>CM076571.1:244951781-245551781 GCA_034641835.2 Pinus albicaulis
CACATTTTTGTCCAGCCTCTGGTCAATGTTGGATACCAAGTTCACCAAGTCCACAGCTTTCCATCCCCAAACAGATGGCCAGACAGAGGTCGTCAACAAAATGCTTGTACACATTCTGCACATGTACAATTCAAAGCATCCATGCACATGGGATGAGAGCCTCCCATATGTACAACATAGTTATAATCGGACTCTCCACAGTTCAATCGGCCATAGCCCCTTTCAGGTGGGCTTGGGATTCCAGCCACTATGTCCTATTGACGTAGCCATACCATTTGCAGCTGCTCAGGCCGATTCAGCTCATGTCCAGTCTGAAGTTGACAAAGCAAGTAGCTTCATCGAGCGCATTCAACACATCCGCCAACAGGTTCATGATATATTGGACAGAGCCAATGCCAAGTACAAGCAATGCCATGATCAACACCAGGTGCCACACAACTTCCAGGTGGGCGACAAAGTATGGCTACATTTGCAGAAGGAGCGCCTCACTGGACCCCACCGCAAGCTTCGCCCGCTCCGATACGGGCCATACACCATCACCAAGGCTATAGGGAACAATGCCTTCGAGCTCAGTATTCCACCATTCCTTGGTCTGCACCCAATCTTCAATGTGGATCGCCTTCGTCCTTACTTCCCACCTCTACTGGACACCTCAGACATTGCAGAACAACTCACACCAACAGAGTTAAACCCAGACTGCATGGAACAGGCCACCACAGATTGTATCAGGGACATGAAAATAAAGAGCACTTGCCAAATGTTAAAACTTGCATAGTTGTCAAAAGCACACAGATCAAGGCAAGTGGATCACCAAGGATCCAGACATTGGGAGGCAGAACGCAATGTATCACGATATAACCATAAGCAATGTGAGATGCAACGGAAATAATGCTTCATTTTATTAATAAACGAATGACTGCAATAAGCTTACAAACATAATGGAAATAAGCTAAGGCGCTGGTAGCGTATCTCTGAGAAGAGATGTAGCGTACGCAGGCCTCTGAACTGTGTTACATTGAGGCTCGTAGGCCTATTACAGACATAATGGAAATATATGAGCTAGGTACTGGCAGCGTATCCCTGAGAAGAGATGTGGCGGCTACCAGCCCCTGAACTGTGTTACAATGCAGACATGATGGAGATGGGGCGAGCTAGGGCACTGGTAGCGCTTATCTCTGAGAAGAGATGTATCGGCTCCCAGCCCCCTGAACTGTCTTACAATGAGGCTCGAGGGCCTATTTATTGTTTAGAAACAATGTAGAATCCGAAACGTCCAAAACCCTAACCGTAGGAGATGAAGCGCCAAAACTGTGGGCCCCGTTTGGGTAAATTGGTGGTTCAACTTCCCGGGGACGTAACTTTGGCATCCGATCTCCGTTTGACGCGCTCAATAGCTCGTTAGAAAGATCTGTCTGAGGAGTACAACTTTTGAATGACAAGTATGATTCCGTTTCCAAAAACATCGTTTAGGACCTCAAAACGGCTTCGGAAGTTTAAGACTCGAAAAACTGCTAAAAATAGTAAGTTGTGCCGAAACTTACAAACTGAAATAACTGATGGTGGGGGTTCAAATGGACTCTATGGGTGGCCACCAATATCTACCTGGATTATTAATGCCCCAAAACAACTCCGGTTGTGCAGGACCCGAAAACCTGCTATAAATAGTAAGTTGTGCTGAAGCTAAAAAACTGAAAGAATTGATGTTGTGGGTCCAAATGGAATAGGTGGGAGGCCACCGATATCCACCTGGATCATTCCTCCCTCCTTAGGAAGAAATGGTCTCCATTGCGTTAAGTTCCTCCATGGGGGGGAAAATTTTGCTGAACTTGGTGTTGGATTTAGATGTGCCACCGGTGGGCAGCCATTGAAGGATCTGAAAAAAAATTGTCCATCATCGCGTTCCTCTGTTTCTCGAGGGCATCCTCGAGCAAGATTTTGATAGGATCTCCTGCTCCCTCATCTTTCTTTCCTTCCGCCATGGGGGGTCATCAGGGTTGCGAGGTTGAACTCCTTATACCCTGGCCGCGTTGGGGACATGAAGAGAAAAACAGAGAAAGAGCAGACCCGCTCTGATACCACTGATCCGGATTTTTGCAGGAACACAACAGAATAAACATATAACCATAAATACAGAGATGTAGCGGAAATAATGCTTCAATTTATTAATAAATGAATGACTGCAATAAGCTTACAAACATAATGGAAATGCTTGTGGCTCTGGTAGCGATCTCCGAGAAGAGATGTGGCGACGGCAGCCTCTCAAATGTGTTACATCAGGCTCACAGCCATTACGTACATAATGGAAATATGATGAGCTAGGTACCTGTAGTATCCCTAAGAAGGTAGATGTGGCGGCTACTACCTCCGAACCGTGTTACAATGATACAATGCATACATGGTAGAGATGTGGCAGCCAGGCACTCAGAAGCGATTCCCGAGAAGAGATGTGTCGGCTCCCAGCCCCCTGAACTGTCTTACAATGAGGCTCAAGGGCCTATTTATTGTTGAGAAACAATGTAGAATCTGAAACGTCCAAAACCCTAATCGTAGGAGATGAAGCGCCAAAACTATGGGCCCCGTTTGGGTAAATTGGTGGTTCAACTTCCCAAAGTGGACGGACCCATCCGGATCTCACATGCACTTAATAGCTTCGTTAAAAATAAGAAGTCAGGCCGAAACTTAAAATTGAAATAACCGACATGGTGGGGGTCTGTGGACTCGATAGTGGCCAAACACATCCTTCTAGATTATTAATGCTCTAAAACGGCTTCTGTAAGTAGACCCAAAACTTTCTATAAATAGTAAATATGCTGCTTCGAAAAATGAAAGACTGATGTCATGTCCAAATGGAATAGGTGGGAGCCACGATTATCCACCTGTCAATTGTGGACAACAGAGGTTTCCTCATCTCATGGAGGAACTCAATGCAATGGGGACCATTGCTTCCTAAGGGGGGAGGAATGATCCAGGTGGATATTGGTGGCCACCCGCCTATTCCACTTGGGGTCCCACCATTGTCTCTTTCAGTTTTTCACTTTTGGCACAACTTACTATTTTTAGCAGTTTTTCGGGTCCTGAACTTCCGGAGCCGTTTTGAGGCCCTAAACGACGTTTTTTGGGCATCACGCCTAGCGAATATCATTTTGTTTTGGAATGATATTCATGGTGAAAGTTGTAGTCCTCGGATAGATATTTCTACTGATGTATCATGTGCGTCAAACGGAGATAGTATGCCAAAGTTATGTCCCTGGGAAGTTGAAACACCAATTTACCCAAACGGGGCCCATAGTTTTGGCGTTTCATCTCCTAGGGTTAGGTTTTTGGATGTTTAGGGTTCTCCATTGTTTATAAATAATAAATAGGCCCTCGAGCCTCATTGTAACTCAGTTCAGAGGCCTGTAGCCGCCACATCTCTCCTTAGAGATAGCTACTAGCGCCCTAGCTAGTTTTATTTCCATTCTGTCTGTAAGCAAATTTCAGTTCTTTGATATTAATGAAATAAAGTGTTATTTCCGCTGCATCTTTGTATTTATGGTTATGTGTTTATTCTGTTGTGTTCCTGCATAAATCCGGATCATGTGACCATAGTGATGCATGGATTGCATCTATATATACATTGGAGTTGCCAATGATAATAACACAGTCAAGGAGAGTGGGATTGCAACGAATTTGTCTTTGTAATCAGCTTGGATTGTGTAGTGAAGGCAGGTTAGCAGGAGGGCAGAGATTGGTGCATGGATTTGCAGATTTCTTCTATGTTAGTGTGTGATAATTGATTGTACTGAGAGCTTGATGTACTAAGCTTTGTATGAGATTGTTACATGATCTCCATGATACATAATATATGATTTTGGGGTTTTCAGCTTCAGGCTTTCCTGTTAAACAACTGTGTTATGTGTTTTTTTATTTCTTTATGTGTTTTTCAATTGTTGATTAAATTTCCGCAAGAATTATAGTGGAAGGATTCTGTATTTAGCAAGAATATAAATATTGTTAGATTAGGAGAGTCTAGATATATACATGCATATTGTATATAATTTATACATGGTATCAGAGCTGTGTTAATTATTGGAGATTGTAATTGTGAAGCAGTGCTGAGTTTTTGTGCTAGTGGAGAAATTTGAATTTGCTGCAGGAGTTTCTTGGTGCGACAGTTGAGTATACATTGAAATGTCTTTCAATGGGTTGCGGTTGGAGTATGCACTTGACGACAACTCTAACTACATAGCCTGGAAGGACAAGATGGAGGCGGTGCTTGAAGATAATGGCGTGAAGGAATTCATCGAGAGAGATGTTCCTAAGCCCACTTCGGCAGATGCGGCAGTACTTGACGCATGGAAAAAGAAAGTAGCAAGGGCAATGAGGATTCTGCTGGAAGGTGTGAGAGACCATATTGTCTCAAGCCTTCATGGGAAAGCCACTCCATATGCTATGTGGAAGGCTTTGACAGATATTTTCCAAAGAAGCAGTGACCAGAGGAAGTTGGCGCTGAAAGATAAGCTCAGAAAAATAAAAATGCAGAAGAATCCTTATAGATTTGATGTAGATGGGATTTCTACGGAGCTTCCTACTGTTGGGAAGTGCAAGAAAGACATGCAATTGAAGATTGAGAGGGAGCAGGATTTGCATGCAGGTAAGAGTGAACCTCGGGATGTGGAGCAGCCACAAGATGAGGATCATGGAGTGGAAGCAACCACTCATGCAGAGAAATTTCATACCAGATGGGCAGAGGGAGTGCATGTAACTATACCACCAGGTAAGAGGTGGGGCGACATGCATGGATAATCCAAGAATAAATTTTTGGGCAAGATACATTGAGATGGTGTGGATCTCATGAATTTAAATTGGCTACGAGGTGCCCATAGAGCAGCAGTAGCATGATAATTTGGATTGATGCAATCAGATCAAAGTGATAGTGTCGGATACTGGAGCGCGGTTCAGAGTTGACAACAAGTGCAGAGTGCATGGCTGCAGAGTTCAACAACGCAATGGTTCCTAAAGACATGTGCAGTTGGTACCAGCAGAAGTCAAAGACTTTGATGATAGATGCATTATACTGATTCAATTGTTTGGAGGCTATTCAGTTTTAGAAGTGTTGCAGCAAGATTTGCAGAGCAGATGCATGGAGCTGCAGGGCAAATGCGTGGAGTTGCATGTCGCATGCAAAGACATTCCTTTCTTGTTGAGAGGGAGTGTTGAAGATTGCAACAAGAAAAAGTGAAGGAGGCATCCTGAAACATCATTTTTGATCCTAGTTGGAAAATAATCACCTAAACTAGGTGGGGCCCACACATGCTATTTTTAGGTGTATGTCTATTTTTAGACATGGTGAGCATATTCTATATGTAGCAGGAGCCTATTTGTAGATGGTTGGTCAAATGTGAGAAATAGATGAAATTTTGTTTTTAGAATATTAGGCGAAGTCTATTTATAGATCTTCAATCTAAAAATAGATGCATGTCGATTATTATTAGCTCTTAATAATAATCAGACACTAAACAACAACTTATTCTCTTGGAGCACTTAATTTTAGTATAAAGATTTGGAAAAACAGTGGGCTGAAGGAATTACGCAATTCCTAAGGGTTTACTGGAGTTCATGCATGGAGGACTCAGTTAGAACTGAAGTGGAAAATTTATGACAGAGTTGGAAGAGTAGTTCATGGAGTTGTATTCAGTTTAAGTCAGTTAGACTCAGTTGAGCTAGTTGTATCTAGTCTAACTGAATGATACACTAGTGAGAGTGGAGTGAATTAATTAGTTAATTAATTCACAAATAATAACTCATTAATCAACTGAACAATACAACAGTTAACTACAGTACATGTCAGATCCAGTGCAGACCCAGTGCAGAGATAGGTGAAAGGGTGAGATAGACTATCTTTGTGACCATAGTGATGCATGGATTGCATCTATATATACATTGGAGTTGCCAATGATAATAACGCAGTCAAGGAGAGTGGGATTGCATCGAATTGGTCTTTGTAATTAGCTTGGATTGTGCAATGGAGGCGACAAGCTATCAGGAAGCGAGAGATTGGTGCATAGATTTACGAATTTCTTATGTTAGTGTGTGACGATTGATTGTCTTGAAAGCTTGATGTACTAAGCTTTGTATGAGATTGTTACATGATCTCCCATGATACATAATATATGATAGTTGGGGTTTTTAGCTTGAGCTTTCAGCTAAACAATTTGTGTTATGTGTGTTTTTATTGCTTCATGTGTTTTGCAATTGTTGATTAAATTGCCGCAAGAATTATAGTGGAAGGATTCTGTATTTAGCAAGAAGTTTGATTCGGATTTATGCAGGAACACAACAGAATACATAAATAATCATAAACATAGAAATACAGTGGAAATAAGGCTTCATTTCATTAATATCAAATCATAGAAATATGCTTACAAACATGATGGAAATAAAATAGCTAGGGTGCTGGTAGCGAATCTCTGAGAAGAGATGTGGCAGATATAGACCTCTGAACTGTGTTACAATGAGGCTTGAGGGCCTATTTATTATGGAGAAACAATGAAGAACTCTAAACGTCCAAAAACCTAACCCTAGGAGATGAAGCGCCAAAACTATGGGCCCCGTTTGGGTAAATTGGTGTTTCAACTTCCCAAGGACGTAACTTCGACATACTATCTCTGTTTGGGGCTTCAAAACGGCTCCGGAAGTTCAAGACCAGAAAAAATGCTAAAAATAGTAAGTTGTGAAAAAAACTGAAAGAGACAATGGTGGGGCCCCAAGTGGAATAGGCGAGTGGCCACCAATATTCATCTGGATCATTCCTCCCCCCTTAGGAAGTAATATTCCCCATTGCGTTGAGTTCCTCCATTAGATGAGGAAATTTTTGTTGAAATTGGTTCCTGGTGAACCACTTGCCTTGGTGCAGGAGTTGGCCAGCTTTGACAACCCGATACGTTTCGATATTTTGTTGGCGAGTGTTCTTGATTTGCATGTCCATGATACAGTTTGTGGTGGCTTGTTCCATGTAGTCTGGGTTTAACTCTTTTGGTGTGAGTTCTTCTGCAATGTAAGAGGTGTCCAATAGAGGTGGGAAGTAGGGACGAAGGTGGTCTACATTGAATACTGGGTGCAAACCAAGGAATGGTGGAATAGTAAGCTCAAAGGCATTGTTCCCTACAGCCTTGGTGATGGTGTATGGCCCATATCAGAGCGGTGAATCTTGCGGTGGGGTCCAGTGAGGCGCTCCTTCTGCAAATGTAGCCACACTTTTTCGCCCACTTGGAAGCTGTGTGGCCCCCGATGTTGATCATGTCGTTGCTTGTACTTAGCATTGACTCTATCCAATATGCCATGAACTTGTTGGTAGATGTGATGAATGTGCTCGATGAAGTTGTTTGCTTTGTTAGCTTCAGACTGGACATGAGCCGAATCGACCTGAGTAGGTGCAAATGGAATGGCTACGTCAATGGGACATAGTGGTTGGAATCTCAAGCCCACCTTAAAGGGGCTGTGGCTGGTTGAGCTATGGAGAGCCCGGTTATAACTGTGTTGTACATAGGTAAGGCTCTCATCCTATGTGCATGGATACTTTGAATTGTACATGCGTAGAATGTGTACAATCATCCTGTTGACGACCTATGTCTGGCCATCAGTTTTGGGATGGAAAGTTGTGGACTTGGTGAGCTTGGTGTCCAAAATTGACCAGAGGCTGGACCAAAATGCGCTAAAGAACCTGTTCTCACGATCTGATATGATAGACTGTGGGATCCCAAAGTGCACCCACACTCGTTCAAAGAAGAGTTTAGCAGTGGCTTCTGCTGTGATATTCTTCTTACAGATCTCCATAATGGGCATCTTTGAGAATCTGTCGACGACCACGAAAACACAGTCATTTCCATGCTTAGTAGAAGGAAGGCCTAACATGTAATCCATGGAGATGGATTCCAAAGGTCGGCTAGGGGTAGGTAGTGGAGTATAGAGCCCTTGCTTCTTGATGGTCAGTTTGGCAATGGAGCAAGCAGTGAAGGATCTGATGTGCTTCCCGACATCCTGTCAAAGTTCGGCCAATAGAAATACTTCTACAATACTGCCACTGTTTTCTCGACCCTAAAATTCCCAGCGAATCGATGGTAGTGCGCTTCCCATATCATCTTGGCATGCTCGCTTGAAGGAACACAAAGGTGTCCTAGGTGACATAATAGTGCATCTTGGAGGTGAAAATTTGGAACTTGCATACCCCCCAAGAGTGCCTTGTATGTGTAGCTCAATTCTGGATCGCTCTTGTAGAGAAGTAGCCAATCAAAAGTCTCATGCCCACAAGAGTTGAGAACGGTGGTTATGGCCATGATCGATGGTCAGCTGAGGCAATCTACAACATTATTGGTGCTACCCTTCATGTACTTTATGTTCAAATGAAATTGTTGCAGATATGTGGACCACTTCTGATGGCGATTTTTATGCAACTTCCCTTGTGTCTGCATGAATTGCAGGGGTCGGTGGTCTGTGTGGATGATTGTTTCCTTCCCCAAAATGTAATGCTTCCATTGTCGACAATCCTGCACAATGGAATACATTTCTTTGTCATAAGTGGGATACTTTTGAACTGTGTCGGACAATGTCTCACTGTGATATGCCACTGGATGCCCCTGTTGAGTAAGAACTGCGCCAATAGCATAGTCAGAGGCATCTGTCTCGATCTCAAATGGTTGTTGCAAGTCTGGTAATGGGAGAACTGGGGCAGAACAAAGGCAATTTTTCAATTATATGAACGCCTTCTGTTGAGATTCCGACCAACAGAATTTTTCTTTCGCTCCTCCCTTGGTGACTTGACTCAAGGGCCAAGTGATATGAGAGAATCCCAACACGAACTTGTGGTAAAAATTAGCAAGACCCAGAAAGTTGCGAAGCTCTATTAGGGTGGTTGGGGCTGGCTAATCCCGAAATGACTTGGATCTTGGCTGGATCCACATGCACCCCCCTTTCATCAATAATGTATCCTAGATATTGAACCTGGGTCATGCCAAAATTGCACTTCTCCAAATTGGCACACAACTTGTGTTGCTGTAGAGTTTGGAGGACTTCTTGGATGTGGTGGAGGTGCTCTTCCCAAGTTTGGCTGAAGATAAGAATGTCATCCAAGTATACCACTACAAATGAGTTGGTGAATTGACGCAAGATGTCATCCATCAACCTCATGAAGGTTGTGGGAGAATTGGTCAATCCGAAAGGCATGATGAGCCATTGGAAAAGGCCCTCTGCGGCTTTGAAAGCAGTCTTCCACTCATCAGAGGATTCGATTGGTACCTAGTGATACCCAGACTTCAAGTTGATCTTGCTGAAATATTTTTCCCCTTTGAGTTGGTCCAGAAGGTCATCAATCGGTGGGATCGGGTACCTATTCCAGACAATGATCTTGTTCAGTGCCCGATAATCAATACAGCATCTCCAAGTCCCATCCTTCTTCTGTACCAACATGATTGGGCTCCCACAGGGCGATGAACTTGGTCGGATGTGACCTTTCTGCAACAGTTCCTGAATCTGCCTCTTGATTTCATCATTCTCTAGAACAGAGCACCTATAGATCGGTCCATTGGGTAGCGGCGCACCTGGGGTCAGGTCAATGGGATGCTTGACCTGACAGTGTGGAGGCACCCCTGTGGGTGAGGTGAAGATGTCCTTGTACTCCTCCACAACCTTGTCCATTTTTTGTTGTCGTGCAGAGGAGCCATGTCTGGAGGTCGTGGCCATAATCTTCTTCTTGCCCTGGGGGCGGATCATCAGGAAAACAAATTTCCTGGTTTGGGAAATGATCTTATTGCATTGTTTTGCAGTAACCAAAGAGATAGTGGGAGGAAGTGGTACCTCTAGTATCCTGTACAATTTATTTCCCAAAGTAACAATAACAGCGTGAGGCCAAGACTCATACACATCATTTCGCTTCCACAAGTATGGTTGGCCTAATAATAGATTAGAAACATCAATAGGATAAATGTCGCACAATACCGCATCCATGAAGTGCTTGATGCTATAGGGAAGGCGGCACTGCTGGCTGACGTGGAGATCCCGTCCTTGGTGAAGCCACCCAATGGTGTATGGTTGTGGGTGTGCTATGGTTGGCAAGCCCAAATACTTCATGACATCTGCTGAAATGAGATTCTTTTGGCTCCCATTTTCGACAATGAGCCATGGTGGGGAACCCTTTACCCACATCTCGGAGTGGAAGAGATGCTCTGCCTCCTCTGGATCTTCGTAGTGGAAACAATGGCATTGGGATTCGCATCAATAATTTGCTTCCATTTTTCATTCACCTTGTTAGGTTCTGATTCAGAGTCGGAGCATGCATCTAATTTAGAAGCCCTCATCTCGGCCACCAGTGACTGCTTGGCCCGACACTCACTTGTGTTGTGAGTGGAGCTCTTATGGAACTCACACCACTTTCCCGTGTCCTTATTTGGCTTCACGGTGTTATTCTTTGCTTGTATCTTTGGTAGGTTGTCTTGGGCTACCATGCCTTGGCTTTGTCCTTTGTTCTGCGGTTCGGGGGCACCTTTCCCTTGATTTTGATTCATAGATCCAAAGTCTCGCTTCTTCTGTTTGAATTTCTGCTCAATCTTGGCAGCATACCGGTATGCTGTAACAAGTGAGGAGATGTCGAGGAACTCCATTTCCTCCTGAATGTATCTGTGTAGAAAACCACGATACTTTAGAGCCAAATGTTTCTCTAAATATTTGATCCCCAACTTTGTGTGCAGGGTATGGAACAAATTCATTAGCTCAAGCACATCTTGATCCCTTTGTTTCCGCAGTGTGGTCCATTGTATGTACTTGTCCTCATAGCTCCCCACGAGATAGTATTGTTCCTTGATTACATCTCGGAAAGAATTCCAAGTGGGTACGGATGAGAACAGAGAGTGTTCTGTCTCATCCATTTTCTCACAGTAGGTTTCCCACCAGTCCTTGAAATGGGGGGTAGCTTTGAGGAGTGCAAAAATAATCTTCTCCTGGTCGGAAAAATCATGAACCGAGAAATATCCTTCTAATAGATTCAACCATATATATACGGCATCTACATCTATTTGACCCTAAAATATGGGAATGCCAAATTTTACTTGTACCTTAAAGGGAGTCACGCCTCCAGAGTGGCTACTGGATGTAGATATGCTTCCGGTTGGAAGTCGTTGAAGGATCTGGGCAAAGTTATCCATCATCGCGTTCCTTTGTTTTTCGAGGGCCTCCTCGAGCAATATTTTGATAGGATCTCCTGCTCCCTCATCTTTCTTTTCCATCCATCGGGGTTTGTGAGGCTGATCTTGCAAAGGTTCCACCAAATCGAGTCCTAAATCCTTATACCTCGACCTTATTGGGGACATGCAAAGAAGGATCGAGAAAAAGCAGACTGCTTTGATACCACTGATCCGGATTTATGCAGGAATGCAACAGAATACAAAAATAACCATAAACATAGAAATAAAGTGGAAATAAGGCTTCATTTAATTAATATCAAATCACAGAAATATGCTTACAAACATGATGGAAATAAAATAGCTAGGGTGCTGGTAGCGAATCTCTGAGAAGAGATGTGGCGACTATAGACCTTTGAACTGTATTACAATGAGGCTCGAGGGCCTATTTATTATGGAGAAACAATGGAGAATTCTAAATTTCCAAAACCTAACCCTAGGAGATGAAGCGCCAAAACTATGGGCCTTGTTTGGGTAAATTGGTGTTTCAACTTCCCAGGGACGTAACTTCGACATACTATCTCCATTTGGGGCTTCAAAACGGCTCCAAAAGTTCAGGACCCAAAAAACTGCTAAAAATAGTAAGTTGTGAAAAAAACTGAAAGAGACAATGGTGGGGCCCCAAGTGGAATAGGCGGGTGGCCACAAATATCCACCTGGATCAAAGATAAATATTGTTATATCAGGAGAGTCCGGATATATACATGCATATTGTATATAATTTTTACATAGTGAAAGTTGCTGGAGGTCATTTGAATTTTACAGGAGGCAGATCGAGTTTCGAGAGGGCAATGTGAGTTTTCTGGGAGAGATTGAAAATTTCCAGAAAGAACCAATGTGAATTGCCTCAGGCTAGTGTGTGTTGTTGGAGGCAATGCAAGTTAGAAAAAGGAAGTCGTAGGATTTTCCAGGTTAGTAGAAGTGAAGGAAATAACTTTGTTAGAGCTTAGACAGTGATAGGAAAGAAATTGTATTTCTCAATAGTAGTTTATTTGTTGAATATTAATAATAAAGCCCTCATATTTGAAAACTGGTTTTCCCCACATTGGGGTTTTTCCATGAATATTTTGTCCAAAAATACCAGTGTAAATTGTGTGATTGGTTTCTCACATATTTTCCTACATTTTAGTTTGTGTTTAGTGTTATTTATGTTGTTATTCATTACTTCCAAAAAATGAATTAATTTATCATAAATAAGTGACAGGAAATAATTACCAGTTAATAACACCTTTTGGATAACAAGAATTTCACATGGTATCAGAGCAGTGAAGTGTTGAGGTTATTTTTGATTTGATCGTGGGGGTTTCAAAGGAGAAATCAAGGATTTATCTCACATATTTTTCTCTTCAGATCTATTTTTTGAGGGTTTTATATATGGCTTTTCAGCTAGATTGAAGGATCAGGACAAAATTTATGGTGCATTGAACTTTGGTGTCTGGAAATCCAAAATTTAATTATTCTTGGAGGAGCATGGAGTGAATGAATATGATATGGAATTTGTATTCATACTAGCAGATCCGACACATTTAGTAGTATATCGAAAGTAAGATGCCAAAGATAGGCATATTATCTAATACGAGGTTAAAGATCACATAATTACCCATATTGAAGAATTGGACACAACCAAGAAAATGTGGGTTGTAATCATGAAATTGTTCTATAATTATACCATAAATAGGAAGCTCATCCTTAGAGACAAGCTAAGAAACACCATGTTGAACAAGGGAGAATGTGTAGACAATTACATCACTAGGATCATACTTGTCAAGGACGAGTTAGCAGTTGATGAAGAGAAGATAAGTGACAATGAGATAGTGAGAACTAACTTAAACAATTTCTCAAAGCAATGGGACATGCTTGTCTAAGTGATTAATGGAAAACAAGACATACCTAACTGGGATCGTTTGTGGAGTTATTTCACTCAAGAGGAGCTTAGGTTGAGTCTTATCAGTGGTAGTAGTAGTAAAACTCAAAAACATGAGGAGGATGAGAATGTTTCTCTAGAAGGAAAGGGAAAATTCAAGAAGGGATTAAGCAAAGGTCCTAACTCCAAGGGAGAAGAAGTTAAGGGAATTGAGAAAAATCAAGTGTTTTGGATGCGGTCAACATGGTCAATACGCTAGTAAATGTCCAAATAGAAAGAAGGGCAACAAGAAGAATAAGCACTAAAAAAAAACTTAAAAGGACATTGACGAGCTATCTTCAAGACTTGAACATGAGTTCACTCTCATAGCTCCCTTATCTAGATCTACCTCCATAGGGGTTTGATATGTTGATAATGAAGCACTGTGTCATACAATAGGGGTTAGAGAATATTTCTCCAGATACCAAGAAGAGTAAATAGGCTTCCAAATTCATATGGAAAATAAGTCCAAATGCACTTCAGTTGGGAGGGGGACAATTACCTTTCAGAGGGAGTCAAGCAAGAGTACTCATGTTACATATGTGTTGCATGCTCTAGGTATTTCAGTCTCTTATCTCCAAGATAAGGGATATGATGTCTACTTTTTAGGATAGAAGATGCACTTAAAACACCAGAATTAGAAGTCAGTGATTCAAATTAGGGTTAGAAGCAACAAGTTATACAGGTTGCAGTATGACACTCCAAAGGCATTAGTCAACAACAATAATAACATAGATATGGGATAATTATGGCATAGGAGGATGTGACATATCCATCACAGAGCACTTAAGTTGCTCAGGGAGACTGTAACAAGAATTCTAGAAGTAAGCACAAAACATGATGACATGTACAAAGGGTGCTCAGGGTGGCAGTATCACTTATTGTCACATTCTAGATGAGAAATGCACCAATCTAGATTCACATACAAAAAAGGGATATTTTATTTGTTACAATGAAACATCCAAGGCATACAATATATACATTCCAAGTAGCAAGAATATTATCATGAGATGGAACATAAAGTTCAAGGAGGGGAAATCCTTGAGGAGATCTCACAAGTTTCCAACAATTGATCAGATTCAACCAATAAAATATCTAAAGGATGAAAAAGGATATTAAGCTCGGGGCACTAGTATGAGTACATGGGAAGAGGAGAGTTTTAAGCGAGTGGAGAAACAACAACAGGATGAGGAACATGAAGCTCCACCCACCAATAGTGGGAGAAGGAACAAGGAGGTGATTCAGATGTTGAGATATGTGCATGAGTTTGTGGAAGCTCCTAGATCGAGTAAGAAGGACATGAGATTTCCAGAGAGATATTCAAGGTGCAAGGCATTGATGAGTGATCTCATCTATAGTGAGCCTTCTAGCTATTAGGAGGCTACACAACACCATTTTTGGTAGGATGCGATGGTGGAGGAGTACAAATCCATCATCCTAAATGATGTTTGGGAGGTGGTGCTTAGACCATTGGATAGGGAAGTGGTTGCTTCCCATTGGATATACAAGATCAAGCATGTTGCAAATGGAAGTATAGAGAAATTCAAGGCAAGGTTCATGGCCAAGGGATTCAACCAGAAGGAGGGAATAGATTATGAGAATACTTTCAAAGTAGTGGCCATGTACACTTCCATTAGAGGGAGTGATCTCACTTGTAGCACAAATGGGATGGAAAATCCATCAGATGGATGTCAAGACAACTTTGTTGAATTGAGTGATAGAAGAGGAGGTGTGCATAGAAAAACTAGAGGGATTTCAGACACATGGGAGGGAAACCAATGTATTCCAATTGAAGAGAGCGTTATACAGACTCAAGCAGGCTCCCAAAGCATGGTATGGTTTAATTGATAGTGAGTTGCAGTAGATGGGCTTCATGAAGATTTTAGGCAGACTCAAACCTCTATTATTTTATGGTAGGAGGTGAGCCTCTCATTATCATGTTATATGAAAATGATTTCTTTTTAACTAGGTCACTAGGGATCATAGAGGATTATAAGAGGGAGTTGGAAGCTGGGTTCAAGATGAGAGATTTGGGGCTGATGCATTATTTTCTAGGTCTATAGGAATGACAAAAATACAGGGATATCTTCCTTGGTGCAGGGAGATATGATATGGAGATATTGAAGAAGTTAAAGATGTTGGACTGTAGACCCATGTCTACACATATGATTACCAATTGGAAGAATATTTATGCGTCTAAGCAAGAAGCAGTGGACTCCACCTTTTATAGAGGACTTATTGGTTCTCTAATGTATCTGGTAAAAACAAGGCTATACATTTGCTTTGCTGTCAACATTCTTAGTGAGTTCATGGTGGAACCAAAAAGGGTGCATTGGATAATAGCGAAGCATGTGATGCGATATCTATGAGGTACAATCAAGTATGGGTTGCAATATACTCGAGGTGATGGTGTTAGGTTGATGGGATATACAGATGCAGACTGGGTGGGTAGTGAAGTGAATCGGAAAATCACTTCATGATGCTGCTTCAACATTGGATCGTGAGTTGTTGTCTCTTGGTACAATATGAAGTAAAAACCAGTTGCGTTAAGGTATGAAAAAGCATAATACATGGCATCAAGCATGGCTAGATGTGAGGTCATATGGCTTCATAAGCTACTACTGGCACTGTTTTGTTAGAACACGGAGACAACCAATATCTACTGTGATAATCAGGGTTGCATCAAGCTATCTGAGAATCCAATGTTCAATATGTTCAAAGCACATTGACATTAGATATAATTTTATCAGAATATAGGTCAAAGCACATTTACATTAGATATCATTTTATTAGATATTGTGTATAGGATGGATCGATTCAACTACAATATGTTCCTACAAATCAATAGGTTGCTGATGAAGGCCTTAGGCAAAGAAAAAATTGTTTTCTTTAGGGATAAGTTGGGTATAGTGGATAACATCTTCCTTGCTGAGAGGGAGTGTTAGTTTTTGTAGCTAGGATAGGTGTTCTAATCTTAAGAGGTGTCATTGAGGCTAGAAACATATAGGAATTAATTATCTCCAAGGATATGTAGTTTTTCCAAAAGGAAATATCTTAATTAAGTTAATTAGTGGTTTTTTAATTATTTCCTAAGTCCAGATTAGGGAAAGTGAATAGTTAATTGATATTAATTGGGATAAGATCAATTTTCCACTAGAAGCTTGTAGAAAGTTTCTAAGATGATATTAGCTATCGATTAGATCATGTAAAATTTTAATTGTGGTCATTCCTTTGTGAATGAGAAATTATAAAGGTGATTATGGGAAACTTTGGAGATCATACAAATATCATTATTTTTGGGATTCAACCGCGTTAAGAAAGTCATTCAATTATGACCACTTTCATGAGAGGTAGTCATAACTGACTAATTTCTAATGATTTTTGAATAGTCCACTTAGCACTCATTGCATCGGGTGATGCTCACAGGGGTGAAGAAGTGGGATTGAAACTAGTGAAATGAACCACATAGTGTCAATCATCACTTTCGGGATATTTGAGTAGGTGATTTTCATAAGACACCAGGAGGGTTTCAATGGTAGTGATTGAGAGAAAATTATCTAGACATTTTTTTTATCAATATTTTTTGCAGGAAGCCAAAATTTCCTAGTGAGGCTGTGAGCTTCAGGAGGTGGCTGAATTACTCAGTAACTTCACACAAGGAGGTCGATATTATTTTACGGAAGGTAGTGCAAGTCTTCTAGAGGCCATATTGAATTTCTTAGAGGAGTTGCAAGTTCACCAGAGGGTAATGCGAGTTTTGTAGAGGTTAATTTTACTTTTCTAAGAGGTATATTGAGTTTCGAGAAGGCAATGTGTGTTTTTTGGGAGATAGTGTGAATTTCCAGAAACAACCAGTGAAAATTACCAGATGCCAGTGCATGTTGTCAGAGGAAACACAAATTGTAGAAAAGGGAAGCCATGGGTTTTTCTTTATTAGCATAAGTGAAGAAATAATTATTTCTAGAGCCTAGCTAGTGTTAAGAAAGTAGTTGTATTTCTCAATAGAGTTTTACTTTTTGAAGATTAATAATAAAACGATCAGATCTAAAAATTGGTTTCCCCACATTGGGGTTTTTCTAGGGACATGTTGTCCAAAAGTATCAGTGTGTCATTGTGTGATTGGTTTCTCACATATTTTTCTGCATTTTAAATTTTTGATTGGTGTTGTTTATGTTTTTATTTATTACTTCAAGTAAATGAATTAATTTGTCGTAAATAAGTAACAATAAATAATTAATTGGTTAATAACACCTTCTAGGTAACTAGAATTTCACATAATTCAACTCCCCTATGGGGGTGGATCTCAAGATGAGCAGGTGGATGGGGGGCCATGCCAACCAACCTAGAGATGAAAGGAACCTTAATGGTGGGGGTGGCATGGTCGCCCCCTCACATGCATAAGAATGCAACTAAAAATTAATTCCTATACAATGCATTAAACCTGAGAGACATCAAGAAAAGGAGGATAGGAGTCTAGCGGTCATCTAGGTTGGTAGAGGTTTATTATCTATCACAGGAGGGATTGAAGGGATGAAGCTTGTAGATAAATTGGAGTCTTTGGAGGGAAAATTTGGTAATGAATACTGAGTCCACGGGCCTGAATATTACATGGAGGTTTGGCTGGAGGAAACAACTAGAGAAATGGAAAAGAGATACATATAACAAGAGACTATGAGGATTTCCTAGCTAGGTCGAGTCTGTAATCATAGTCATGGCCAAATTAAAGAAGCAATAGTCTCACGTAGTACATGAAGAAAGGAAGCACCCTCAACATTGCTAGGTACTCCTAAACTCTCAAACTTTTCCTTTGAACACTATTTGGCAGTTTTTTTGGAAAAATTATCAGTGGTCCATGTCCTTCTCTCTTGTAATATAATTTATACGTAGTTGTTGTGAATGAATTGGAAACCATTAACTGTTCCCTTTGTGTTGTAGCATTAATTTACAGATTTCGGGTTTGTGGAATGTTAGAGGTCATGGTGAGCGACGCTATGTTGTTTGTGTCTAACATGGTTAGACGTTGAATCATAGACTCACTCCAAGACACATGGAAACTAAGAACGAAGCATCCCTAAAATATTTGTGGCTGGTTTTCTACCTTAATGCGATTCTATGTTTTTTTGAATGGTTTGTAATTAGGGGTATGCATTTTTGTAGGGTTGATAATTTCACCCTCTTTGCTCAAAGTTAGAGAGCCAAGAGCCTTATTACTAAGTGTTATTACAATCAACAGAGTTTGGAAAGAAAAAGGATGCATAGTTGGTGTGGGGGAGGGGGTTGTGGACTGCAAGGCTGCAATAGAGCCCATCAACAAGCTCAAGAAGTTGTTGACAACTACCCTGTAGTGGTCCCTCCAAATACTTAGAATGACATCCAAAATTTGGAATCTCATGTTGTCAATAAATGCCAAGTATTTTCTGACTCATAAATCATGAATGATATAGCCATGTGGTTCCTTGATTCGGGGAACACCTGGAGTCAAAGGAAGCACTAATTTGGAGCACTGACTCTCTATTGGAAAATGGAGACCCTACTGGACAAAATTGTCATGGACATGTAGTCTGAAAGATACAATGTATTTGTAGGTTTGGAGGATGTTAAGAGATAGCAGTGTAACCCAAATTACCGCCTAAACAAAATTGAAAATAGGCTTACCCATATTGAGATCCACATTTTGTGTAAATCAACTTCTTAAGATCCTCCTAGACCGAGTGCTCAATATAATTCTCCCGCTACCTCTTCAGACACTTGAATCAACATGATTATCTTTTAAAGTTTTTACTTTACCAGTTCATGCATAAATGCTTTAGTCATGTTAGAAATATTGACACTTCTTGAATTTTGGACTAATTATTCCATTGGTAGGTGGTAAAAAGCACCTAGGAAAACTTATGAACCGATGAAGCATAATGGAAGTATGTGGTTTGCATGATTTATGAAGGCAACACAACTTAAACTTACAAAAAATAAGAAGCAATTTTATTCAACAAATTTTAGGTTTACAATTAATCAATTTAAAGCCAATAAAATAATTTATGAAATTTTAATTTAAGTATATTTTGTATTTTTTTGTGACTTTGAAATCCTAGTTGTATCAAAGTTGAAGCAAATATTTATTTAGAAATGGTATATTTAAAATAAATAATTTATCTATAGTTTGATTTTATGATTAAAAATTGGAAAAAAAGGGTTAAAGATTTTTAAATTTGTTACGAAAATATATATATGATATCTATTATTATTATTATTATTATTACTATAATGATATTTGTAGTCTAACTAACAGATGGCATGACCCTTTTATTTGTACTTTTTCTAGTCATTTTTTTCCAAAATCCATTTAAAATTTGTAAAAATAATAAGTTTAAGTTGTTTAATATGTAAATTTCGAATTCTCTAGGGTTTTTAGAGCGCTAAATCCATACATGCATTCAAAAATGCATTTTAAATAACAAAAAATCATAATCTTGCTTGAAATTGTATTGATGGTCAAGAAAGAAAGTCATTTCAGTTATTAGTTAAACTGCATCATGTTTTAAATTTATTTTTATATCTATAAACATGTATATTTTACTATCCCTTTAATTTATATAGCTACACTAATATATGATTGTTAAAATCCCACAACTTTATATGTTTTTATCATTTTTCAATGTGACACATACATCACAATGCAATTATATCACACAAAGTTGAGCTCTATTTCTCTTTCTTCTTCTAATGGGAGCTTTAAAAATTGCAAGGAAACTTTTTTGAATACTATGAAGCAACTCATTGGTTTAAAATATTTAATATTAACAAGTATAGGTTTATGGGTTTGAGTATGGTGTTAGTGTTAAGTCCCTATATTAATAGTGTAGTCCCTTATTATGTTAGTGTAGCCCCCCTTATTGTTATTCTTGTAACTCTGTAAACCCCATATTGTTATTATTGTGCCCTTACATTATTATTGTTAGGTCGGCTAGGATTACATTGTGGCCCCATGGACTCCTATATATAGAAAGGAGGTTTTGTCATTTGTATCATCGAAGAATTGTTCATTTATGTAATATATTGGAGGTTTCCCCCTCGAAGTGGCTTATTTCTAAGGAGTTTATATCTCTTTTCTTCTATTTTTGGAGCTGGTTTCACAACATTTGGTATCAGAGCTTTGGATTCTAGGGTTTTGCTGTTCCAAACAGGTCATCGTGGAATTTTCGCTATAAATTTTTTAATACGAAGGTTCAGAAGCTGGAATTTCTAGAGTGTGAAGCCGAAATCCCGAGGAACATCGTCGCAAAATTTTAGAGCTTGGTTCACAATATTTTCGGAGATATGATCTGTGGAAGTTAGGACTTTTTGCAGACTCTTGAATTTCACTTAAAAAGGTCATCGCAGAATTTTCACTATAACATATTTTCTATGAAGGTTCAGAAGCTGAAATATTTAGAACGCAAAGCCGAAATCCTGTGGAATATCATCGCAAAATTTCAGAGCTTGGTTCACAATATTTTCAGAGATATGATTTGTGGAAGTTAGGTATTTTTCAGGCTCCCGAATTTCATCTCAAAGAGGTGATCGTGGGAAAATATTCATAACACTCTCTCTGAGCATCAGATTGGAAGTCTGTAAAAAGTGACTGGAAGTATACGGATTTTAGTTTCATGTCTATAAATTTCAGAGCCAAAGGAGCAAACAATGACACGTGGCAAGTCATACAACTTTTCTCTACTAAACCAGTCCATAATTAACAATGTTACCGATGAAACGGGAACTATTACCTCAAAACGGGAACTCTAGCCCAAAAAGACTCAAAAGACATGAAAAAACGCCCCAAAAACAAAAAATGTGTATTCTAGAACACATTTATTTTTTCTCAAGGTCAAATTTCACCTTTTTATAAAATTATGCTAAAAACGAAATTGTTTCTTGAAAAAATGATTGAAAAAACACCCTCAAAACAAAATGAGTTGATGCTGGAATAACCAAAAAAAACATTGTGTCACACTTTTGACACATTGTAACCATGGAATTAAAGACAAAATATTAGGACATTGAAAAATCGTAATATTCTAAATTTTTTGATAGATGATGTTAAATATAAACAAAATCATGTCTGAAGGGCTTATCATTTCGAACAATTTTTATCCATGTTGTTAAACATAAAATATCTTGACTCTAAACAACCCTAAAATCGTAATTATTTTCAACCATAACATTAAAGATAAAATTTCGCAGCGCATAAAAACCTTAATGACAAGTTGTAAATCTCAAGTTTTTAAATCTTAAGTTTTCAAAATACTTGAACCATGAAATTATGGAGAAATTATATGACTTAAACAATTTTTAAAAATGAACAAGTAAATGAAAAATTTATTATTCATATATTTGTTTGTTTATATATAAAAACATATTTTTAATTTTTTTTAATTGTTTTTCTATATTTTAAATTATAATTGTTTTAGTTTTAAGAAAATAAAAAATTAAAATTAAAATCTTCTTATATATGTTTGTTTATATTTTAAAACACATTTTTTTTTTTTTAATTGTTTTTTTTTTAATATTTAAATAATAATTGTTTTAATTTAAAAAAAATTAAAATTGAAAAATATATATACTTTTTTATATTTGTTTGTTTATTTTATAAAACAAATTTTTTAACTTGTTTTTATTGTTTTTTTTATATTTTAAAATTTTAATTAAATAGTTTTTTATTTTTTTATTTTTATTTTTATAAATTAAACAATACATTTTTTTTTATTATAATAGTTTCTGTTTAAATTTTAAATTTTTATTTTTTAAATAGTTTGTGTTTGAAAAAAATAAAATAAAAAAAATTAATTTGCCGCCTGTCGGGGGCTGGAGGCAGGCTGGGCAGCCCTTGACGGCGCCGCCCGGCTGGCCTCTGGCCCTTGGCTGGGCGGAGGGTGAGTCTTGGAATCGCCCTCTGCCCAGCCGGGGGTGATTCTCAGAATCTCCCTCCGCCCAGCCAGGGGTGATTCTCAGAATTGCACTCCGCCTAACCGGGGGTGATACTCGGAATCACACTCCACCCAGCCGGGGGTGATTCTCGGAATCACCCTTCGCCCAGTCGGGGTTATTCTTGGAATCACTGTCAGCCCAACCGGGGGTGATTCTCGGAATCGCCCTCCGCCCAACCGCGGGTGATTCTCAGAATCACCCTCTGCCCAGCCAAGGGTGATTCTCGAAATCGCCCTTCGCCCAACCAGGGGTGATTTTCAGAATTTTCCTCCGCCCAGCCGGGAGTGATTCTCGAAATCACCCTCTGCCTAGCCAGGGGTTGGAGGTAGGTCAGGCGGTGCTGTCGAGGGCTGCCTAGCTGGTGATGATTCTTGGAATCGCCCTCCGCCCAACCGAGGGTGATTCTCGGAATCACCCTCCACCTAGCCGGGTGTGATTCTCGGAATCGTCCTTCGCCCAACCGGGGGTGATTCTCGGAATCGCCCTTTGCCCAACCGGGGGTGATTCTCAGAATCACCCTTCGCCCAGCCGGGCGTGATTCTCGGAATCACCCTCTGCCCAGTCGGGGGCCGGAGGCAGGCCAGGCGGCACCGTCGAGGGCTACCCAGCCTGCCTCCGGCCCCCGGCTGGGCAGAGGCAGGCTGGGAATCCCTTGATGGTGCCACCTGACTGGGCGGAAGGAGATTATCAGAATCACCCTCCACTCGGCCGGGCGGCACCGTTGAGAGCTGCTCGGCCTGCCTCTAGCCCCTCGCTGGGTGGAGGCAGGCTAAACAACCCTCGACAGTGCCGCCTAGCCTGCCTCCGGCTCCCGGCTGGGCAGAGGGCGATTCCCAGAATCACCGTCGGTTGGGTAGAGGGCGATTCCAAGAATCACCCCTAGCTGGGCAGAGGGCGATTCCGAGAATCACCCCTGGCTAGGCGGAGGGCGATTCCGAGAATCACCCATGGCTGGATGAAGGGAAATTATGAGAATCACCCCTAGCCGAGGGTGATTCTCGGAATCGCCCTCCGCCCATCCGGGGGATGGAGGTAGGCTGGGAAGCCCTTGATGACGCTGTTCGACCTGCCTCTAGCCCCTGGTTGAGTGGAGGGAAATTTCGAGAATAAACCCTGGCTGGGCGGAGGGTGATTCTCGGAATCGCCCTCTACCCAGTCGGGGGTGATTCTCAGAATCACCCTCTGCCTAGTAGGGGGTCGAAGGCAGGCTGAGCGGCGCCGTAGAGGGATGCCCAACCTGCCTCCGCCCAGCTGAGGGCCGGAGGTAGGATGGGCAGCCCTGGACAGTGCCGCCTGGCCAGCCTCTGGCCCCCGACCGGGCGGAGGGAGATTCTTGGAATCACCCTCCGCCCAGCCGGGGGCTAGAGGCCAGCCAGGTGGCGCCATCAAGGGCTGCCTAGCCTTCCTCTGCCCAGCCGGTGGCCGGAGACAGGCTGGGCAGCCCTCGACTACGCCGCCTGGCCTACCTCTGGCCCTCGGCTGGGTGGAGGGTGATTCCAAGAATCACCCCTGGCTGGGCAGAGGGCGATTCCGAGAATTGCTCCTGACTGGGTGGAGGGAAATTCCGAGAATCACCCCCGGTTGGGTGGAGGGAAATTTCAAGAATCGCCCCTGGCTGGGTGGCGTCGTTGAGGGCTTCCCAGCCTGCCTCCGACCCTCGGCTGGGCAGAGGACGATTCTCAGAATTTCCCTTCGCCCAGCCGGGGGCCGGAGGCAGGCAGGACGATGCCGTCAAATGAAGGAGATTGGGTTTTGGATCTATTTTCAGGTTCAGGTAAGTTTTATTATACAAATTTAATTTTAAATATTTAATTTTTTATTTTTTATGTCTTTATACTAATTTTCTTATTTTTTTTTTTTGTATTTGATGATTAGGTACAACACTAGCATGTTGCCTACCAAAAGGAAGAAATTGCATTGCCATTGAGAAAGACCCAGTGTAATGAAAATTTATTCAACAAAGAATTAACGCTCTTGAATTCCTTCAAGATGCAAGGCAAGAAGTTGGTTTGAGGAAAGGGGATTTTAATGAATCACGTGTGGCAAAAAAAGCAAAGGAACCTCAACCGCCATTATATGGAATGATTGGAAAGGGACATTTTGGAAGATTTGCAGACATGAAAGATCCATTATAAGATGACAATGACCAAAATGAAGTATAAAATGTTGCAGAAGAAGCCATCAATGATGTTCTAGATGATGTTGAACATGTATTAGTTGATATTGTTGAGGATCTTTAAGTTATGCTTGCAAACAAAGCTCATTTTTGAGATCTATTAATCAATTTTACTTGTAATGTTTAGACTTTGATATTTTATGAGAACAATCCTTATTTTTTGCAAAAAACATGTGATTACTATTATTTTTTGACATAAAATTCAATAAAAATGCTATTTTCTTAAGTTTTTTTTGTTAATATTTTCCCAAAATTAGTTTATTTAACATGTTTTTTTTAACAAAAAGTCTCTAAAAGTGTATTTTTTGGATTCTATTTGTATTGAAAATTTGTATTTTTTTTGTCATATCATTCAAAATATTGTTTTTTTAGCGACAATTATTTGATGTGCATTGAAAAATTAATTAGCAATACATAAACTTGTAGAAAATATAAACTTTATAATATTGACCCTTTTTTCATATTTTATCTATGTGAAAAAGTGAAGATATCGTTACAAATTTTTATTTTATTTTATTTCTTTTTAAAACACAAGTACATAAATGCACTTAAAAATAAATATCTCACGGAAGAAGAAGACATTAGAAAATGTATAGTGTCAAAATCAATCCTCTAAAAAAACGTTGGTGATAATATGCCACCACTATTCAAAATTGACATAAAAAGCAACACAGAAAAAGAAAATAAAAAAATAAAAAAAAATTAAAGTGCCAAAAACATGCTAAAAAAAAAAAAAATTTTGCATCACCACTTTTCAAAATTGGGTGTTTTTCTTGCTACGTTAAAAAGTAGGTACTAGTGCAGTTACCTATTTCATCAGTAAAGTGTTAATTAGGTCATTGTGGGAGATTGGACATAACTTTGTCTTGAAGAATCCAAATTAAGTCAGACCTATGGCATTTGAAAGAAGCTTTAGAGGAATACTATAGGGCCGAATTTCAGATATCGAAGATACAAAATCACAGAGATAATTCAGTTTCAATATCGAGCTCCTCAAAAGTAAGAAAAATGTGTGTATTTTTTCTGAATTGCATAAGTCTTGTGTAAAAACAAAATCAATTTGAAGTGATTCCAAGGGCCTATTGAGCATAAATTTCAGTATTGGGTTCTGAAATTCCTTCTAAAAAGAATTCAACACCCATTAAGCCCTCATAGTACTCTACTATGACTCATGAAAAGGAAGAATTGCAGTATGAGATATCAAAATTACGGTACCAAGTGCAAAACATTTTGATGTTACGAAGAGCAACCAAAGATGGCATAGATGGTTTAAAAGCAGAAATGGAGGCTAAGTTTGATGGTTTGAAGGATCAAATAATAGCTAATATGGATGATAAATTAGTGGAATATCACATCAAGCATCAACAACAAGTTCTCCAACTCTCAAAGGATAACCTAACTTTGGTGCAGAATCTAATGAAACAAGAGGACGATCAACATCACATCGAAAGAAGTTCTGAAGCAGTCACAAAAACAAGAACTCGACAGGTAAGATAAATTTCAGAGTATCTCAGCAAGTGGAAGAACTTTCCTGTAGAAGATTCCACATGGGAGGATGAGAATTTTATATAGAAGCATCAAGAAATAATCAAGCATTGAGGACAACACTTGTTTGAAGGAGAGAGGCATGTTAAGTCCCTATATTAATAGTGTAGTCCCTTATTATGTTAGTCTAGCCCCCCTTATTGTTATTGTTGTATCCCTGTAACCCCCATATTGTTATTATTGTGCCCTTACATTATTATTTTTAGGTCGGCTAGGGTTACATTGTGGCCCCACTAGGATTACATTGTGGCCCCATGGACTCCTATATATAGAAAGGAGGTTTTGTTAGTTGTATCATCGAAGAATTGTTCATTCATGTAATGTATTGGAGGTTGCCCCCTCGAAGTGGCTTATTTCTAAGGCATTGATATCTCTTTTCTTCTATTTTTGGAGCTGGTTTCACAACGGTTAGGAAGAGTTTTAATGTTATGAAGCAACTCAATGGTTTGTATTATTTAATATTAACAATTATAGGTTTATGGGTCTGAGTATGGTGTTATGAAGGGTTTTTAAAAAGTGGGTATAAATATAAATATTTTGAGGTTGTAAAGTTTTAATTTTTATAAGTAAGTGGGTATTTGTATATGTAAGAATATTATAGAGAGTACTGGAGATAATTTTTCTTTATATTTACAACAAATTTGAATATTTGAATACCAAAAATAAAGGGTATTATTGTTTATTCTTTAAATTTAGGGAAGTTTATAATTTATTTTTTACATTGTTTTATCATGGTGACTTGTTATATCTTTTTTTTTTTTGGTAAATAGATTACATTATATTGACAGGAGAAAATAAAAAGAGTACAAGCAGGAGGACTTGTGGAGCCACTACCCATGGGGTGCCTTAGAATGGTGCATGGGGAGGTTATTTTCACTTGGAAGGGGAAACCAGAAAAATCATTCAAAAATTCATTGTTAGAAACCATTACAATGCCTGAGAGAAACAAAAACAGAGACCAAAGAGCCATGTTGGACCATATCCATTGTTCTAACAACATTTGGAAAGAAAAAAACTTCAAAACATGCCAAACTAAAGAGAACCTATTTAAGCATATTCGACACCACAAGGACCAAGAGCGTTGACTTGTTGCTGCTGAGCACGTTCATCGTTGGATGGAGTGGCTGTGATAACATCTCTAGTGCCAAAAATACCAACTGCAGGTTGTTCTTTAATAATGTAGTAACCATGAGGACTTGGACGAGGAGGGGAGAGCCTGGTGGCAGTCAAAGGGTGTTTAAAGGATGAGATAGAGGTTGCAAGATAGGCCCATCATTTACAAATATGGTGGAAGATGTTGAGGAGACAAGAGGAACAAAGAGAGAGGTTGAAGGGAAAGGGCAGTAAGAGGAAGGAATGTCTAGAGGGTAGGATATACCAAGGTCACTGGATAAGTGATGAAGGAAGGAGATAATGTTGCAAGTGTTGGCTGATATTTCAATGATCCATTTGGATGTGTTGGAATGTTCACGTTTATGAGTGAGGAGATGATGGGTAAGGAGATTGCGGAGCGTCAAATGAGCTTAACTCCCATGTCGAATCTCCTTAGCTTCCAACTCAATAACCTGATGCCAAATGTGAGCCGGGATAACATCATTACAAATAGCCATGTCTTCATTCGCAACATGTGCGGTAGGAAGGCGAACTCTTCCCCTTCCATGACCAATACGAAGAAATCGCCCTCGCTCATGAATCATGGTGGCATAATTGGAATCAAGGATGTATGTGAGAGGCACAAGGGTGTTGATGATTTTAAAAGCAGAGTGGGTGGGTGAATGAGGCCAGCCATTAAGACAGAGAAATGAAGGAGTAAGAAAGCATGATAATGAAAACACGATGAGAGAAATAAATGAGCATTGGATGACGTTGATGCTAGCATTGGCTCTAGGCGTGTGAGTATGTTGCGAGGTGCTAATAATAAAGGAGGGTGTTGACATGGTGAATTGATTTGGAGTGGAATGATGCTAGGTGGAGGGTGTGATCATTCTAACCATGAGCAAGTGGCCGGGCCAAACATGACACCCTGATCCGGGAGCAAGGTAACTTGTTATGTTAGTGAAATTAGGTTGTTGATATTATCTCCACTAGGGTTCAAGTATCACTAAGGACACACTTACTCCAGTGCTTGTGAATGCAACAATTATTAGCCACAAGTAATACTGAGAGGGGGGGGGGGGGGTTGAATCAATATTAAAAAAAAATTATGAAAATTTCTACAAATAAAAATTATTCAGAAATTCATTTCAAAAAGATATAACATGATCGTAAACATGCACAAGAAAAAAACAATCAATCATCACATGTAGACACTTTTATTTTAGGTGGAAATGCCCCTCTAGGGAAAAAAATCATCGAACTATTAGCTACTTATTCTTATTATCTATTGCTTCAAAATATTCTCATTTACATGACATCAGCTAGCCACCACTATTAATGGAGCACCCACTCCATGAATAAAATGAGAAATTTTGGGCACAAGAAACTTGGAGTACCAACTCCTACAATAGAAAATAAACATGCACTCATCTTGAAGCCCCCACTCCAAGTAAAAACTATTATGGAATCAAGAAAATATGATTCAGAACTTAAACAATATTGCACAATACAAGAATAACATAAAATAAGAACACTCCATTAGTCACAACTCCTCACTCCAAATGAGAGAACAAATATACAACACACACTTCCTTCAAACTGATCTTCAATCTCTGCACACAACTCTGAAACAATTTTGATTAATTTCTGAAGCACACTACAATCTTGAAGCTCTGAACTCTCTAGTACAATCACTGGTTTGTGCATATTCTTTCCATTCACACTCACTCACTCACGCTACTAGAGAACTAACCAAATGAGAAACTTTCCTTCACATATTTGTAATTTTTGGAGAGGGCTAAGTCAATTAATTCTTCAAGTAATGGAGTTCGCCCAAAATCCTTTTCACCTGCTTCAATTTTTTTTGAGTTAGGCTTCTTGACCTATTCAAACCAGTTACTCCACTAACTACTTTATATTTTCATATTTTATCACCATCTAGAAGCACCATGACTTATTTTGACCTTTTTCTTGAGAATTACGACCATGATCATTGCCAAATAAAAAATAATATCAAATGGGCGCGAGAAACCCAGAGAAAATTTTTAGTTTCATTTCAATCACACGAACAAACCTGTGAAAATTTAGTTTCAACCACACACTATACACTGCCAAATCTCGGTTGGAACCTTCCAACCACATGCACATGCCATCATCAGTGTGGTTGGGGTAGAGTATGAAGCAAATCAAAAAATATTTCCCTCAAACTTGCAACAAATCTTCATGGGGTTGATAAGACCTATAAACATCCTTCCATGACCAATATTGACATCATGAAAACATCTAAATGAATCAACAAGATCAACACAAGACATCATACATTTATCTACATTATGGATCACAAAAGTCTTAGATATAAATTGTTATATATGGATCCCTTTTTGAAGCCTTGTTGTATATGTTTATATAGCTTTACATACCAATCCATTTGATCTTGTTTCAAGCCATAAAGGGCCTTTTTCAATTCGCACACTAGATTCTCCTTATTACCCTATAAAAAAACTTCAAGCTGTTCTATATAGATTTCCTCTTTTAGATCACCATTCAAGAAAGTTGATTTAACATCCATATGATAAACTTTAAGTTTCTTGTAGCATGCAAAGGCCAAAAACATTCTTATTGCATATAATCCAGCTACAGGTGCAGAAGTTTCATCAAAGTCAATACCTTCTACTTGAGTATATGCTTTGCACAAAAGTATTGATTTATTCTTGACCACCTCACCTTCTTCATTTAGTTTTTTCTTGAATACCCGTTTGGTTCCAATGATGTTTTTGTCCTTTGGCCTTAGCACAAGCTCCCATGTGTTGTTCTTATCAATCTGATCTAGCTCTTCATTCATTTCCTTGACCAAGTTTTGATCTTCTCTAGCCTCATTGAAGTTTTTGGGCTCTATTTTAGACAATAATGAAAAATGTGCTTGGTTGAAGCTATCCAACAACTTCCTCCTTGTTTTCACTCCAAGCTCTTTGTTCTCAAGAATTTGACTTTCCGGGTATTTATTTTGGATGTGACTTGGTGAAACCTTCTTTGTAGTGGATGTCTTCCTTCCTTCTTCCTCTTCTTCATCCTTGTGATAAATTTCTTGGTCCTCATATTCTACGAAATTATGATAAACTGCAACATATTTGGAATCATAAGAATTAGGAAAAGCTTCATCAACAATAATATCAATACCTTCAATTACCTTTTTGGTTCTCTTGTTGTAGCATTTTTATCATTTTCTCTTGAAAGAAAAGACAAGGAATATGACCTCATCAACTCTTATTTCAAAATTTCCTAGCTTGTGTTTCGTCCTCTTGATGTAGCACTTGCTGCCAAAAAATTTGAAGTGGTAAAATTTTGTTGGTCTTCCTTTACACAACTCATATGGAGTTTTGTCACTATTAGGCCTAAGAAGAAATATATTTCTATTTGAGTTTCTTCTCCCTAAAAATTATCTGCCACACCATCCTCATCTAACATATCTTGTGCCATATCTTGGACCAACCTATTTTTTCTCTCTGCTACACCATTTTTTTATGGTGTTATAACTATGGAGTATATCCTCTTGATCCTATGCTCCTCACAAAAATCATCAAATTCCTTGGACATGTACTCACCTCCTCTATCAGATCTACAACAATTTATCTTCAAATCAATTTCATTTTCCACAAGTGCCTTAAAACAATTAAATTTGTTGAAAGCTTTAGATTTATCCTTCATGAGCATAATCCAAGTGGATCTAGTGAAGTCATTAACAAATAATATGAAATATCTCTCTCTTATTGGACTTTGCTTCCTTGTAGGATGTAATATTCCCAAATTTTCACATGATATTTGTAATATTAGAGTTCTTGTTTTTCTTAATTAATTAAGTATATAAAAGGGTGGAGGGACCCACAAACCTCAAAGATGAATAAAATCCACTTTTAATGTGTGTATGTGGATATTATAGATCTAGATTTAAAATCATGAGGATCTTTGATAAGGTCAACTGAGATCATATTTCATTCAAATAAGATCATAGAGCACTTATGATAAGTTAGTGGAGGAAGTGATGCATTTAATGCAGACATGATGGAGAGGGTGATCACCCCATGTGAACATGAAGGAGAACATGGAGAAACAATGTAGTTAACCATGGAGACTTATGTCCACATGTACAACCCATTTTTGGAGTGGGCCTATTCTATGGAAGGCTAATGTCTATACAATGAAGGTGGAGGCACAATAGAAGGTATGGTTTGGATTATTCATTTCTTGATCTATTTAGATCTAGATTTGTCTTAGGACATCTCTATGAATTGTTGAGTTGTTTAGCTAAGTCTACAGTGCTGTTTAGCACAGGGTGTTCCCGAGTGGGAATCCCACCTCTTTCCTATAGTGATCTCTAAGGAAGAGGGTTATACTACATTTCTTATCAGGCATTGGTGCCATCTTCAGGAGGTTCTTTCCAGCATTCATATAGGAAACCGGTGGAGGATTCGTCCTACCACTTTTTTCTTCACATTCAGTCTTCCAGGATCAACAGATCTATTTCTGACATTCAAGCCATTGGGTTTTACCTCCATGCAATATCAATCCCTTCAAGGATTCCGCAGTCCAGTCCTGTAGATTTATTGGAGGAAGGAAGTTTCTAGTATTTCAACTAGAAATCTTGTGAGGGATCATCTCCCCACATTAGATCTATTGCTTCCATCACCCAGGAGCTGATTTGACACATATAGCAGTAGGCTATTGGGCCTCCCTCTCTTACAGCGCAAATTTCTAAAGCTGATATTCATGTAACAATTATTTTCAGTGGAGGATATTGGAGGAGCTAGATCTTGAGCTTTTAGCCCAAGGATCTAGTGAAAGGATCAACACTTCTTGCATAGATCTGATTATGCATCATTGCGACCATCATATCATCAGATTATGTAGCAGATATGTATAGCCAGTAGTATATTGGTGAACCCCTAAGAGGGTGGTTTTCTTAGATTGATAGAGAAACCCTTTTTGAGTTATCTTGGGTATCCATCATAGAGCCCAAATCTACATTTTCAGCATCTTTAGAGCTCCCAAACTTCCTATATCTGACTTTATATCTTTTGGAAGTTTCTGTCTAGCTATTTCCTAGTAGGGAAAACACAATTTACCTTCCAGTAGTCCAGTAGTTACGCAGTCCCTCTTGTGGAATCATTGCAGGGTCATTCTAGGCCATCCCTTTGGCTTGAGTGTCTCATATTTTGAGCACTGTTGTACTTGATTTTTCACCTCCCATATAATAAAATGGCTCAGCTATTTATGTGTATCCTGATGTGTATATAGATTTATTGTTTACTTTGATGTAGTTCTTATATTGTGTTTCAATATTACTGCGTTCTATCTTTTGGGATATTATAGTGGTATCAGAGCATGATCTTTGGCTCAACTTGTGGACACTTCATATTTTGTATCAAAAGAAGAATCAGATAGATGAGATTTATCATGAAGGAGGATTGTAGTTTTTCCACTCCTCTCTTTAGATCCATGCAAGATCTCTCCAAAGAGGTCAAACAGTTGAAGAGGGAAAGGAAAAAGGAGGATCCAAGAAGAATATTTAACGAGGAAGGTCCAAGCACTTCCTATCAACAAAAAAGAAAACTGGAGAATCATAGATATCCTCATAGATCTGCTATGCCCAATTTCTTTGAAGAAGGTGAATGGTATAGAAATGAAGAAAGAAGGAAACCTGAGACTCATGAGACTCTCGGTCTATATCTTGAAGAGTACAAAGCACAATATAGAGCATTCAAGGAGAAGCTAACTCTCCAACAATTCTTCAAAATCAAAGAAGAAAGAGGATCCTATAGCAGCAATAGAAGAAATAGGCACAATAGATTCTATTTGCCTACATTTGATGGATCTTTCTCAAGCACTGTTGAGGCTTGGAGGAAAGAGTTAGATGTATTCTTCAGGCTACATCCTATAGCTGAAAGAGAGGCTGCCAAAATTGCAGCACTTCATCTTCAAGGTGAAGCCAATGAATGGTGGTTTGGTCACATGGAGCATGCAAAGGTGACTAAATCTTCAGATTTATTTCACAAGTTGAGAAGGAACTTTGATGTGAGAAAACCAGAGATGTATCACAAAGAGACATTTCCTAAGGAAACAAGGGAGGATTCCATTCTTGTGACTCTAGATAAAGGGTCACTACATTCACCACCAACGGCAGAAGTAATTGCATCCGGAGAAGAGACACTTGCAACTTTGCAAGATAGTCTTGAGCTCTTGACACATAGAGTCCCATGCATGATTCAGGAGATGATTGAGGAAGAGGATGTAGATTCCAGCGCTGGTACATTTGGAGAAGAGAAGTCATCACTCTTACCAGCAGTTGGAGACACCATTGTCTCGGTTGGGGACACTCTTGTGTTCTTGCAAGAGGTTCCCACATATCAGTTGATCCAAGTTATGCATACATAGTAATCACATATTTTTTCAGTAGATCTTATTAAAACTTATGAGGACATGCCATCAGGGCCAATGCATAACTAAGGATTAGAACAAAATGCTGATTTGAAGCAACAACCTATCACAACATAGAGGACCCTTGATCTAATTAAGGAGGAGATGAAAAAATATCCCAGTTTGTCATTGATGAACTACATTCAACCCTTTGAGTTGAAGTGTAGAGTTTTAGAAAATGGGATGAGCATGATCCTATGTACAATGATTGGTTATGAGATCAGCATTGTGCCTTGCTTTGAGACAGCACATGTATTACCATGCAGATCTACAGAGCTGTCACTTAGTAACAGTGATAATGAAGGGGCCCCATTATTCTTGGGGCATTTTGAAGGTAGCGTCACTCATGAAGAAATGGAGGTAAAGATCATAAATGATAGACATCTTGAGATGATGAATATTTTCTCCTTTCTAGATGACACTTTCTCAATAAGAATATCACAGCTCAAAGAGAAAATTATACCTGCAGCAGATCCAGAACCTCACTGGTTTTGGAGGGCCATTGATGAGAAGAAGGTCTCATTAAGAGATCTCATTGGAGGTGCACTTCAATATTTCATGGAGTGAAAAGTTATTAATCAGTTTTGGGAGAGTGGTATTATACAAAGGGAGGATACCATGTTTATGCAGTACATCATTCATCATCCACATTGGGATGAGTGGATGAGGATGATAAGCAAGGGGCTGTGTTATCAACAAAATTGTACTTGATTGGTTGTTGATCAAACAACTTGGTGTAACTATTTCAAACCAGCTTTTGACTAAAGCTTAGCCTCTTTAGTTTGAGAGGGCTCTCTCACATATAATTTATGATATTGTTTAATGATAAAGATATATGGAAAAATCTATGAATTGTGTCTTGGTTTTGTATGTTTACAGGTTGAAAAGATGAAGGCTTTGTTGGGTGTGGAGCCTGATTATCTTGTTTACTTTGTATCATAGTATTGGACCCCTGTACCTTAAAAGGGGCAGCAACGCCGCCTGTAATTAATCGCTGCCGTGGGGGGTCCAGAGGGGGGTGACAACGCTTTTCGGAGCCCCCCGCTGGTGGGGGGTTTCGGGGGCAGCACCCCCGAAGCTAAAAAAATATGTAAAATTGCCTTGTAAAAATATAGTAATTTGTAGTCAATCTACGTTGTTCATTAGGCAAATGATCTGACAGTATAAGTTATGTTTAGTTTAGGGTTTTTTTCCCTAGAAGGAAACCCCTCGCTTTTATGAGGGTATTGTATTGTGGCTGTGTATGGTATGTGTATTCTCGTAGCGAGAAACAAAGAGGGAGACTGTGAGAGAGAATAGAGGATATTACAACGGATCTGCTGTAGGTTTTGTCTCTTCATTTTGCTGGATAATAGAAAGGAAGGACTGGCTGTTCGGGGTGGATGTAGCCCAAAATGGGTGAACCACGTATATCTGTGTCTCTCTGTTTTTATGTGTTTTGTGTGCTTCTATTTTCCGCATATTTTGTGTGTTGCATTTCTCTGTAATATTTAATTTTCTAACAATTGTTATCAGAGCCGAAGGTCTATTTGGCTAATAAACTCATAGGAAAGAAGGGTTCCTGGTTCAAGTGGGAGCAATGGCAGAAGATGGTAAATTTAGGGTCGAGAAATTTAACGGCGAAAACTTCCCGCTATGGAAGATGCAGATGGAAGATTATCTGTATCAGAAATATCTGTACCTACCACTGAGCAGAAAAAAAAAGAAGCCGACGGCCATGACAGACGCAGAATGGAACATTCTCGATAGAAAGGCACTTGGAACAATATGGTTGTGCCTTGTGGCGTCAGTTGCCTTCAATATTTTGAAGGAAACAAAAACAAAGGGTTTGATGCAGATGTTGGCAAAACTATATGAAAAACCCTCGGCCTCAAACAAGTTATTTCTTATGAAACGATTATTTAATATGAAGATGTCGGAAGGTGGATCTGTTGCAGACCATTTAAATGATTTTAATACAGTTACCAGTTAGTTAAGTTCTGTAGGGGTAAACTTTGATGATGAAGTTAGAGCTCTGTTATTATTGTGCTCATTTCCAGAGAGTTGGAATGGTTTAGTAATGGTCATTAGTAACTCTGTCTCTGGATCTAGTACTTTAAAGTTTGATGATGTTGTCGGTGCTATCCTTAGCGAGGAAATGCGACGGAAAATCTCCGGTGAGACATCGGGTAACGCTTTGAGTGCAGAATCTAGGGGAAGAAGAATGGAAAGAGGAAAGAGCTCGGGATATCGCAATAAATCAAGGAAAGGCAGATCCAAGTCCAAATTAGGGATAGTGTGCTGGAAATGCGGAAAGAAAGGACACCTAAAGAAAGGCTGTAGATCTTGAAAGGGAAAAGAAGGAGATGCACAGTAAGAAAACGATCATGAAGAAAATGTGACAGGTGATTTGTTACAAGATGCTTTGATTATTTCTTTCAAAAATGTTACTGATTCTTGGGTTGTAGATTCAGGGGCTTCATTCCATGCCACACCCGATAAGAAATATTTTCATGACTATGTTCAAGGAGATTTTGGACAAGTCTGTTTGGGTGATGATAAACCCTGTAAAATTGTTGGAATGGGTAAGGTTCTTGTAAAACAACAGAATGGAAACCAATGGCTATTAAAGGAGGTAAGGCATGTTCCAGATTTGAAGAAAAATCTGATTTCAATAGGGCAGTTAGGCGGTGAAGGTTGTGTGACAACTTTCACGGATAAAACTTGGAAGGTCACCAAAGGAGCCTTGGTAATAGAAAAAGGTGAAAATGTTGGTACATTGTATTTATGCAATGGTATTTATAACTCTGTTAATGCTTTAAATTCCAAAGGAGTAGATGCAGGATTATGGCATCATAGGCTTGGACATAAGAGTGAGAAGGGAATGAAGATTCTTCACTCAAGAAATTTGTTGCCAGGTTTGAAGAATGTTGATTTGGATTTTTGTGAAAATTGCATTTATGGAAAACAAAAGAGAGTTAGATTTCTCAGAGTTGGGAAAGAAAAGAAGAGAGAAAAATTGGAGCTTGTGCATACAGTTTTATGGGGACCTGCTCAGGTATCATCTCTCGGTGGCTCTCGTTATTATGTTACTTTTATTAATGATGCAACTAGAAAAACATGGATTTATTGTATTCAGAATAAATATGACGTATTTGATACTTTCAAGAAATGGAAAGCTTTGGTTGAGATTGAGACATGAAAGAAGTTGAAGTGTCTCAGATCAGACAATGGAGGTGAATATTGCAGCAGAGAGTTTGATAGGTACTGTTCAGAGCATGTAATTCACAGAGAGAAGACAATTCCAAGAACACCACAAGAAAATGGTGTGTCAGAAAGGATGAACAGAACAATCATGGAGCGTGCAAGGTGCATGAGATTGCATGCAGGATTGCCTTTACAATTTTGGGCAGATGTTATAGATACTGCTGTTTATCTAATAAACAGAGGGCCTTCAATTTCCTTGGATGGTGGTATTCCAGAGGAAGCATGGATAGGTAAAAAGGTAAACTACTCTTTTTTAAAACCTTTTGGTTGTGAGGCTTTTGTCCATATTAATAAAGAAAATAGAACAAAGCTTGAGGCAAAATCAAAGAAATGTACCGTTATTGGATATGGTGTTAATGATTTTGGTTATCTCTTATATGATTATGAAAATCACAAAATCATTAGGAGCAGAGATGTAATATTCAATGAAAAGGTCTTGTGTAAGAATCAGTTGCAGGAAAAGAAAAAAGAAAAAGAAAACAAAGAATATACAGTTCTTGATGAGATCACAGAAAAGGTAAAGGTGCCTGAAAATAATAATAATCAATAACAACAGTAACCACCATAACAACAACAGGAACCTCAAACACCTAAAAGTGGTGTTAGAATATCTACCAGGATAAGTAGACCCCCTGAACGATACTCTGCTTCATTATATTATTTATTGTTGACTAATTTTGGTGAACCTGAATGTTATGAAGAAGCAATGCAGGTTGAAAGCAGGTAGAAGTGGGAGCTAGCCATGGATGAAGAGATGGACTCCTTAATGCATAACCAGACTCGGGACTTAGTCAGGTTGCCTGAAGGTAAAACTACATTGCAGAATAAATGGGTTTACAGGCTGAAGAAAGAAGATGGAGGAAAACAGAGGTACAGAGCTAGACTTGTGGTGAAGGGGTTTGCACAGAAGAAAGGTATTGATTTTGATGAAATATTTTCTCCTGTTGTTAATATGACTTCAATCAAAACTATTTTAAGTCTTGTAGCAGCGGAAGATTTACATCTTGAACAGTTAGATGTAAAGACATCATTTCTCCATGGAGATTTGGAGGAAGAGATATACATGCAGCAACCAGAAGGATATGAGGTCAAAGGGAAAGAAAAATTGGTGTGCAGGTTAAAGAAGAGCTTGTATGGCTTAAAACAGGCTCCAAGGCAATGGTATCTAAAATTTGACAAGTTTATGTCTGAACAAGGTTATACTAGATGTCACTCTGATCATTGTGTTTATCTAAAAAGGAAAAATGATGGCAGCTATATTATATTGTTATTGTATGTAGATGACATGCTTGTTGCAGGGTATAACATGTAGGAAATAAATGTGCTCAAAAGAAAATTGGCAAATTCATTTGCAATGAAGGATTTGGGAGCTGCAAAACAAATCCTTGGTATGAGGATAACTAGAGACAGGAAAAATCGCAAATTAACACTGTCTCAGAATGAGTACATAAAAAAGGTGTTGAAAAGATTTAATATGCAGAATGCAAAACCAGTTAGTACACCTTTTGCTAGCCATTTCAAACTTAGTAAGGAGATGTGCCCCAAGACCCACGAAGAAATGGAATATATGTCTAAAGTTCCATATGCATCAGCAGTTGGAAGCTTAATGTATGCAATGGTCTACACAAGGCCTGATATTGCACATGCAGTGGGAGTTGTAAGTAGGTACATGAACAATCCAGGAAAAGAACATTGGATGGCAATAAAATGGATTCTCAGATATTTGAGAGGTACCACAAATCAAGCATTATTCTTTGGTGGTTCAAACATTGCTCTACAGGGATATGTTGATGTAGATATGGCAGGTGACAAAGATAATAGGAGGAGCACTACAGGATATGTATTTACTGTAGGTGGAACAACTATCAGTTGGGTTTCAAAAATCCAAAGTGTTGTTGCACTTTCAACAATGGAAGAAGAGTATGTTGCTGCTACAGAGGCTAGTAAAGAAATAATTTGGTTACAAAGGTTTATGGATGAATTGGGTAAGAAGCATGATATGGGCACATTATACAGTGATAGCCAAAGTGCCATTCATCTTGCAAAGAACTCATCATTTAATTCCAGGACTAAACACATACATCTCAAGTACCATTTCATACGGTCAGTATTGGAAGATGGAGAGTTGAAGCTGGAAAAGATACACACTAGCCAAAATCCTAGATATGCTAACAAAAGTTATAACCAGGGAGAAACTAAGAATGTGCTTAGTTTCAGTTGGTCTTCAAGGATGACGATGAAGATGAGGAATAGCCAGGTCCAAATAGGAGTCATTGTCCAGCACATGAAGCAGCAGTGGAGTTGCAACAATCAGTCTCCAAGTGGGAGATTGTTGGGTGTGGAGCCTGATTATCTTGTTTACTTTGTATCACAGCATTGGACCCCTGTACCTTAAAAGGGGCGGCAACACCACCCGTAATTAATCACTGCCGTGGGGGGTCCAGGGGGCGCGACAGCGCTTTTCGGAGCCCCCCCCTAGGGGGGGGTTTCGAGGGCAGTGCCCCTGAAGCTAAAAACAGATGTAAAATTTCCTTGTAAAAATATAGTAATTTCTAGTCAACCTGGGCCATTCATTAGGCCAATGATCTGACGGTAGAAGTTATGTTTAGTTTAGGGTTTTTTGACCTAGAAGGCAACCCCTCGCTTTTATGAGGGTATTGTATTGCGGCTATGTATGGTATGTGTATTCTCGTAGTGAGAAACAGAGAGGGAGACTGTGAGAGAGAACAGAGGATATTACAACAGATCTGCTGTAGGTTTTGTCTCTTCATTTTGTTGGATAATAGAAAGTAAGGACTGGCTATTCGGGGTGGACGTAGCCCAAACTAGGTGAACCACGTATATCTGTGTCTCTCTGGTTTTATGTGTTTTGTGTGCTTCTATTTTCTGCATATTTTTTGTGTTGCATTTCTCTATAAGATTTAATTTTCTAATAGGCTTGCTACCATTGGGCTATGGAGCCAGTGACAAGGATCTCAATGACAAAGGCTCTCCTTGTGGGAGCTGAGGTATGTAGATACTTAAATGAAAGTAGAATACACACATATAGAGTTTACTCAATATATAAATGTTCAAAGGAAGTCAGAGCATGAGAGACATGAATTCTGAGTAATGAACATTAAGATATTGAAAGCAGGACATTGAGAAAGATATCCAATATTTTAGTGATTGAAAGGAAGTCAGAGCATGCAAAGTAAGAATTCTGAGTAATCAAACATTAAAATATTGACAGAAAGTAATAGAATACATAGGAAATTGTTCATGGAAGTATCAAATGAATTTCAGGTGAAAGATGAAACCAATAGCCACTCTCTATTACTGATCAAAACCCTGTTTACAATAGTAGCAATCAGCCATAACATATCCCAACCCCTTATAACTCTAAAACTATGTCCTTTATAGAATGAGAAATCATAAAAATGATATTACACCTTTCTAGCTTCAAATTCCCACCTTAGAGACCTATTTAAAACATGATTCCATCACTTGGAGACTTCCTAGGGATATTTCTGTTTTGCAGAGTTTGAATACAAAAAGGACTCTTCTTTCATTAATAGTTCAACAAATAAATTTAATAACCCTTATCAAATGCATCCAACTAATTTTATGAGTGTAATAGAGTGATGATGTGTCATTATTCCACATGGATGCTGAGTTGGACCTCCTCAAAGTCAAATTTTTACAATTTTTTCACATATCTAGTTAGTGAAAATTCTGAAAAATAGGCTTCAAAGATGAGTGTATAATTTTCAAAACCTGATGGCTTTACAAAAACTGAGAGAGGTTTTTGTATATGGACCAGTGTTGAATAAAAAATTATTTCATATTTCCAAAATTATTTTCAATTTGCTTAGAAACCTTAAAAAATAGATCACTATGAAAACATGGCAGTTTCGTAACGTCCAAAAAATAGCTTTTGCACTCAAAATTTCTGCTCTTTGACTGTTCCAGGGTGTCCATCAATACCTGACACCTCATCACTACCATTTCCTCTCCTTGAAAGCCACAAAAAGTAGTCTTGAATGCAAAAAGATAGCTACAGGTGTTTTCGTAGCATTTTCCTGGCTTTAAGCCTAGGAAATGCTACAAAATTGTGGAAAACCGTGGAATTTCTAGATTTTGACTTTGACTAAAAAAAAGTAACCTCCAGCAGTAGAAAATTGGTCTTCAACATGCCATTAACCTCTTAAAACATAATCAAACTCAATTTAAAAGCCTTGAGGTGTTTCCTCTTCAAAAACCATCCTTTTCACCTTTAGCAAGTTTATTCATAATTAAAATGACTGTTTTTCTGAAATCATAGGGTTCAGAGATGAGCTCTTTTCTCCCTATCCTTAATAGATATTACAAAAATGAAGGAGGATTTTGTTGGTTAGTATGTCTTGAAGAAAAAACTCTATTGGGTTTTTGAAAAACATCTCCAGTTGTCCAGAATCTGCATTTTAAAAAAATGTATAAAATAGGAAAATTATGCATTCTAAAAACATAAAACCCTCTTTTCATAGCGTAGTTAGTGTATTTCTGGGCAGTTTCGCTATGAAATTAAGGATTCTTGGCTAAAGTGACCTTTTTGGATTTAAATTCTTTGGGAATGAAAAATAACAACAAATGATGACTGATGAGACATGATGTGACCTATATGGAGGTGATTTTGAGATGAAATGAGGGTGGTCTTGAAACTTAGGATAGGTTAAATATGAAAAAATGAAATTTCCTATGCCAATTTGAAAAATGTGTAAGGAGTCCTTACCCTTTTGAGGAGTGAACTATATGACCATTTCAAGTAATGAATCACAAAATTATGAGTGATAACAGTGGCTCCACTTGAGATGGTGTGCCCCTGTGGTACACCAAAGAGCCTGTAGTTCCAGTGCCATCCATCTTCTTGGAAATAAAAACTGAAATTTATGAAGACTTCACCAAGATCTTATGGCATTCACCTTGGGCTCAAGCTTGATGATTACTGTTGAAGAACCAAATCTGTACCTACTGAAAATATGCTCAGTCAACTTTGAGCTTATTCACACAGTCCTACCTACCCTAACAACTGCAATCATCATGTTTGATTCAAGCAACATGAAACTTACAATGAAACCAGTCATTGATCTAATCTGACACTTGAACCTCTTGACTGCACTTGAACAAAAATTAAGCAAGATACTAAAATGATCAAGGCAACATAAAATGTATCTGATCTTCATAATGAAAATATAACTATAAATTTGGACTATAGAACTCTTCCATGTAGTCAGCTGTAGGATCATAGAAGACATAGTCTGTTTGATGATTCTCAAGACATTCTGCAGTTTTAGAGAACTTATATATGCTTTCTTTAGCATCAAAATATTTCAGTTGTGTGCTATCAAACTGATTTTTAAAAACAAGGTATTCTTCCTCAATCTCAAAAGAGAAAGGTACCAACACCTTCTCTTTGTGTTTTGGCATGGAATTTTTTTGAAAAGACTGATCTTGATCATGAAGACTATAGGATTGAATTTGATATTATAAAAATTCAATTTATTCCTCAATATTATTAGTAACTTCATCCAGAAATTGAATCTCATCTTCTGTCTTGCACTCAAATGACTTTAAATAAGAAGACAAGGACAAAGAAAATTTTTCACCCACTTCCTCATTAGTGTGATAATTATTTGATGTAGGCTGATGAAAGGAATGACATGAAGAATAAAATTCTTCCTTTACCTGAGGATTATAGCAATTATATTCCAATATTTCCTCTTGTTGTTTGAAATGATTCTCATATTCTTGATGATCAAAAGACTGACAAGTCTGCTGCAACTTTTCATCAAACTCAAAGGATGTAACATGATTTTCATAAATAAACTCCTACTGGGTTCCATTTTCATCCAAGAGAGAGGTTATCCTTTCTTCTTGGTGATGAAAGGGATTGTCATGAAGGGCCTCTAAAATTTCCTCATCCATGAACTCATCATCTTGATAACAATTCTCCAAATATTCAATAAATCTCACACAATGTTTGCAGTGGTCTTTGACCAACAATAAGGAGGGATGACACTCTTCATACATCTCATAAAATGCAACATGGAAATTAGCAAGAGAATATAATGAACCATTTGGTAGGTTTTCATACCAAGACCATGCTTTTCTCTTTAAAGTGACCATAAACATCTTCATGAGACAATCCTCAGGGAACTGAACCTTAAGTCTGCATACATGCATATGGAATCTAACCAAATGAAGAGAAGCATTGTATTTCTTTTCATCTTTAAATATAGTTAGATCAGTTAACCATTTAACCTTTGGCATAAAATTTTTAAAACCAGGGATGTGAGACCGATTCATAAGGGCATACCTGGAATTTATTCTTGCAATGGAACTCATCTTGAGACTTCATCAAGCTACTGATCTTAAAGCAGTGGAGTCACCTTCCAAATGATTATTTGATGTGTGAAGTTTCCAGAGTAGAAATACAACCAATATGTGCCTAAGTGTCTGCTTCTCTCAGACCTTAGAACTGAAACTTTATCGTTCTTCCAAGGGAAAATTTACACCTTTGGTCCCTGGCAACGATGCCAAAATGTTATCCCAAAATTTTACTTGATTGGCTGCTGATCAGACAACTCAGTGTAACTATTTCAAACCATATTTTGACTGAAGCTTAGCCTCTTCAGTCTGAGAGGTCTCTCTCACAGATAATTTATAATATGGGTTAATGATAAATATAGATGACTAACTCTATGAATTGTGTGTTGGTTTTGTATGTTTGTAGGTTGAAAAGATGAAGGCTCACTACCATTGGGCTATGGAGTCAGTGACAGGGATCTCAATGAAAAAGGCTCTCCTTGTGGAAGCTGAGGCATGTAGATACTTAAATGAAAGTAGAATACACACATATAGGGTTTACTCAATATATAAATGTTCAAAGGAAGTTAGAGCATGAGAGACATGAATTCTGAGTAATTAACATTAAGATACTGAAAGTAGGACATTGAGAAAGATACTTGAAAGGAAGTTAGAGCACGCAAAGCAATAATTTTGAGTAATAAAACATTAACATATTGATAGAAAGTAATAATATACATAGGAATTTTTTCATAAAAGTATCAAATGAATCTCAGGTGAAGGTTGAAACCAATATCAACTCTATTACTGATCAAAAACCTGTTTACAATAGTAGCAATCAGTCGTAACATATCCCAACCACTTATAACTCTAAAAATATCTCCTTTATAGAATTATGACTCATAAAAATGATATGCCACCTTGCTAACTTTGAATTCCCACCTCAGAGACCTATTTCAAACATGATTCCATCACTTGGAGACTTCCTAGGGATATTTCTGTTTTGCAGAGTTTGAATACAAAAAGGACTCTTCTTTCATTAATAGTTCAACAAATCAATTTAATAACCCTTATCAACTGCAAAAAACTAACTTTCTGACTGTAATAGAGTGTTAATGTGTCATTATGCCACGTGGATGCTGAGCTGGACCTCATCAAGGTCGAATTTTTACAATTTTTTAACAAATCTGGTTAGTGAAAATTCTGAAAAATAGGTTTCAAATATGAGTGTATAATTTCCAAACCCTGATGGATTTGAAGAAACTGAGAGACATTTTTGTAGATGGACTTGTGCTGAAGAAAAAACACTTTCATACTTCAAAAATAATTTTTCATTTGCTCAGAAACCTTAAAAAACAGTTCGCTACGAAAACAACGCAGTTTCGTAGCGTGCTTTCGTGGCGTCCAAAAAATATCTTTTGCACTCAAAATTTCTGCTTTTGACTATTACAAGGTGTCCATCATGACTTGACACCTCATCACTACCATTTCCTCTCCTTGAAAGCCAAAAAAAGCGGTCTTAAAGGCAAAAAGACATCTACTGGTGTTTTCGTAGCGTTTTCCTAGCTTTAAGCCTAGGAAACGCTACGAAACTGTGGAAAACTGTGCAATTTCCAGATTTTGAATTTGCCTCAAAAAGGTAACCTCCAGTTGTAGAAAATTGGTCTTAAACATGCCATTAACCTCTTAAAACATAATCAAACTCAATTTAAGAGACTTGAGGTGTTTCCTCTTCAGAAAACATCCTTTTCACCTTTAGCAAGTTTATTCATCACTAAAATGAATGTTTTTTCGGAAATCATAGGGTTCAAATATGAGCTATTTTCTCCCTATCCTTGAGAAAAATTGAAAAATTGAAGGAGGTTTTTGTAGTTTAGTATGTATTGAATAAAAACCTCTCTTGGGTTTTTGAAAAACATATCCAGCTGTCCAGAATCTGCATTCTAAAAACATGTATAAAACAGGAAAATTCTGCATTTTGAAAACAGAAAACCCTCTTTTCGTAGCGTAGTTAGTGTATTTCTGGGCAATTTCGCTACGAAAGTAAGTATTCTTGGCTAAAGTGACCTTTTCGGATTTAAATTCTTGGGAAATGAAAACTAACAACAAATGATGACTGATGAGACATGATGTGACCTATATGGAGGTGATTTTGAGATGAAATGAGGGTGGTCTTGAAACTTAGGATAGGTTAAATATGAAAAAAAGAAATTTCCTCTGCCAATTTGAAAAAGGTTTAAGAAGTCCTTACCCTTTTGAGGAGTGAATTGTATGACCATGTCAAGTGATGACTCAGAAAATTATGAATGATAACAAGTTGCATGACCACTTGCAGATATATGACATGGGCCAGCAAGAAGTTTGCCTACGCTGGTTTCTCTTGCGTGAGTTTGGTTACTACCCAAAGGATCCTATTTATTTGATCCATGCCTTGAAAGAAACTCATGAAATGAAGAAGGAGGCATGACTGTGCTGGCTGCTCTTGGGTGAGTATGGTTACCACCCAATAGCTCATATTTTTCTGATTCATGCCTTGTGTATCAATGATAGAATGCAGCCAAAGCAGGCATGTTCCCTTTGGTTTCCCTTGAGAGAGTTTGGACATCACATGACATCTCCTATGTCTATGTGTTTTGTATTGGGTAGAATTTGGCATGATGCTCTCATGATGTGTATTGATGGTGTTTGCTTGTATTGGGCTGATGTGACATTCCACATGTCTATCAATATGTTTTTACTCCATGATGCACATGAGGAGGAGAGAAAGTAGCAAGATATATTGTTGCTTTGGTTGCTTTTGGGAGAGTTTGGCTTGTCCATCTTGCATGGGGGAGATGGAGGATGGTAGAAAAGGGCCTTACTCCAGTGGTTATTTTTGGGAGAATATGGTTTGACATCTTTGTCTACCCATATATCTCTATTTCTTCTTTTGCATAATGTTGGAATGATTCTTGGATCCAACAAGGCCAACGGGGCTAAGAATGGGGGCATGCCAATGCTCAATCTGCTTCATAAATCATGGGATGAAGAGATGTATTGTGATATGGAGCTTTTACTTTGTGGAAAGAACCACTCTATTTTATGTATCTGATGTATTTATGATGATGTTGGACATCATATGGTTGTCACTTGGTAATTCATGGTGGAAGGAGGGCATATAAATATACAATTGGAGGTAATTCTATGCATTATTGAGAGACAACTTTGGAACCAAACATGCATGACACATTGCAGCAATGGAGGAGGCATTCCTTATGTGGATGCCATTTGGAGGGGAATGGATGAATTTGCATCTACTTTTGCAGTTGCTTGAGGACAAGCAACATTTTGTCGGGGAGGACTGTAATATTCCAAAATTTTCACATGATATTTGGAATATTAGAGTTCTTGATTTTCTTAATTAATTAAGTAAATAAAAGGGTGGAGGGACCCACAAACCTCAAAGATGAATAAAATCCACTTTTAATGTGTGTATGTGGATATTCTAGATCTAGATCTAAAAACATGGAGTAGTGGAGCAACTTCATTAATGGAGATCATGTCTCATTTATGAGATATATTATGGAGGATGAAACAATCAAATAAGATCATGAATCTTAAATGTAAAATCATGAGGATATTTGATACGGTCAATTGAGATCATAGTGCATTCAAAGAAGATCATAGAGCACTTATGATAAGTTAGTGGAGGAAGTGATGCATTTAATGCACACATGATGGAGAGGGTGATCACCCCATGTGAACATGATGGAGGACATGGAGAAACAACACAGTTAACCATGGAGACTTATGTACACATGTACAACATAGTTTTGGAGTGGGCCTAGGCTATGGAAGGCTCATGTATATATAATGAAGGTGGAGGCACAATAGAAGGTATGATTTGGATTATTCATTTCTTGATCTGTTTAGATCTAGATTTGTCTTAAGACATCTCTATGCATTCTTGAGATGTTTAGCTAAATCTACAGTGCTATTTAGCACAGGGAGTTCCCGGGTGGGAATCCCACCTCTTTCCTAGAGTGATCTCTAAGGAAGAGAGTTGTACTACACTCCTTATCAGGCATTGGTGCCATATTCATGAAGTTTTTTCTAGCATTAAGCTAGGAAATCGGTGAAGGATTCATCCTACCACTTTTTTCTTCACATTCAGTCTTCCAGGAGCAACAGATCTATATACAACATTCAGGCCATTGGGGTTTACCTCCATGTAGTAGCAGTCCCTTCAAGGATTGCGCAGTCAAGTCCTATAGATCTATTGGAGGAAGGAAGTTTCTAGTATTTCAGCTGGAAATCCTGTGAGGGATCATCTCCCCACATTGGATCTATTGTTTCCATCACCCATGAGATGATTTGACACATCTAAAAGTAGGCTACTGAGCCTCCCTATCTTACAGTGCAGTTTTCTAAAGCTGTTGTTCATGCAACAACTATTTTCAGTGGAGGAGATTGGAGGAGCTTGGTGTAGTGGGTCCGACTGGGGATAATGGGACCAGTTTCCCAATATGTGTGTGTGTGTTTGAGATTTGATATTTCTTTTGTAAAATTCCTAATTAGAATGCTTTTAATCTATTTCTAATCTATTCATATGAAAACTGAATTCTAAGAAATATCTAATTCTAAACTAACCCGGGATGTAATCTTTCAATATATGCGATCTAAAAGGATTTCAGATAACAATTGATAATAAAGATCATTCAATTATTATGAGAAGAGAATTCAATAAAAATAAACTATTTCACATAAAAAGTTAGATGAAACAGTTGTCGAAAACATATCGCATATTAAGCTATTCATATATCAAGTACAAATAAATAATTATCACCATACAAAAATGCCAAATGATAACTTAGATATTCAAACATTAACATATAAACAACTAAACATAAATATCACTTTTATCATAGAAACAGAAACAATTAAGAGATAAAAATACCATTTATAACTGGTTCTACTCATGAGCTAGAAGCGATAATGATTTATCTCTTTCTTAATCCAACATCTATCAAGAGTACAGAAATGAAACATCAGTAACAGATATTAGACACAGATATCAATAAATCTCGTTCCATTCATTTATCAAAACCTCCTCTGAGGGTGCAGAAGTGCATGTTCTGAGGATAAGTTTTTGACAAATTTCGGGACCCTTCTCTAAATGCATGAGAAGGGTTTAAATACTAATAACTAAAATCTAAAAATAGTTTATTACAAAAATTTAGGATTCGGTTTAAATGACCGTCCTTTTCCTAGGCAAAAATATAGTAAAACTAAAACTAAATCTAAAAATAAAGACTATCATTTATCTACTTATGAATTTGATCTTTGATCTTGCAAGCATCCAGCATTGTTTTGAGAAGAGGTGGTTGGCCGACTTCAGATTTTAACTACCCTGAAAAGACAGAATCGGCAAGTGTAAGAGAAATATTCTCAGCAGAATTAATGATGCAACTAAGCACACTGCATTGACTGTGGGGTTTTACTAGATATGTCCAATAAGAATCCCAGTTTAATCTTGTCAGTTCTTGATTTGACTTTGCCTTTTCATCAGCCTTTTGCCTCCATTCTGTTCACAATTGTTGTGCTTGTGGAAGGTGTCCCGGAATAATCTCTGACATCAAATTAACTTTGTGCAAATTTTCAATTACACAATCAGTAATATTTCCTGCTGCTGTAGCTGCTTCCCTTGCTGCTTTTTCTGCTTCTCTGAGCTTTACATCCCAATTGTTGAAGAGCAGTTCCTTATGACTATCATTGATGATCGGTGCTCCTGCTCTTCTTCCTTCCTCTGTCTTTTTCCATGACATATAATTAGTAACTCTTTCATTAGTTAAATCATAATCATGTCGTAATTCTACGACATGATTAGTGATTTTATCACTTTCTTGACAAAAAGAGTTGTATTGCGAGATTTTCTGGCATAATATGTCTTGCTGCTGTAGTAGTTGTTTGTTCAAGGAAACAGAATCTGAAATAAACTCTGGAAGCTTAGGGTTGTCTTTGTGCTCTTCTTGTATAATCTGTATTTGTTTCTCTTTATCTGCCAAACTTTTCTGATAACCAATTTGTATCTTTTGAAGCTCTTGCTGTAACTCTTCAAGTTTTATTTGTGCTTCACTGTTAGCACAGGCTTGTTACAGAGCTTGTATCTGATCTTCTTTTTCATTTAATAATAGCTTTACCTCAGAGGCTTTATCAATAGTTGCAGAGGCATAAGCTCCTGTAATCTGAGATAGCTTGGCAAGATTGTCAGTTGGATCTGTAGTAGGATCCTTCCACAAGACATCTAATTGTTTTGCCTCAGTAGAGATTGAGCTCTCTAAATTTCTCTTTTTTCTTTGCTTCCTCACTACTGCTTTATACTGCGGGTTGTAGAATACGTCTAGAGGAGGAATTTCCTCTATATTGAGTACAATTTTAGAAGAGGGAGTGATAGGTATATGCTCAGCTTCTGTGACGGTGCCACCTATTCCCGTGCTCAAAACTTTTTTTGTCTGTACATTCTGTTCTTCTACATTAAGCAATTGATTAAAAGTTTCCCATTCTTTGTCCAATTCAGTCCTGACTGTCGGTTGTTGTACATTGAGAGGTGGAAGATTCAACTGTGGAGTGGTAAAAGTCTGTTGTTGTGAAAGCTCTTTAGATTGAGCTGTATCCTTCACTGAGCTTTCATCATTATCAATATTTTTAGAACGCTCAGAAGTCTCTTTGTCAGACTTCGACTTAGACTTTTCTGTATTTGAGCTGCCACTAAGACTGACACTAGGAGTTGGTTCCCTTGCGGGTTCCAAGCGTAAATTTTCCAAAGGGATAGTAGTTAGTCTTCTCTCTCTGTAAACTTTAAATTCCTGAAAATCTTCTGGGGATAACGGTGTTTGAGCTAAATGCAAAACTTCTTTAAATGAACATTTTGTTTGAAACATATCATCAAAAGGATCTTCTTCTCCAACAAACACTCTTACTTTGATTGCAGTGGTGAAATTTTTAACAACATCAATTGGATCAAATAACCTTCTCGAAAAATTGAACAGTTGTAAGCATGTAATATTGCTTACCTCTTTGAATGCGTGACCAACATCAAACAATGAAAATTCTCCATGGGCTACGGGAAATTGTGGCCAAATGCCCTTCTTCTTCTCCTTTAATTCCTTTGTCAAACCTCCTTCACCACAGGTTTGATAAGCAATCTCCCGAGCTACAAGTTTATCCGGAACATACAGGGGTAACACATGGGGGAAAGCAGAGCTTCCAAAAACCCTCACATAAGTAAACAACTCTTCTCTGAACCATCTTGCGACAGGGAGAATGTCGACCTCTGCTTCCGAGAATAACCTTGGAGCATCCTTATTATACAATATTCTGTACAGAGGCAGCATTATGCCATGGCAAATTTTGTAAACATGAGGAACAAACTTTGATTCCCACAACTCTTTGTGATAGACATGAATAGGCAAGGGATCATGAATTGTCCATTGCCAACCCATCAAAGGGAATTTAGAAACAAAACAAATTGAATCCATAACATAGGCAGATAGATAAAAAGGAGGATAAATTCTCTGGGAAATAGTCCATTTAGACCGGTAATTGAAAATGGCAGTGGCTAAATTATCAGATAAGATTTTGGCCCAGTCTACAATTGTAGCGTTAAAAGCAGCATTCAACAAAGGGAGCCTTTCAGGCAAGACCATATTTATGTCAGGATTTCCAAAAAGCCTGCACAACATAGCAGCAGAAAAACAATATGGAGAGGTGAGCGAACCAGTACTGTACATACCGTGTTTGTTTTTCTTCAATGGTTCCTCTCTCTTGGTCCATTCCTTGGTGAATTCCGCCAAATTTGCATTTTCTCTGGCGAATTTCTCCATAAATTGTTTGTTGTAGGTCGCCTGAGGTTCCGGTAAGTGATACATAAGCCTCAAATCTTCTGTAGTGAATGACCCGATGAGTTCTTGTCCTGGATTTCTAAATTGTCTGTCCGAAATATTGGTGTTGTCCAGCACCCATTTTATCATATCTGTATACGGAAGAATTCTCGGTCTTGCTGCTATTCTGTGAAGAAATGAACAAGCTAATTCCGTAAGAGACGCTTCAGAGGAATTACTTGATCCAGCAGTAGCCGCGACTTCCATTACCCTGGGATTTTCTTCTTCAAGCAGATTATGCATGCCCTCCCAGGTAGTGATACCAGTGTCCTTATTGCAAGCAGTATCCGCATACAGGGAAGCCATCTCTTTGTTTTCAGAACTCAGAACTTTCTCTTTCTTACCCATAATGCTCTGTGAATGCTTTGTATAGTCTTCTGCTCCTTCGTGCCTGCGGTGTTACGAATTAAGTGAGAGTAATGAGATGAGAAAGGTGACGAGATAGTTTTAAATGTTGAAGGCGGACAAAAACGTGAAACAACCTTTCAATCAAAACAAAATCCTTTCCATCAATGATTAACAATCCATTCATTAATTTTGACATCAAAGCGCATAACGGATATTTATTTATGAAAAGATTTACTTTGGACATCGCGCTAGAAGAATTTGTGATAATGCGATCTGCGATTTGCTGTGCAATATCGCAAAATCGCAATCATCGCAAATTGTAGTCTAATATCATCGCGAAATCGCAATATCGCAAAATCGTGAAATCGCAATTTCACAAAATGTAACTTATTAAACAAATTTTCTGCGATATGCGGTTTGCGATAAATACTTTAATGTCTAGTTCTTTGGGATCGCGCTATCGCAATATCGCGGAATCGCAGTTTTAAAAGATTATGCTTTGATAAATGATATCCACTTTTTGCGATCGATGCGGTATTTCTATTCAAAGAAATATTATGCTTTGATCTATCATAAACTTAGGTTTATTTTAAATATTTTCAAAGGAATTTCCCTAAGTTAAGATAATACGTTTTATTTGAGAAAGAAAATTAAAAAAAATTAATTTTTTCGATTTCTTGACTAAGGGTCCCCACTTATTTAGTATTATTACTAATATTAAATAAAAAGGGGGGTTGTTGCTAGCCACAAAAATTGGTGATTCACTTGGAAGAACCATTTATCTCTGCATTTCTTTTGGATCTTCTAAATTTTTCAAAATAGAAAATTTTCCAGAAAATCAAACTTTATTATAAAAAGACAAAGTACATTATGCTTCAATCTATAAATGATATTTCGTTCCTTCTATATTCAACTTTTGATTATTCACTTCCTCAAGCTAGTCCTTGTATTTACATCAGTCATTACTTGGTTTAAAAAGATAAAGACAAAGGCTTCTCTATAAATTAGCTTTAAATATGCTCATTTGTCATAGGTAGAGCCACTACTGCCAACAAGCGTTTATAGCCTCGACAGGGTTACCTGTTACCCAGCAATGATCTTGTATCCTACTTAGAGAAATATACAATTTTCAAAGAGAAATCCATATTTACACTTATTTCTTTTGCTTTTCTTTTTTATTCTTAAAGAACAATGTCTTGGTTTGGTAACCAATTCATGACAAAGCCATTCACTTGATTTATAACTTTGCTGAACAAGCTGGCTCATGATGAGACCCCTTGTCTTTTGATTGTAACAATCTTGAGTCATTGCCCTGTTATGGTATGCAGTATTGGCAAAGTCAGCAAGCTATAATATCTATGATCATGATAAGTCGGCTCGTGATGAGACCTCTTACTCTTTAAGTTAAAAAGTGTATTATTGGATAATTCTTTGAAGATTGTAATTTTCTAAGCGGGGAGGATATCATTGTTTCCCTATGATAGCTCTGGACGACAATAGTAGAGTTTTTAGAAGGAAATTTTCTATAGAGAAACTTTGTTTTGTTATTGATACCTTTCATTGAACTGATATAAAACAATCTTTCACTAAAAGTTGCCTTTCATCAAAGTTTTCAAAGTTGAAACTAGTATCATTTCAAGACTAAATTTTTTTAACTGTATCTTTGAACAACAATGATCAATATTCTGAAAAGAACTCTATTCATAAAAAGTGAAGAAACAAAATCTACAAAGAGAATTTATCTCTTCTTTGTGAATTCAAAATGTAACCAGTAACAACTCGTTTTATTTTGACAATAAAGAAAACTAATATACAAAATAGAAGAATGATCTCCTATGGAAAGTATTTTTTGAGAATTTGTCCATTAACATGTAAAGACTCTCTTTTGCCTGTTAAATCCTGTAATATAAAGGTATATGGACCTATGATTTCTTCAATTTGAAAATGACCAAGCCACATTCGTTGAAATTTCGTATGTTTTCCTTTTTCCTCATGCGCCTTGTCCCATTTTAAAACAAGATCTCCAACCTGAAAGTCTCTTCTAGTTATCATGTTTGAATCAAAAGAAGATTTTACTAATGCTTGATGATGAGCATGAGTTATTTTGGCTTTTTCTCGTTGTTCTTCTAACTTAATTATCTCCATCTGTCTTAGTTGCAAGGAAGAAGTTGGTACTTCATCAATATATTGAACTAAGGCCAAAGAAGGAATTGCTAAATGAGTTGGAAGAACTACTTCTTTCCCATAAATTAAATTAAAGGGAGAAGTGCCAATAGAAGCCTTTTGTGTTATTCGATCTGCCCATAAAGCATATATTAAAGACTTATGCCAATTTTTATGATTTTGATCAATGGTTCGCTTAATGATTCCGATTAGGTTTTTATTTGTGGATTCAACTAACCCATTTCCATGTGGATAATAGTTGGGAGAGTATTTAAGTTTAAAACCTCTCTTGAGTGCAAATTCAGTCATAGAATTACCAGAAAAATATGATGCATTGTCAAATAATAAAGCAGAAGGTAAACCAAACCTGGTGATTATGAACTGATCTATGAATTCAATGATATGCTCAGCATTAGCAGTCTTGAGAGGGACTGCTTCTACCCATTTGGTAAAATAATTAGTTAGAGTAATGACATACCTATGTTTCTTAGAAGAGTGAGGAACGATCTCACCTATTATGTCCATCCCCATTGATCAAAAGGATGTTCAATGTTTACTGGTTGTAATGGAAATGATGGTTTCTTTTGTCTTCCAGCTGTGGTTTGACAAATTTGACATCTTCTTACATAGCTATGTGAATCTTTAAATAAAGTGGGCCAGTAATAGCCTGCGCGAAGAATTTTATGTGTAGTAGCATCTCCAGCATAATGTCCTCCTGCTGGCCCATCGTGAAGTTCTTGCAAGACTTTATCAGCTTCAGATTTCTCCAAACATCTAAGAAGAACATAATCGTAATTCATTTTAAAAATAACATCGTTTACAAGCTGATATTTTTTAGCCTTCAACCTTAAGGCTCTTTTCTTGGTGTGATCGAGATTTGGAGGGGCATATCCATTCTTCAGATAAAAAATGATATCAGCATATAATGATTCAACATCGTTTAGGCTTACCTCATACGTCTGTATCTCTTCAGATGATTTCTCAGAAATCTGTGATGCTCCAGCTAGTATTTTGCAAAAGCCTTGACCTCTAACAATATTTGCTGGTTTGATCTCAACATCATATTCTTGTAAGGCAGTAATCCAATTAGCTCTTTTCTCCCCCACATCTTTTTGGACTAAAAGATTTGTTACCGCTGGAAACGGTACAATGATTTTTTTATGGGTTTTAAGTAAAAAGGGTCTGAAATATTTAATTGCTTTGAAAACAACGTAAGATTGTTTCTCCACATCTGAGTAATTCAACTCAGCTCCCTGTAAATTTGAACTGAAGAAAGAAATTGGGGCTTCTGCTTTGTCTTGATTTGCTTGAGTGAGAATCGCAGCGTAAGATTTATCAGTGGCAAATGTGTACAAAATAAAAGGATCGGAAAAATTTGGAGTTGCTAAAGAGGGAGCATTAATGATTGCTTGTTTAATCAGATTGAATGCCTCATATTCATCTTGGCCCCATTTGAAGTTTGAATTCTTTTTAATCATTGTTTGTAAAGGAGATACAATTCTTGAAAAATCTGGTACAAATCTTTTTACAAAATTAATTTGGACGAGGAAATATTGCATAGCTTTCTTGTTGTGAGGTAAGGATATTTCAGAAATCTCCTTGATTCTATCAGGATCAATATGAATTCCAGATTTTGACACTATGAATCCAAGAAGTTTTCCTTTACTCAATGCAAAAAAGGATTTTTTTGGATTAAGTGAAATTCCATACCTTTGACAACGTTGGAAGATCTGCTTCACATCTTTAAGATGATTGCTTCGTTTTTTAGAATATACAGTTATATCATCCAAATAAATTACCACTGATTTGTTAACTAATCCCTTGAAAGCGATGTCCATGGCTCTTTTAAATGTGGCACCAGCATTGATCAGACCAAAAGGCATCTTTTGATATGCATAAGTGCCCCATTTGCTTCTAAATGTAGTTTTCAATTGATCATCTGGATGGACTAACACTTGGTTGTAGCCAGAGAAACCATATAAGAAAGACATTAATTTTGATCCTGCAACTGCCTGTAATATTTTCTCCATGGGAGGCAAAGGAAAATTATCTTTTTGGCAGGCTTTATTAAGATTTCGAAAGTCAATGCAAATTCTAATATCTCCGTTTTTCTTTCTAACAGGAACCATATTGGAAACCCATTTAGAATGTCGAATAGGAAAAATAATTTTGGCTTTCAATAACTTATTCAGTTCAGATTTGATTTGATTTTCTAGATTGGGATGGATTTTTCTGAGCTTTTGTTGTACAGGTTTCTCATCTTTCATCATTGGGATAGTATGTTGGATGATAGAAGTGTCATAAGTTTTGAGTTCATCATAGTTCCAAGCAAAGACACTTTTATATTGTTTCAAAAGACGTACATATGCTGATTTTTCTTCGGGAATTAGACCAAGGCCTAGGTTGATATTCTGTGGTTTGGTATCAGTTCCTAGATTTACTAATTCATAATTCAAAGTTGAACTTTGTAATTTTGAATTGGTAGATCTTTTAAATCGGTCTTTCAAATCATAAAGGTCTTCTAACTTGACTATTGACTTTGGAATAGCATTATTAGTGCTATCATGTTGCAATTGTTTTTCATGTTGGTCTTCATCGATTATTTGATTGGTATAAGATCCTTCAGATGTGAGGAAGCTTACAATATCAGGATCATCGTTGAAAATTCTCCAATTGGTAACGTTATCAAGAATCGAAGGTCTAAAGATTAATTCAATTGAAAATCGATCAGGACTAAAGTCTTCTACAGGAATGAGCTTGGAGGCTACATTGGCTAAGAGGTCTGCGCTAGCATTCTGGATTCTAGGAATTGGTGAAATATTGAATGCCATAAAATGTTCAGTCAGATCTTGAACTAGAGATTGATAATGCTTTAAATGAACTAATAAACAATGTATAGTCTTGCGTACCTGTTTGATTACAATTTCTGAATCTCCGAAAACTTGCAGATATTTGATATCCAATCCAATTGCTTTATATAATCCTTGGACTAAAGCCTCGTATTTTGCGGTATTATTAGTACATTCAAACTCAAGTCGGCAGGTTAGCATAATCTTGTTTCCCTCTGGACTAACCAACACGCATCCTGCTCCTGCTCCTTCATTAGACTTAGAACCATCAAAAAATAATTTCCAAAATAAAGATTTATTTACAGGAGTATCTACAAAATTAATACATTTAGAACTGTCTGTTTCAGAAAAAATTTCTATTTGAGATAAAACAGAATGTTCTAAATAAGGTGAAGTATGAGCATTGAAATTTCCTAAGAAAGAATCAACTGAGTAATTGCCAATGATATTACTGCTGTATGCAACTGGTTCATTCTCTCCTTCCAATTCTGTTACTATGTATTTCTGATGCCTTTCTCGCTCAACCTTTATCTGATTTGGTTTACCATTATAAGGCAGCCACATGTGCGACCAATCGGTTGCAAAGTATCCATGAAGTTTTTCTGACCAATCTCTGCTAAGAATTAAGCCATAAAATTCTGGAATATCTGCAACTAAAATATCAATGACTTGACATACCTTTGGATTTGATAACAGCCTTATGGTAACCTGGTTTAATTTGACAATCACTTCAACTTGCGATCGATCTAACTGCACTATGCGCACAACAGATTTTTGTGGTTGAATGTTCAATTTTGCACATACTGATTTTGGTAGAATATTAGATGAAGCTCCAGAATCCACTAAACAATTATGCAATTTTTATTAAAAACTTCGTAAGTAAGAAGAAATGGAGGAGTATGAGATCTTGACCTTCCTCCAATTAAAGCGATATTTTCAAGATCAACTTTACTGATTGAATTAGTTGGAGGTCTTCCCATATCATTAGAAGCTTGAGAAATTACAGGATCAGGAAAAGGTTTTTCTGGTATAGCATGTAATTCTTTCAAAAGTACTTTTTGCTGATGTTTTAACTTGCTCAATTCATAAAAAGTGATGTTTTCCCTAGTCTTCTTCATGTCTTCTATAATGTTATATTCCATTTCATCCGGAACAATCAATGTTCTTGATGGAATTGATGAATCTGTTTGGATTGGGCTAGTTTTAATTGCTTTGGACGTTGTTTTCTTAGGTGCAACTTTATCCTTAGCCAATGAGCTTGCGCTCTTTGGCTTAGGAGTAGTTTGAGTAGGATCAAGTTGATTTCTATTTCTAGTGCTAACCGGGGATGCTTCTTGGTCTTCCTCATCTGGGAGGATGAAATCCCACATGCCTTGTACTTCTACCACCTCTTCTTCATCAGTACTTTCTTCAGTAACAGTCTCTTCCTCTTCTTCTTCTGATTCAGCATTTGTAATATCATTTGGTGGCTTTTGATCAGTTGAAGGATTTCTTCTAAAAGGCTTGAAAGATGTTTTAGAAGAGGTTTCTGCTACTTGTTTCTTGATATCAACCATTTCATTAGACATGGTTTTAAAAAATTTCTGCAATCCTTCTAAATCAAATGGATCTTTTGGTTGTTTTTTCTTGGGATCTTCCTTAAAAGTGACCTTCTTGGATTTTCGTTCTTCTATTGCATTTTTCTTTTCTAAAGCAATGATTCGTTTCTCTACTGCTATTGCTTCTTTCATATTGTCTGCTAAAGTTGTTTTATTAGCCCTATCAACAAAGATTGCTATGTTTGATGGCAAAGTAGAAATGTACCATTCACTTCGCACTTCTTCGCTTGGTTTGGAAGCAGTAGGAATTTTGTTTAACAATTTATTGAAACAAGAATTGAAATCCTTGACAAGTTCTTTTGAATCAGCTCTAAGATTAGACAAATCATTGATCAATGTTGCTGTAGATCTGTCATCACCAAATTTAGTCAAAAATTGATCTTGAAAGATATCCCAACTAGTAATAGATCCAGATGGTAATGAGAAATACCATGATCCAGCTGCTCCTTGTAGGGTATAAGGAAAAAGTCGGACAATAGCATCTTCATTAACAACTCCATTGAGATTTATGGATAACATAAAGTTGTTGATATGTTCTTCTGCTAGCATGCCTGCTTCAGGATTAAACTTAGGCAGCCATTTTTCAGGATGGGCCGGTATTTGACTCAAGGGTGCAGGCATTAAGACTGCCCCTGGATTATTCCATGGCATTTGGGCCATCACTGAACTACTAACAGATGAAAGTGCAGATGATAATATTTGTGACTGTGAAGATGAAGATATTATGATTTGAGAAGGAGATGTGGAAGATTGAGTGGACTAATAGACAGTAGTCTGGAGTGGAGGAGTGGGTGGTTGACTTCGCAATGAAGTGTTTGAGATGGATGATGATGATGAAAGAGTCTCACTATCAAACCCTTTGGGTGATTTCTAGCTCTTTTTCTTGTAGGTAGAGGTAACTCAGTTGGCTGAATGCCAAGCTTTTCACTCTGTAATCTAGTGAGAGGATGAGCAAGATTATATTGCGAAGTCACACTGCCTTGAGATTTATCAGACCTTTGAGGTGATATTGAAAATCGCTGAAGTTTATGAATCAAAGATTCGACTTTAGGAGGTTCAATAGCAGATTCTTCTGAAAATTCAGGTTTTGTGGCAGTGTCTGTTCTTCTTTCGACTTCTGGTTCTAGATTTAAAATTTCTGAGTATGATGGAGAAGTCGGAGAAGATGGTGAGGGTGATTTACTCTCAGAATGGTATTTAGATTTAGATTCACTTGCCATTCATAGTTCGAGGCCCTCCTTCTAGTGCCAAATATGTTGAAGCCCCGAAAATCGGGTCTACAACAAGGGGGATACCCACCCGGTCCAGACTTTGGTTAGCAGCTCCTTTTTCGTTTGGTGTAGTGGGTCCGACTGGGGATAATGGGACCAGTTTCCCAATATGTGTGTGTGTGTTTGAGATTTAATATTTCTTTTCTAAAATTCCTAAGTAAAATGCTTTTAATCTATTTCTAATCTATTCATATGCAAACTGTATTCTAAGAAATATCTAACTCTAAACTAACCCGGGATGTAATCTTTCAATATATGCGATCTAAAAGGATTTCAGATAACAATTGATAATAAAGATCATTCAATTATTATGAGAAAAGAATTCAATAAAGATAAACTATTTCACATAAAAAGTTAGATGAAACAGTTGTGGAAAACATATCGCATATTAAGCTATTCATATATCAAGCACAAATAAATAATTATCACCGTACAAAAATGCCAAATGATAACTCAGACATTAAAACATTAATATATAAACAACTAAATATAAATATCACTTTTAACACAGAAACATAAACAGTTAAGAGATAAAAATACCATTTATAACTGGTTCTACTCATGAGCTAAAAGCAATAATGATTTATCTATTTCTTAATCCAACATCTATCAAGAGTACAGAAATGCAACATCAGTAACATATATTAGACACAGATATCAATAAATCTCGTTCCATTCATTTATCAAAACCTCCTCTGAGGGTGCAGAAGTGCATGTTCTGAGGATAAGTTTTTGAAAAATTTCAGGACCCTTCTCTAAATGCATGAGAAGGGTTTAAATAATAATAACTAAAATCTAAAAATAGTTTATTACAAAAATTTAGGATTCGGTTTAAATGACCGTCCTTTTCCTAGGCAAAAATATAGTAAAACTAAAACTAAATCTAAAAATAAAGACTATCAATTATCTACTTATGAATTTGATCTTTGATCTTGCAAGCATCCAACATTGTTTTGAGAAGAGGTGGTTGGCCAACTTCGGATTTTAACTACCCTGAAAAGATAGAATCGGCAAGTGTAGGAGCAATCTTCTCAGCAGAATTAATGATGCAACTAAGCGCACTGCATTGACTATGGGGTTTTACTAGATATGTCCTGTAAGAATCCCAGTTTAATCTTGTCAGTTCTTGAATTGACTTTGCCTTTTCATCAGCCTGTTGCCTCCATTCTGTTCGCAATTACTGTGCTTGTGGAAGGTGTCCCGGAATAATCTCTGAAATCAAATTGACTTTGTGAAAATTTTCATTTACACAATCAATCATATTTCCTACTGTTGTAGCTGCTTCCTCTGCTGCTTTTTCTGCTTCTCTGAGCTATACATCCCAATTGTTGAAGAGCAGTTATTTATGACTATCATTGATGATCGGTGCTCCTGCTCTTCTTCCTTCCTCTGTTTTTTGCCATGCCATATAATTAGTAAATCTTTCATTAGTTAAATCATAATCATGTTGTAATTCTACGACATGATTAGTGATTTTATCACTTTCCTGACAAAAAGAGTTGTATTGCGAGATTTTCTGGCATAATATGTCTTGCTGCTGCAGTAGTTGTTTGTTGAAGGAAACAAACTCTGAACTAAACTATGGAAGCTTAGGGTCATCTTTGTGCTCTTCTTGGATAATCTGTATTTGTTTCTCTTTATCTGCCAAACTTTTCTGATAACCAATTTGCATCTTTTGAAGCTCTTGTTGTAACTCTTCAAGTTTTATTTGTGCTTCACTGTTAGCACAGGCTTGTTGCAATTGTTGTTGCAGAGCTTGTATCTGATCTTATTTTTCATTTAATAATAGCTTTACCTCAGATGCTTTATCAATATTTGTGGAGGCATAAGCTCCTGTAATCTGAGATAGCTTGGCAAGATTGTCAGTTGGATCCGTAGTAGGATCCTTCCATAAGACATCTAATTGTTCTGCCTCAGTAGAGATTGAGCTCTCTAACTTTCTCTTTTTCCTCTGCTTCCTCACTACCGCGCACCGTGGGTCAGAGAATACTAGGAGGAGGAAGGTCTCTATATTGAGTAAAAATGCAGAGACAGAAAAGGTTTCCGCCTTTTCTGTGATGATGCCACCTATTCCCATGCTCAAAACTTTTGTTATCTGTACAGGGGTCTGTATATTCTGTCCTTCTACATTAAGCAATTGATTAAAAGTTTCCCATTCTTTGTCCAATTCAGTCCTGACTGTCGGTTGCTGTACATTGAGAGATGGAATATTCAACTGTGGAGTGGAAAAAGTCTGTTGTTGTGAAAGCTCTTTAGATTGAGCTGTATCCTTCATTGAGCTTTCATCATTATCAATATTTTTAGAACGCTCAGAAGTCTCTTTGTCAGACTTCAACTTAGAATTTTCTGTATTTGAGCTGCCACTAAGACTGACACTAGGAGTAGGTTCCCTTGCGGGTTCCAAGCGTAAATTTTCCAAAGGGACAGTAGTTAGTCTTCTCTCTTTGTAAACTTTAAATTCCTGAAAATCTTCTAGGGATAACTGTGTTTGAGCTAAATGCAAAACTTCTTTAAATGAACATTTTGTTTGAAACATATCATCAAAAGGATCTTCTTCTCCAACAAACACTCTTACTTTGATTGCAGTGGTGAAATTTTTAACAACATCAATTGGATCAAATAACCTTCTTGAAAACTTGAACAGTTGTAAGCATGTAATATTGCTTACCTCTTTGAATGCGTGACCAACATCAAACAATGAAAATGTTCCACAGGCTACGGGAAATTGTGGCCAAATGCCCTTCTTCTTCTCCTTTAATTCCTTTGTCAAACCTCCTTCACCACAGGTTTGATAAGCAATTTCCCGAGCTACAAGTTTATCCGGAACATACAGGGGTAAAACATGGGGGGAAGCAGAACTTCCAAAAACCCTCACATAAGTAAAAAACTCTTCTCCAAACCATCTTGCGACAGGGAGAATGTCGACTTCTGCTTCCGGGGATAACCTTGGAGCATCCTTATTATACAATATTCTGTACAGAGGCAGCATTATGCCATGGCAAATTTTGTAAAAATGAGGAACAAACTTTGATTCCCGCAACTCTTTGTGATAGACATGAATAGGCAAGGGATCATGAATTGTCCATTGCCAACCCATCAAAGGGAATTTAGAAACAAAACAAATTGAATCCATAACATAGGCAGATAGATAAAAAGGAGGATAAATCCTCTGAGAAACAGTCCATTTAGACCGGTAATTGAAAATAGCAGTGGCCAAATTATCAGACAAGATTTTGGCCCAGTCTACAATTGTAGCGTTAACAGCAGCATTCAACAAAGGGAGCCATTCAGGCAAGACCATATTTATGTCAGGCTTTCCAAAAAGCCTGCATAACATAGCAGCAGCAAAACAATATGGAGAGGTGAGCGAACCAGTACTGTACATACCGTGTTTGTTTTTCTTCAATGGTTCCTCTCTCTTGGTCCATTCCTTGGTGAATTCCGCCAAATTTGCATTTTCTCTGGCGAATTTCTCCATAAATTGTTTGTTGTAGGTCGCCTGAGGTTCCGGTAAGTGATACATAAGCCTCAAATCTTCTGTAGTGAATGACCCGATGAGTTCTTGTCCTGGATTTCTAAATTGTCTGTCCGAAATATTGGTGTTGTCCAGCACCCATTTTATCATATCTGTATACGGAAGAATTCTCGGTCTTGCTGCTATTCTGTGAAGAAATGAACAAGCTAATTCCGTAAGAGACGCTTCAGAGGAATTACTTGATCCAGCAGTAGCCGCGACTTCCATTACCCTGGGATTTTCTTCTTCAAGCAGATTATGCATGCCCTCCCAGGTAGTGATACCAGTGTCCTTATTGCAAGCAGTATCCGCATACAGGGAAGCCATCTCTTTGTTTTCAGAACTCAGAACTTTCTCTTTCTTACCCATAATGCTCTGTGAATGCTTTGTATAGTCTTCTGCTCCTTCGTGCCTGCGGTGTTACGAATTAAGTGAGAGTAATGAGATGAGAAAGGTGACGAGATAGTTTTAAATGTTGAAGGCGGACAAAAACGTGAAACAACCTTTCAATCAAAACAAAATCCTTTCCATCAATGATTAACAATCCATTCATTAATTTTGACATCAAAGCGCATAACGGATATTTATTTATGAAAAGATTTACTTTGGACATCGCGCTAGAAGAATCAGTTAGGTTTATCCATATTTATTGTGCAATATCGCAAAATCGCAATATCGCGATCGCAATCAACGTAAATTGCAATTTAATATCATCGGTAAATCTAATATCGCAAAATCGTGAAATCGCAATTTCACAAAATATAGCTTATTAAACAACTTTTCTGTGATATGCGGCTTGCGATCAATACTTTAATGTATAGTTCTTTGGGATCGCGCTATTGCAATATTGTGGAATTGCAATTTTTAAAAGATTCTGCTTTTACAAAGGATATCCACTTTTTGCGATGGATGCGGTATTTTTCTTCAAAGAAGGATTCTATTTTGATCTATCATAAACTTAGGTTTATTTTAAAGATTTTCAAAGGAATTTCTAAGTTAAGATAATACGTTTATTTGAGAAAGAAAATAAAACATTTAGTATTACTGCATTCTCCCTTTTGGGATATTACATAGGACCACATATATCTGTATGCACTAGCTCCAATTGTCTAGTTGTAGAGAACTCCTTGGATTTGAACTGCACTCTTGTTTGTTTAGAAAATTGGCATGAATTTCCTATTGTGCTATCTGGTTTAGACAACCTTGGTAATCCTCTAACTTCTCCATTATTTCTAATTTTGATTAGGTTATCAAAATTGAAATTACCCAATCTTCTATGCCATAGCAAATATTCTTCTATTTTTCTCATGTAGACACTATGCCTGGTGTCATAAAAAATATACATGTTGTTGTCACTTCTAATAGCCTTTGCCAAAAACTTTCCCAATTTCACATTTATGATTTGAAACTCTTTAGACCTGAATATCACCTCATTCCGATTATCACACATTTGACTCACACTGAGAAGATTGTGTTTCAATCCATCAACATCGATCACATTTTGAGATTTGCCTTCTTATCCAATCTAATTGTTCCTTTGCCTTTGATGGGTATCATTGCATCATTTCCAAAACTAAAATTTCCTTTCTCATACTCCTTTAGCTGCAATAATTTGACCTTATCACCTATCATGTGTTTGGAGCATACACTATCAATCAACCACTTCTCATGCTAATCATGAGATATCAAAGCAAGCTCACAATTTTCATAATCTTGAACCTTCTTCTTCCATATTCGCACAACTTTCTGTTGATTAGATTTCTCTTGTGTGTGTTACATAAAGGAGTTTGGAAAGCTATATATGCACTGTCTAGCTTTGTGAACAAAGTTATTGCATGTGAAAAACTTGATCTCATTCATTAGTGGAGAAAAAGAATTATTTCCATTATCATGCAAGTTACTTGGTCCTTGAGCAACTCTTGATCTATCAACATTTCTTTTAGAAAATATATTCAATATAAAATTTATGGCCTTGTGTCGAAAATACTGACCCCATTGTTGGGCTGAGGAAAAGGTGCATTTTACCCCTATCTTTAGCGTGATTTATCGTTAACTTTTATATGTTGTCCTTCATATTAGAAATAAATCAAAGGAGAATAATGTAAAGGTAGGGTAAAACGAATTATTGATAAAAGGTGTGTTTAATAGTATGAAAACTGAATTTTGTTGTCTTTATTGATAGGGAATCGAAACAACACAACTACTGACCAAAACGACCAAATAAGAGTAGAGAAGAAAATTAAATGGAATCGCGTTGGTTCCTACGAATCAACAAAAGATGCAGAAACATGCCTATTCTTGAAGCATTCGGTTGATGGCTACGAAGCCTCAGGATCTCCTGATCTTGAAGATTCATTATTCTATTTGTTTCACCTTCAAGTTATAAAATGCTGTAGGTGAAAGAGACAAAGAGTTGTTCATGTATTATAATTTTCCTGTAATAAACTTATTCAGATAGAATCGTCGAACTTGTCATGATGTATTGCCCCATTGATTAATGAAGAAATTGGTGTTTTTGTTATAAGCAAATTTTGAGTATTTCTTGGTATAAGACTTCTAGAGGCTTCAGGCCTAGTCCCTGGGATTTCTCCTGCTATTTCGTGTTATACGTTTATTTATGATTCTCACATTTTAGTTATTCTTTGTGTTTTATAGCATTACCATTCAATTCATTAATCGCAAGTGTGATGTGTTGCGATTTCCTTTTCAATAGGTTGAATTTATCATTGATGTTATTTTATTACGGAGTGACACCTTTACATTCATTAGATTAATTTCAGCATGCTTAAGTATTTGTTGTTCGATTCTGCATACTATTATTTCTTAAGTCTTTCCATCATAAGTGTGAATGTTTGGTTTGCTGTTCAATTCTGAATGTTGCTATTAGTTGAGTTATAGAGAATTCCATTGCAAAATGTTAAATAATTGAGTGTTGTTCAATTCAATAGGATTTCTGTTCAATTCATTAAGGTTGTTGTTCAATTCATTAAAATGTGTTGTTCAATTGAAAAATATTCCTTATTTCAACATTGAGTGTTTATTTCTGCATAAGTTTAGATCAAGAGTTTATTCCTTTGATTGATTTTAAGTATTTCATAGTTTACCTTTGAGTTAGTTTGATTGAAATTTAAGAATTAGATAACATTTCTTACAAAGATTTAGAGTTGTTAACCTCTGAATTCACTCGCATCTATTTTTCTTACACTCTTGAAATAAAAGGACTTGCCCTAGGTTGATGATTAATGCGAAACATTAAGGTTACCTTTAACAGTCACCTTTTTGACTCAAAATTTTGGCGTCGTTTCTGAGGAGAGTGTTTTAGGAGTGATGTATTTTTATTTTTCCTTTTGTTGTGAAAGAATTGGGTATTGAAAACGAGAGGTAAGAACCTATGTACTAGCAAGCAAAATGCTTGCTCTCCATCCTGCTTCTTAGCAATTGTGCAGAGGTTAAATAGGATAGGTGTTTTGTTTTTTTATGACTACGAAGAAAAATATAGAATTAGATTGAAACCCCCCACCTAAATCCACAAAACCCAAGGGGTCAGTGGCCCTTAGCAGAACAACATACATAGATGAAATCATTAGGAAAGCTGAATCCTAGACATCCATAGGACCCAAAACCATTCCTAAAAATAATCCTACTATAATCCCTCAGGTAGCAGCCTCACCATATACAACCCAAATCGATATTCACAGTGAAACAGAAGGGTCTGAACAGAGCTTTAAAACTATATAACACTTACGTCGTGACCCTTCGCGAGAGGAAAATTCTTGCAATTTGCAAGAAGGAGAGGGAGAAACTAGTAGTGCAGTTGTTGGAAACTTAATCCTCTATTGGTAGGTGAGGAAGCCAAATAGTCATAAAGGAGTCCAAGTGACCTTGGAATGCGGAATCCAAGAGTCACATTAATGTAATATAAATGTACATCTATGAGTAATATAAATGCAACGAATTCCTATCTTTCCTATTTGTGTGTTTAGTTTCTCCATCCACCATGTGTGTGTTTGTAATGTTCCTTTTTCAGGAATGTCAGCAATCAAAAATCTATTCCAGAGATTGAGTGAAGGGAAATTTATCAGATATGTCACCTTCTCAGAGAAGTGTGAGATCCAGAGGCTATCTGGCCCTTTTCAGACTCTGTTTATAGAGCTTCTTGAAGAGTCCCACTCAAAAGTGAGTTACAACAATATGCAAACATAAACATGAGCATAACATGAAGAGACAACATTATTCAATGAGTTGTGAGAAAATAATATGTATGAATAGCCAAGAATAATGTTATAGTAGTAAAAGAGTACAATTTCTTGAGTAAACAACCTCTCAAGAAAGGCAATGCAAGCCTCAACAATACATGTACATGGAAATGGAAGAACACTGCTATTTCTGCATAAACCCAGGCTATGAGGACACAGTCTATGATAGAATACTACTACAAAATGATGTCAATACATGAATATGACAATATATGGCTCAAATACAATAGGGGAGCAAAGCTATAACCCTTAGAAGCAAAAATACATCAATCCTCCAAGGGATTGGCTGAAATATAAAAATGGCAAAACTGCCGGAGTTGTTGGGCAACTGTTGCAAATAAAATCTAGAACTCAATGAAGAAGGCTGAAGATGATGAAAAATCTGAATTAAACCCTCTCCAATGGATCTCCAAAGTGGAAGGCTGATCCTTACACTTGAGATCTCACCCTCCAATCAATTTGCAAAACCCTGCAGCAAATGCACTATGAAAATAACGCAGTTACTGGAGCAAACTGCACAGTAGGGGAAAGAATATGAGTTGGCCTAATGCCAAGATCTGAAAATAAGCTCCAAGGCTTTCAAAATAATCCTCCAAAGGCAATAAATATCCTCCCTCTGAAAAACAAGCAATGGAAGAGGTGTTGTGAAGTCTCCACTGCAACACCCTACAACACAGTATTATGCTGCTGCAGCAATAACGGTGTCTTGGAGGAGGATGCTTTGGCCTTGAGCCAAGATATGTGGAAAATGAAGAACCAACCTTCAAGAGGCTTCTCAAGAAGGCGAGGAAATCCTAAACAAGAGTTTCCCGACAATTCTTTCTAAACAACAAAGAATGCTCAATGTCTGAATAGACATGAAATCATAAACATATGCATGAATGACAATGGCTCTCCTCCTCTCCATATATAGCAAGTGAAGGCTCTCCATGGGCCTTAATTCGAATTAGGGTTTCCCTTCCTCTAGAAGCTTCCCTCCTACATTGTCCCATGTAGTGCTTTCCACCTCATATCCTGCGCTGGTTGACTTGGTCAAACCTCTTTGCAATTATCTCCTTTCACACATGAGGGTGTGAAATCTAGTTCCATGGCTGATCCCTTTCCATACTAGAGGGATTTTATTTATGTTTTTATTGTCATTGGGCCTCCTTATCTAATTATTCATCTCCTAAATGAATTTAGACAAAAATTAATGTTCCAATTTATTGAAGAAAAATTTGGAACATTACAGTGTTTAACATAGTATCAGAGTGTAGGTTAGTTAGGCCTGGAATTTTAACATTTTGTCAGCTCCATTTTTAGCTATTCTGCCTATTTTTGTAGAACTAACACCTTTGCAGCTTGAATACATTCGAATTCATTTACATGACTGTTGGTGTGCTTGAATACGTTCTAATGCATTTGCCATGGTAGTGCAAGCACTGCTCAAATTGAACGCCAAACATCTAGCGATTCAAGGTTAGAAGACCGCAAATTTGTTTTCAGATGCAAGAACTAATGGGTTTGTAAGACATGCCTGATGATTTTTAGTTATAAGTCTGGTTCTTCCACACAATTCTAAGTTGGGGCTCCGAATTTGAATTTTGGAGCTATTTTCATAAAACCCGAAGGAAATGAATTGATGGCAGGAAACATGTTAGTGGATAAAGAAAAAAAATCTCTAACCGATCTTTTCTGTTGATTGCAGAATAAATTTATTGTATATAGGAATTATTTTTGGCTCTCTATAATGAAATTTGTAGCGATTTGGTATTCAAGATCGTTTAGGTTGACAAAAATAATGTCTAGGACACTTTTCAGGATGTTGTAAATATATTCCGACATTGAAGCATCTTTATGTGTTGAGAAAGTCGTGATTCATTGGCGTTGAATTAATTTATCATAGTTGCAGTGCATTCAAGCTTTGACGTTGAATGTACGCCGGTATGGTGTAGTGGTGCCATAGCTCAGAACTAGTTGGTTGCTACATTGAAAGGGCCATTCTATCCACATGAAGCCATTGTATTACAATTCTCACCTGTTTTATGGTGTATATTGTGTGTTAAATTATTCTTGAAGTCGACCTCCACATTGCTGCCCACTATACCTCTCGGCATATCGACCTTTCGACTTCGACTTGCATAAACAGTCGACCTGCGGACTTTGCTACTTCCTCAACCCATGGTCTCCACCGGCACCTGTGGCTCTACGCTACTTCAACTAAGCACACCATGGCTTGGAAATATTACATGGAGTGAGAGGAGGCAGCCAAAGAGATGGGGGGAAGGTGAGTTGATAGGAGGTAAGGTGGGTCGACGTGAGAGAGGCGGGTGAAGCGGAAAGTGAAACGGGGGAGGTGAGGGGCAGCGAAGAGCTGCGAGAGAGAGCGGTGAGTGTGAACAGTCAACTACATGTGAATATCCTAGTGTGGTGTGGTGAATATCCTGCACTCAAGTTCAGTCGTGTTCAACACATCTCCTCATTTTCGTTAGCTCATCTCCGTGACTTCAGATTGCATAGACCCTTGGTCTCCTCCCATTTGTAGACAGTGAAGTTGTTTCTTTGCCTAAATTCGCCTCAACATTTGGAGTTTTTGGAGTTTTCAGTGGGGTTATTGCAGTTTTGTCATTGGTAAATGGTACGTATGCTGGTGAAGTATTAAACATAAAATTATTGAACCTATATGGTTCTCCATGCCATTTTTATATTGATTTGAAGAATGCAAACTCAAATATATGTTGACTGATCACTTTTCTGAAGACTATACATGTGCGTTGGTCATTGTATATGGCATGTTGAAGTATTATTGCTCGATTATGATGGGTATGAGAGCCTTCATATAGCGTTGATCAATCTATATATTTATGCTCATTAGCATGTTAGAAATTTTATAGGTTGAAGAGTATGAAGCATGTATGGTTAATATGTAATGGCATATGAAGCTTATATGTCTTGAGGGATAAGTTTATTTGTTGAAAAAAAAATGGGAAAAATTGAAGATACATTAGAGTTATTGAATACCCTAGTTCATACCACTGTAGATGAGATGATAAGCATTAGTAAAGACACTCTTTCCGACATTAGAACATGTCTACAAAATGAAAAAGAGAAGATAGATTTTTTGCAGCTTGAGACAGAAATACAACAAGAATAAATACAACAACGGATTCATCATTCTGAACTTATTTTTGTTCAGAACACTAAGATAAAATCCCATCAGCAACAAGAAATTGCAGATGCAGTACCCATTTTAAGCGCAGATTTGAATGTAGAAGAAAAAATCCAGCTTACACTTCCCAAGCCCATCATCAAACCTTGGGAAGAGCTTGTCCATAACAAGCACATAATTGGTATTGGATATGACAAGGAGTTGTCCTTTCATATTCCGGACTACTCCAAGCCCATCAAATTTTAGAGTGCTAGATTTCTTCATGTTAGTTCACCTTCAGTTGTTCCAGATCCTGATTCGCTTCCACAACAACAACAACAAATTGTAAAATGCCAACACTGTGATCGAGTTGGCCATATGAAAGATCATTATTTTTATCTTCACCCATGCAAGCACTATGGTCAGCACACCCATTATTCACAAAAATGCTTCAGAAATAAGCGTCCTGCAAGAACAAAGATTCATCTTGGATGGATCGCTTCTTGGCAATGGTCCTCAATAACCAAGAATATGTTTAAGTCACATGTCAGAACTTGTTCTCAAATATTGAACAAACTTGCAGTTGAGTTTTCACCATCATCTCACCTTGTACCTGACAAGGGGAAAAATGGTGGTCGTCTAAAAGCTTCGAAGCCACATCAAGTGAGCATGAGCCACAATCTCTCATTCCAGATTCAGAGTTGTAGCCAGAGACATATCAGTTCAAGTGAGCTTGAGCCACAATTCATCATTTCAGATTCACAGTTGTAGCCACAGATGCCCATGAGCATGCCTTTGGTTGGTGGACAACCCTTAAACCATCTATGTGAGGTTGATATTATTCCTCTATTAGAACACTTCCTCTAGTAGAAGACTTTAGCTTCTTTCCATCTTTGGAAGAGTTCCAGGAAATGAATTAAGCATTCTAGTGTTGGTGGTAATCCTTAAACCATCGCAGCTTGTAGGCCTCCCTTCTTCTAGGTTGAACGTCTCCCTCTTCAAATATTAGGGACACTTCCTCTGGCAGAAGCCCTCAGCTTCTTGCCAGTTTTGGAAGAGTTCCGGGAAAAGAAATAAGCGTTGCGTTCCAGTATTGGTGGTCATCCTTAAACCACCTTTTTATGTAAACATTTCAGAGAGCTGATTCAGCCTAAGAGCTGCCATGCACACTTTGCAGATTTGTATTATAACTCTCTTCTTGAACTCACACATACCCCTTCAGATTAAGGGGGGGAATGTTGGACACCTAATCCTCTATGGGTAGGTGTGGAAGCCGAACAGTCATAAAGGAGTCCAAGTGACCTTGGAATGCAGAATCCAAGAGTCACATTAATGTAATATAAATGTACATCTATGAGTAATAGAAATGCAACAAAATCCTATATTTCCTATTTGTGTGTTTAGTTTCTCCATCCACCATGTGTGTGTTTAACAACAGTAAAGGTAAAAACAATAGAGCCTGTATCTCTTGAGATAGTGGTTGATATAGAGACACCAAACATTCCAGATCGAGGTAGTGCTGCAAGGCCTCCTCCAAATCCACCCCCTAATTCCACTCATATTATCCTCCCAGACCAGGAAATTCCAAAAGGTTATTGGCACATCTTTGATTAGATGGCGCATAACCAAAACCAGAGACAAACATCAATATTGGATTATCCCATTGTTGATCAGGCTGCAAATGCTCCTATGAAATTTATCCCGTTAAAAAACATCCCCACCTTCCACGGACTGACCTCAGAAGATCCATATGCATTTTTATTTTAATTTGATGTTTTGTGTAGGGGATATGACTACACCACTGACCCTAAAAAACTGAAACTATTCCCATCTACACTAAAGGGGCAGCACTATTCTGGTTTATGGGGCTCGGTGGGGGAACCATTAAGAGTTGGGATCAGATGAAAAAATATTTTCTTAATAAATACCAAGATTATTGCTGGACTCGAGAACTCAAAGACGAAATATTCAACATGCCTGCAAAAGACAATGAGACATTAGAAGAATATGTTGAATGATTTCAATATAATTTGCAAAGATCTCCATATACTACATTGTCTAAAGATATCCTAAAAGAAACAATGATTAAAGGAATGAAAGAAGAATGGGTAGAAAAAACTTAATATAATGGGAAAAGGGGAAATATATGAAGAATATTATGATGACATTATTGCATTGTGCATCAAGTGCTCTTGAGGTAGTACGCAGAGTATACCAACTAGACGAGATTCAGTTACTAGGAATTACAAACAGTTAGGTGGTAGCGTGACCAGAGTAGAATTCAGTAATCTTTTGGAAGATTTCAAAACCGATATCTTAGGCACCCTCACAACGCAACTAGATGTCCTACAAGCCAAGCAGAAGCAAGCTTTAGCAGAACAAAACTTGGTTATTTTTTTTCCACGCTGTTGGAGGAAGCACGGCCAACGGGATTTTCCATTAGACATGGAACAGACATGTGCTATTTGTACCAAGGGCCATGCCATTGAGCAGTGCCCTTCACTTCCAGGATTGAAAGCATTTTTTAAAGAGACAAAAGAAGAAACATAACTAGTGTATCTAATGAATCAACGTCGACAGTGGCAAGCACCACCAGGTATGTCACAATACCCGTCTCAGTTCTTTTCTTCTTCGTAATTTAATCAACAGAACTATGGAACAACATGGCAAAGCCAATCACCTTTCTTGGCCATCCCAATCATTTTCCATGCCCCCTTGGTTGTCGCAATCCTATCTAGGTAATATTTGGCTAATTTTTACTTTCTCTCCTCCATACTGGGAAAACACTCCATATTAGACCCAGCAGTCTACCTCCACCTCGGAGAATACGAATTTGTCTCAAAATTGGCAGCAACCCCTAGGAATGACCAATTTACTTATGGGAACATGGGCTCAAACTCAACCCACATTACCAGCTCCATACCCAGTTCAACAAAATTCTTAGCCTGTTATACACCCTCAACTTCCAGCTCAACCAAATCCTAATCCTAATAACAAACCGGTTCAGCTGATCCAGATTGTTGAGAATCCAAACTCCGAAACTGAACAAAAGGAATGCAATGAACTTAGGGTGAGATTAGGGCATGTTATTTCACCTAAAGAAGATACTTCCCTATCGCAATTTCAGCCTGAAATTCTAACAATACCTAAACAACCGACTGTGACAGAAATAGAGATAGAATAGGGGAGGGACACAATCGACCAAAAAGATCCTGAAAACCTTATTACTTCCTCTCCTCCATTCCCTGAGAGATTATCAATACCCAAACTAATGGTCTCTTCATATTTTGATCTCATAGGAGAATCAAAAAATATTTGTATTAAAATTCCTCTCCTGCAGGCTATACAAGACATCCCTATCTATGCTAAAACAATTAAAGAATTGTGTGTAAAAAAATAGGTGAGGAAAGAAAATACTTTGCCAACTGCTCATGTAGTAGGGGCACTGTCAGACTTACTTTTGGGTAAAGAGACACCAATAAAATATGAGGATCTAGGAAACCCCATAGTCATAGTACAGATCTATGATTGCTCCTTTTCAAACTCGTTTGTCGATTTGGGGGAAGCTATTAATATATTAACTATAGAAACATGTGAGACATTGGGTATAAAAGCCTTGGAACCCAAATCTGCCTTGATGGAACTTGCTAATAGATCTGTTGTCAAACTAGAAGGTACATTATAGGACATCCTGGTTTCTGTGGACTCATAAGAATACCCGACATAATTTTAGTTATTAACCCAAAAAGTAGGTTATACAGACATCCCCTGATATTGGAACGAACTTGGTTAGCGATGACTGATGCTTACATAGGCTGTTGAAAAGGCATAATGACCATTTCTAGAGGAGATTCCATAAATAATATTGCTATATATCCCCCTTCCAAACCAAGTCTTCCCACTGTAAATATTCACAAACAACCACATACATACTGGGAGCAAAAAATTTGTCCACCATTGACAATAGTTGAAGCTGTCGAATTAAAATATCAAACTGAAGACAATGTGATCGATAACTTTATAAACTAACCATCTACTTCAAGAAATTTAAAGTGCCAAATTTTAAAAGAAGTTCTTGATAACGAAGCATAGGAATATTCCTTAGCAGATACTGATGACCAACACATACCCACGACTGCTGTTCGCAACAACATGTCAATTGAAATTGAGCCAGGTAAAGTTTTAAATATCAACAACAGTCTGGATAGTGACCAGCAACAAAATCTCATTAAAATTTTACAAAAATATAAAGGAGCCTTTGCTTGGGACTACCTAGACATGAAGGGTATAGATCCTCAACTATGCACACATCATGTTTACACTGAAAAGGATGCTTGCCCTATTTGGTAGCCTCAGCGAAGGTTAAACCCACATACGAAATACATTGTAGAAGACGAATTAAAAAAGTTGCTATATGTAAACTTCATTTATCCTATTTTAGACAACAAATGAGTCTCTCCTTTAGTAGTTGTTCTTAAAAATAATGGTAAGTGGCGAATTTGTGTGGATTATAGAGAAATGAATAAAGCCACATAGAAAGACCACTTCCCCCTCCCCTTTATTGATCAGGTCCTTGATACATTGGCATGAAAGTAATTATTTTCCTTTCTTGATGGTTTAAGTGGTTGCAATCAAATCCAAATAGCCCCTGAAGACCAAGATAAAACAACCTTTACCTGCCCCTGGGGTACATTTGCCTATAGGTTATTTCCATTCGGTCTATGCAATGCCCCAACAACATTTCAAAGGGCCATACTTTGTATTTTTTCTGATTTAATAAATGAAGGGCTCGAGGTTTACATGGATGACTTTAATCCATATGGAGATAAATTCGATCAGGCACTAAAAACGCTGGAAAAAGTATTGGAACGATGTATTACTACTAGATTATGCTTGAGCAACAAAAATTGTCACATGATGATGGCCGAAGGCGTGATCCTAGGACACTACATCTCTGCAGCTGGAATACAGGTAGATCTAGCAAATATAGAGGAAATTCTCTTATTAGCCACACCTTGTACTCAGATAGAGGTACGTAGTTTCCTTGGATATGCAGGTACTATCGTAGGTTTATAAATAATTTTTCACAAATTGCTGCGCCTTTGTTTGCATTAACTGGAAATGTTGAATTCCATTGGTCTAACAAATGTGACACTGATTTTTCAAATTTGAAGAAATTGGTCTCAATTGCACCAGTCTTGTGTGGCCCCAATTGGGAGCTTCCCTTTCATATTTCTTCAGATGCATCATATACAACGATAGGAGCAGTCCTCGGTCAAGAGGAGGACAAGAAGCCCTACGCTATTTACTATATCAGCAAGAGTCTCACTCCTGTTGAATTAAATTAGATAGTGACTGAAAAGGAATTCTTGGCTGTAATTTATGTTATCAATAAATTTATACATTATATAACTGGGTATCAAGTATTCCTGTATACCGATCATTCTGCCATTAAATATTTAGCAAACAAACCTATTACAAATGGAAGATTGACTTGTTGATTTTTGCTTTTACAGAAGTTTGATATAACTATTAAGGACCATCCAGGAAATGAGAACGTAGTTGCAGATTTTCTGTCTAGAGTTCCAAAGACAAATGACCCACTAGTGGTAGATGATCTGTTCCTTGATGAGAATTTGTTTGTTGTGGCAGTAAAAGCACCATGGTACGCAAATGTAGCAAATTATATGGTAGTAAGAAAGCTGCCAAGACACTTGAAAACAAAGGAAGGGAAGCTGATTGTTCAATGCAATGCTAAATTCTCCTGGATTGGTGGATATCCTTTCCATACAGGAGCTGATATGCATATATGCAGATGCATTCGAGAAGATGATATTTATGACATCTTGAAGGCTTGCCATGACAGGAAATGACACAAAGTACTACAAATGGGCTACTATTGGCCCACAATTTTTAAAGATGCAAAGAAATATTTACAAGTCTGTGATAGTTGCCAAAGAATGGGCCACCCTGGCCAATTCGACGAGATGCCATTGTAGCCACAGTTGGTAGCAGAACCTTCCAAACGGTGGGCGCTAGAATTTTTTGGGCCATTCAACCTGCCATTGAATCAGAAGGCCTATATACTGGTTGCCACAGACAACATCATGAAGTGGGTAGAAATAGTGGCTTTGTCAAGAGCCACATAAGAGTCTGTGATCAATTTTCTTTTTGAGCTATTTGTGTGGTATGGCTTACCTAGGGAAGTGATAACTGATGGAGAGGCACATTTTGTGGGACATAAAATTGCGGCCACTCTACGGAACCACCATGTCATGCATAGAGTCACCTCTCCCTACCACCCGCAGGCGAACGGGTAGGTCGAAAGCACCAATAAAGTCCTTGAGGAAATTATCACTAAAATAGTCTCAACACATCGCCGGGATTAGGCTACTAGACTCCCAGAGGCCTTGTGGGATTATCACACAACCTGGTGAAACACCACAGGATATTCTCCGTACCACCTGGTATTTGGAAAGGAACTAATCTTACTCATTGAATTTGAGATAAAGACTCTTAGAATAGCCCAAGAAGTGGGGCAAGATTTGACAGAGGCCCAAGTTAGAAGACTCCAACAGATAAATGAATTAGGTGAAGCACGACTACTTGATCTACAACGCCCTACAATTACTTAGTAACAATGAGCCAAGTGGCATGAAAACCTAATCAAAAAGAAGAAATTCCAGAAAGGATATTGGGCACTCCTCTACGATTCCAGATTCCGGGACTTCCCCGGTAAGTTACAAACAAAGTGGCTCGGGCCATATGAAATTCAAGAAGTGCACATCAATGATGCCACTACGTTGACTACCATATATGGATCTGGCTCCGCCTTTCGATTCAATTGACACCGGGTGCCCCCCTATCATAAACCACTTATGAAAGAGTCTTTCTGCCAGCAGGCACGTGACGATCCCACTAGCCAAATTTTAGCTGTAGGGATGATGGCCCAACATCTTTAAGTTAATAAAAGTTTTCTACTTCCTCTTGTAAATAGTGTATATATGTTTCCTACAATTAATGATAATTTGCTGTTCTTTTCATCATTGTATACAAGAATTCCATTTTATTTCTTTTTTTGATTTTTTGATTTTTCACAACTGCGTTCTTTTTATTTTTTCTTTAGTGTGTGTGTGTGTGTTTTTTTTTTAATTTTTTTGTTCAGTCCATTAAACAATTGCTGTTCAATCCAATTGAACGGATGTGTTTTTAGCATGTTTTTATTTTTGATGTTCAATCCATTGAACATTTTGTGTTCAATTGAATTGAACAACTTCCATTCAATCCAATTGAACGACTGTGTTTTTAGCATATTTTTTTTAATCTTTGCTGTTCAATCTATTGAAAAGTTGTTGTTCAATTGAATTGAACAACTGTCGTTCAATTCAAGTGAACGAATGTTGTTTTTAGTGTGTTTTTTTTACTTTTTCTGTTCAATCCATTGAACAATTGCTGTTCAATTGATTGAACAACTACTGTTCAATTGATTGAACAACTACCTTTCAATTCAATCGAACGACTATTTTTTAAGCATGTTTTTATTTTTGCTGTTCAATCCATTGAACAGTTGCTGTTCAATTGAATTGAACAGTTGCCGTTCAATTCAATTGAATGACTGTTTTTTTTAGCATGTTTTATTTTTTTTGCTGTTCAATTCATTAAACAGTTGATGTTCAATTGAATTGAACAACTGCCATTCAATCCAATTGAAAGACTGATTTAGTTTTATTTATTTTTTTAGCATGTTTTTTTATTTTTTATTTTATTTTTATTTTTTATTTTTTTATTTTTATCTTTGCCATTCAAAATAGAAAATTTTTGTATTTTGATGATTTCCTTTCAAATATACACTCTTCCTTTATACATTCTTGCCATAAAAACCATTTTATAGAAAATGAATTGGCACCTAAAGAAGAGAAAAGCAATGATATTACTAATATTATGTTCTTTTGAAATTTTGATGGAAATCTCTACTTCAGAAGTTGACATGGTTTATCTATATAATGAATAGCTGGATATCTTTTGTTCAGACATATTATCACATAATTCATTACCATAGTCTTATGCTAGTGTATGTTTTTACACTCTCAAGTGGTGATTCTCTTCGGCTTGAGGATATAGGAATAAGAGCATCATTTCTATTGGCATTATTTTTACTTCTTACACCATCCCTAACTCTTAAGGAGTTAATGAGCCTCCCTCCATTTATAAAAAAAAGAAAATATATCTCTATGTGTAATTTTTAAAGAAGAGAAAATAGGGGGTCTCATTACGAGCCAACCTACCATGATCATGAGGGTTTAATAGGTGACATTCCCACAAGGACACCACACCAGGGTAGTGACCTTCTCGAAATCTAAAACTTCTTGAAGGACAGGAGGTCTCATCACGAGCCGACCTAATCACTTTGTTAAAATCCTCGTGAATGGCACTATGACTATATGGCCACCACACCAGCATAGTGGCCTCTGCATAAAACAAGAAAAATATTTACTTTTAAATAGAGGATTCTGGCTCATTTCTGGGTTAAAACAACAACCCTGTTGAAGCTATGGACGCCTACTGGTAGTAGTGGCTCTGCTTGTGGTATTGGAGTATTTTTCTGACAACAACCAATTATTTTTATATGCCCCTATTTTCTATTGATCCATTCCTGAAGATGAATGCACTGTTTGAATAAGTTTTATCGTTATCAAAACCTATACGCATAATCAACTATGAGTGAATTATCTTATCATGTCGAATTGAGTGATAACAACAACAATCATAATCTGTCACCTGTCATGCTTCTGTCATACTATGCCATCAAAATAGGAAATATTTTTCATAATGATTTCTACTTTTCTTTTCTCCCTTTTTGGTCATTTCCACTTGATGTACATTTGTGATGATTACCAACTTATGAATTTTACTTCATGTGCATTCATGATTTCTACCACCTTTCCTCTTTTCTTGTGCTTGAAGGTCATGGACGCCCTTCTCTCATTGGAGGGGGTACGAATACCCATAATGAATAGGCATGCGAATTATCCATGAAACTCCCTTCAGATATGCTGATTGGACAATAGAATCATTGCATTTATGTCATGCAGTCACATTTTTAGTAATATATTTTATAAAATATGTATGCATTGTTTATATTTTTTTAACTAGCAGAGCCGAAAGAAACACATGCAGAAGGGTGAAGAAACTAGTTCAGAAAACACAGTAGCCATGGGTGGAAATTCTCTTCACAAGGAACCCACAATATTTCAAGTCTCAGAATTAGATTGCACCATTCTCCAACAAGCTGGTTGGATTCCATATCTACACAGACTACAAGGGTTTAATACAGAGACAACAATTGAATTCTTGTAGAACCTGCGGGAAGGGCATACCATAATTAAAGGTAGAATCATACCAGTCTCCAAATAAATCATTGCTGAGGTCTCTTGAATACCAATAGAAGGAGAAAAATGGACTGATAAACATGTCCTCATTCAAGAAGCAGTTTCAGTGTATCAATATCCATGTGAGAAACTAGAACGAAAAGGAAAAGGTATTGACCCTGCGTCCTTGCAGCAGCCTTGGAAAGAATTGGCAGTCTTCATTCAAAATTATATCACATGTGACGGATGCCAGGATGTGGTACAGTCCCGTCAAATCAAACTGTTATCTATTCTCAAGCAAAATATTTCAGTTAATTTTCTCTTTTTCTTGAATTTTATATTGCATGATATTGCTGTTTGGATTAGGAGAACTAAAAACCCTCAAGCAGTTATCATCCACCATGGCTTGATTAAATTGATTATTGTTCATGAGTTAAACAAACATCAGTTAACATGGGATAACTTGGTCAATCCTACCCTACCTTCCCCTGAAGAACACCCTGACAAAGCAGAAATTGAACTTCCTAGAATAGTTATGCCCACGAGAGCTAGAGGGAAGATAACTGATGTTTCAACCTCAGAACTAGTAAAATGGAGACGGTCTGAAAGGTTACAACTACAAAAAAACACCTCAGTATTTCCAGATAAGACAGGGCCATCCCATACACCACTACTTAGCCCTCAAAATGTGTCTTTACAAGACTAGGAGGAGGAAATGGCTTAAGTACTAGATCAAATGAAAGTATCTTGCGAAATTAGGAACCCATATGAACAATCCGAGGAATAGAGGGACCATTCGAACCAGGCTGCCTCTGCTGGAAGCTCTGGCCATACTGAAATCCTACCTTCCAATGATGAATTGTAGGATTTGAGGGTTTTATCTCCCTATGATAACGAATGGGTGAATAGGGAAGACCAGATAGAGAGAACATCTAAGTATGGAAACCAGTCAGGAGATACTGTTCTATTAGAACAAGACACAAGTATTGAGACAACTCCTCTGACACCTAAAGAAAATATTGTTCCACCCAGTTAGGACATCAATGTTGGAATAACCTCTTGGATGCCTGAAGAGAAATTCATTTCTGATAACCCTAATACAAGCACAACCCTTCCTGAACCTGAAGCCATTGTTGTTCCTTCTCCTGCCAAAGCCCCTTCGAAAGAAAAATCATCTGAGATTAAGTTGAGAAAAATAAGAAATGCAAAAAATTGAGGAAACCAGTAAAACAGTTAAGGGAATGGTTGAAAGAAGTGGATAAGGCTTGGAATCCTAAGAAGGAATTAGCTACCATGGAAACCCAAACAAATTTTTTCACTCAAACAATAGATACTGTTGAAGTCTCTGTGTAGACTGATTTGATACTTACTGCTGAAGTCTTTGTGGAGACTGATTTAATACTTACAGAATACAAAGAAAATCAAATAGAGGAAACACCTACTTACACTACTTTGGTACAAAGAACTACCAATCAAAAGCTCGCAATGAATTAACTCAAGTTCAGCATGAATTGGCCTAGTATAAGAAGGAAGTAGTGCCCTTGCAAGAACATCAGGCATTACTAAAATGATTTAAAGACTCGTCTGCAACTGAAGACGAAACCTTTGCCCAACTTAGGGAAGAAAGGGTAAAATTAAAAGGGCACAAGATCAATTGGAATAGGCTAAGAAACAAACTAGTGTTGTTTTTTCTCCTTACTCAGATGTATTTACTTGCAGGGCACTGACCACCAATTATGCCTTATTTTTAGTTGAAAGGTATTTGCTGCTAAAGATCAAAGCTGTCAGAGCAGGGAAACCCACTACATTTAAAACCATTGAAGAATTTTTCCAATGTTGTAATGCTTAGGATGAACAAACCCAACACCTTCTGTGCGAATTGCATTTGCACAATTTCTTTTAGAAGAGGATATACATAGTAATGCTAGTCCCTTCATAGGGGACATTCAGTTCCAAGTTTTTCTGTCCTTTGCCAAAAATTAGAATAGATGGGCTAAAACCTACAATATTCTTCAGAAAAGAGAACATGTTTAGATCTATGGGTCAGAAGGGAGCCTACAAAACCCCTACATTTCTTCACTCAACATAAGAAGTTTATGCAACGAGAAGGAGTGATAGCCAATTTGGGGCCAATTCACAAAGATATTGTGCAGAATAGAAGAGCGTACTTCCAGGATATTCAGGAAGAAGATTTATTAGCAGCCAAACAGAGATGACAAGCCTATACCAATAATGTTAAGAACATAGTGCCATTTGGGTATAGGAATTTTAAAGCTACTGCTTCCCATTTTCATCTGTACAGTAATCTAATTTTGAACATGGGTCATACATGGATAAGATGCAGATATAGATACCCCATCATATGGTACCCTCCTGAAGACTATCATCATGATTATGAATTAACAAAGGTGTTAGTCTCCTGTATTTCTATAATATCACTAGATGATTGGTTATTTCTCACGTTCTGCTGAAGATAATATTCCCTTATTATCATTTATTTTCAGAAATATCACTACCTTCATTATTTTTCATCTAACCTATCCTTTACCTTTCATTTTACCTTTTCTAAGAACTCTCATGCTCTAAAAACCCATGTTTGACCTTAATACCCTCATTTAAACCCCTTTCCCTACCTAAAACCCCGCTCCCATTGCTAAAATCCTCTCCCCTTCACTCATTCCCCTTCTTCCATTAAAACAATGTAAAAAACCCATTTTTACATTATTTTAAAATAAATTTAATTTATTCGGGTCCCACTTGGATAAACCTTGTTTATTAAAACCCCGACCCCAGTCGCATTAAACCCTGACCTTGATTATGTTAATCACCCGACCCCTGTTTGTGTTAAAGCCCCACTTTAATATACAATTTCGCCGCTTTTCATTTCACTCCTTTGCGTTAATACACCCCCGAGCCCCACCTTATTTTCAAACCCCCTCACTCCATTAAATCCCAGCACCACTACGTATTTAAAAACCCACCATCTCATTTAAAAAAACTTGACCCCACCTATCGTCTCGACTCGCGATCATTCCACACCCTACCACCATCCGATCTCCACCCTTTTGATCCGACAACCCCCGCCTCATTTCACACCCCCAACCATCCGCCTTTTAAACACCACGGGGGTTGTGAAATGGGTGGTTTTTCACCCGTCCCATCTGCCACGTGTCGACCCCTCGCTCCATCGCATCCCTCCAATGAAAACCACAACCCATTCATGCATCATGTGATAAACCACAAACTTCCCTTCCTTTAGAGTGTCTGGTCCCACCTCTTGCCATCTGTCTGAACTTTGATAGTCGTTCGATATCCACCCCCCGATCCGAAAACCCTCAACCTCTTCGTACTCCCCGCCTATCCGCCTCTCGCCAATTATTACAGGGTATGAATTCGAAGGTATTCTCCACAGCAAGGGTAAAGGTAAAAACAAGTGGAAAGACAAAATTGGAAACATATTTAAAGAACACATGAAAGGCAGAAAAAGAAAGATCAAAGATAAAACAGTCAAGGGACATTAGTAAAGAGAAAACAAATAAAAGATACAGGTGAAGATAGATTAAAGATTAAAAGACAAGTAAGAGAATAAATCAACAAGAAAGGCCAAGCCAGATGACAAGGCAACTCAACATTTACCACTTCTCAAATGCATAGGCCACCTCCAGCTTAAATTTGATTCAAAAAAGACACTAAATTCAAATATTATAGGCAGAGATATTTTAGCATAAATTCATAAGTTATTGTAAAAGTTAATTTTACAGGCAGTTGGTCAAAAATACCTTAAAAGTTAGCTCAATAGTTAATTTGGAAGTTATTATTACAGTGATTCAGTCATGGATATTTTGGCATTAGGCCTTGCATGGTCTCGATTGTCAAAACTTCATTTAATTACAAATATGTCACCCTAGATTAGGGAAACCTCCTCATCTGTAGTTAAATACTGCATGTATTGTTCATTATTATTGTTGGTTGTTGGGTTGGATTTTCACTTAGACTCTAAGTTGAAAATATTATTACATTGGAGCACCGTAATTGTTTTGAGCTGGACATCAGTAATACAAGCACTTTCATAGGATTCTTGAGATATGTTTAATGGTGATGTCATTCCTATTTTGTAAATGTTTTCTCCTTTGTGTTTTCATATTGTACATCAATCTCCTTGATAGCAGAACATAAATCTTAGATTAAGATATGCTGCATGGGCACCTTAATTCTATCTGTCACTGTTATCTTAATGTTTTCCTCTACAAAGTATAGCTAAAGAATTCAGAGTCTGTTTGCTCTTTAGTTTCACCTAGCTATTATCTTAAGGTTTTATTTTGAAGTTTAACTAAAGAATTCAAAGTCTATATTCTCTTTAGTTTCTCTTAAACTATTATCTTGAGGTCTTTCTTATGATGTTGAGTTAAATAATTCTTAACTACTCTTTACCTCTACTGAACTATTATCTTACATGTTTTCCTCTAAGGACTTAAATGCAAAATTCAGAGTCTATCTACTCTGATTTTATGTTTGAATTATAGTTAAAGAATTCAGAGGTAGTCTGCTCTTTAGCTTTACTGAACTCACTATCATTTCATATTCATCTTGCCAGAAAGATCCATTTGATATAGTTAGCTTTCCCTGTGAAAACCCTTGAAAATTTGATGTACAATTTAACCCTTTTATGACTCCATAACCCAATAAATTAAGCTTCCCACACTCTATTTGTTCAACTTGAAAATCAACCAAACAAAACAAATGACCCCAAGCTTTATAACTAGCCTAAAATTAGTCAAAACATAAGCATAAAGATAAATCATTTCATCATAAACACAGAGAAAGCCCTCTCTAAGCCCAGGAAGGCTAGGTCCTGGACTCCAAAGTGGTTTGGTGTAGTTCCCTTCTACTCGTTCTTGCCAATATTGCAAATTACAGGGAGCCAACATAATGTCAACCGTACTGGGGAACTGAGTTATTGAAAAAGATGGATATTTCCTCAGAACTCAAAAAACCCACTCAAATTTAGATGACTCAAGTATTAGCCAAGACTGGTATCTGGTTGCTGATGGTGGACAACAGCCAACCTCAAGAGAGTTAAAATCATCCACCTAGTGACTCCATAGTTTTCAGTAGGCCTAAAGACTCCACTGGTAGAAAATCTAGATTAGTTGTGAAGATGCAGTGACCCTTTTCTCTGACTAATTGAAAAAGATGGATTCAAGAATACAATGAAGTTATGCTCCAACGAACAAAGATCATATTCTTGGATTCCCACACAAAATTCCTCAGGTAAATTGGGACACAAACCTGCCTGTTTTTCAAGATGAAAAGTTTGATGACCCCTTGTTACATCTCATTAAATTTCATATACACTCATGGAGCTTGAAGACTGAATGGCATGAGGATTTCCTCATGAAGATGTTCATGCAAACGTTAGAAGGGAAAGCAAGGAAATGGTATGAAGGTTTGAACCTTGGTAGTTTGTTTTCTTTAAGGGATTTACACAAGGTATTTTATGAGCATTATAAAGAAAATTCTCCATCTTTATCAGTAGCTGAAAATTGATGTGATCAATCCAAAGATCTCATACAATACCTTGTAAATATTGATGAAGATTTGGGAAATTGGCATCCTAGGGATCTATTAGGAGCAATTCATGAATTTCATGCTCAAGATAACTGTCATGACAACCAAGAGAAGTGGGTTGAGGATGAAAGCAATCAGGAAATGAAAGAAGATCCACAGTATCTCTCTGAAGGGACTAATGATGATTCATCTGCTCTTTTGTATGAGGCTCAAGAAGACATTCAACGTTATGATCAATCTTCACAAGAGAAAGAGAGAAAATATGGTTCTATCCAAAGAAAGCTAAGACTGCCTCGTACTTTAACTGAAGAAGAAATCAATGACATTTTAAGCATGCAACCAGCCTCTAAATTTTTATACAAAGAAATTATTTCTATTTGTTCTCCTGCTGATCTATGTACAACAAATTTGCCTCATGAATAAACAAAAGAATAGATTGATACTGATGTTGTGCTACCTTCTCAAGAAGACCTATTGACAATGAATGCTCCTAATGATGGCCTTTAGATAAAATTCAACCCACTCAATCAAGGCATATCCGGTTTGCTTAAAGACAACATGGTAGTATATAATGAGGATGTCATGTCAAATAATCATGAAGAAGGGGTAGAGTTCCTTTCTCAAAATAACCTTGAGCACACCAAAGTGGGGCAAGGAATAATCTTGGATGAAGCTGATTATTTAAATCCTCAGACCCATGTATTATTTCAAGATCCTTTTGCTAGTTTATTAGAAACATATCAAAATGGAGAATGCTATGCCAGGAATAGTTTGTTGCAGGGTCTAAAGAAAATTTTGAGCACCACTGTTCAAAAGCAGGTAGGATGGGAGTGGCCTTCTTGTTTTTTTAGCATACCTAAAAAGCTGAAAAAAATCAATCATGTAGTCATTTATTTGATTGGTTGCATTGGAGAATGGAGTTCACTTAGTGAATATATACCTCCAAGTTGGATTAGGGTAGGTAGGTGTGCAAATAAGCTCAATACTATGAGCGTTTTTTTCATTTTAGTTTCAGATTTCTTTACAGTTTTCCATACAAGTGTATCCTAGACTTCAGAAGCAAAGAGTGCTAATTTCAAGCCTGAAGATTTTCAGCCACAGAGGTTTTGTGGCAGATCAAAATTACAGAGTGAGGATCAGCCCAATGGAAAAGGCACTGATTTACAAATCCATAGATCTGTGATTCTTTACACCTCCTAAAGGAGTTTCCCTCCCCAGTTGGAGCCACTGTTAGTCTCCTGTATTTCTACAATATCACTAGATGACTGTTTATTTCTCACGTTCTGCTGAAAACAATATTCCCTGATTATCATTTATTTTCAGAAATCTCACTGCCTTCATTATTTTTCATCTAACCAATCATTTACCTTTCATTTTACCTTTTCTAAGAACTCTCATGCTCTAAAAACCCATGTTTGACCTTAATCCCCTCATTTTAACCCCTTTTCCTACCTAAAACCCCGCTCCCATTGCTAAAATCCTCTCCCCTGCACTCATTCCCCTTCTTCCATTAAAATAATGTAAAAAACTCAATTTTACATTGTTTTAAAATAAATTTTATTTATTTGGGTCCCACTTGCATAAACCCTATTTATTAAAACCCCGACCCCGGTTGTATTAAACTCTGACCCTAGTTATGTTAATCACCCGACCCTTGTTTGTATTAAAGCCCCGCTTTAATATACATTTCCCCCCCTTTTCATTTCACTCCTCCATGTTAATACACCCCCGAGCCCCACCTTATTTCCAAACCCCATCACTCCATTAAATCCAGGCCCCACTTCGTATTTAAAAACCCGCTGTCTCATTTTAAAAAACCTGACCTCACCTATCCTCCCGACCTGCGATCGTTCCGCACTCGACCACCATCTGATCTCCACCCTTTTGATTCGACGGCCCCTGCCTCATTTCAAACCCCCAACCGTCTGCCTTTTAAACACCTTAGGGGTTGTGAAATGAGTGGTTTCACAACCGTCCCATCCTCCACGCATCGACCCCTCGCTCCATTGCACCCCTCCAATGAAAACCACAAACCATTCATGCATCACGCGATAAAACACAAACCACCCTTCCTTTAGAGTGCCCAGTCCCACCTCTCACCATTCTTCCAAACTCCGACAACCGTCCGATCTCCACTCCCTAATCTGACAACCCTCAACCTCTTCGCACTCCACGCCTATTTGCCTCTCGCCAATGCTTACATGGTATGAATTCGAAGGTTTTCTCCGTAGCAAGGGTAAAGTTAAAAACAGGTGGAAAGACAAAATTGGAAACAAATTTAAAGAACAGATGAAATGCACACAAAGAAATATCAAAGATAAAACAATCAAGGGACATCAGTAAAGAGAAAATAGATAAAATATATAGGTGAATATAGATTAAATATTATAATACAAGTCAGAGAACAAATCAACAATAAAGGCCAAGCCAGATGACAAGACAACTCAACATTTACCACTTCTCAAATGCATAGGCCACCCCCAGCTTAAATTCGATTCAACAAAAGCCACTAAAGTAAAATATTATAGGCAGAGATATTTTAGCATAAATTCAGAAGTTATTGTAAAAGTTAATGTTACAAGTAGTTGGTCAAAAATATCTTAAAAGTTAGCTCAACAATTAATTTGGAAGTTATTATTATAGTGAGTCAGTGAGAGATATTTTAGCATTGGGCCTTGCATGGTCTCAATTGTCAAAAATTCATTTAAATACAAATCTGTCACACTAGATTAGGGCAACCTCCTCATATATAGTTAAATACTGCATCTATTGTTCATTATTATTGTTGGTTGTTGGGTTGGATTTTTCTTAGAATATAAGTTGCAAATATTATTGCAGTGGAGCAATGTAATTGTTTTCAGCTCGACATCAGTAATACAATCACTTTCACAGGATTTTTGAGCTATGTTTAATGGTGATTTCATCCCTCTTTTGTAAATGTTTTCTCCTTTGCGTTTTCATATTGTACATCAATCTTCTTGATAGCAGAACATAAATCTTAGATTAAGATATGCTGCATGAGCACCTTGATTCTATATGTCACTGTTGTCTTAATGTTTTCCTCTGCAAAGTATAGCTAAAGAATCAATAGTCTGTCTACTCTTTAGTTTCACCTAGTTGTTATCTTAAGGTTTTCTTTTGAAGTTTAACTAAATAATTCATAGTCTGTCTGCTCTTTAGTTTCTCTTAAACTATTATCTTGAGGTCCTTCTTATGATGTTGAGTTAAAGAATTCTTAACTGATCTTTACCTCTACTGAATTGTTATCTTACATGTTTTCCTCTAAGGACTTAAATGCAGAATTCAGAGTCTATCTACTCTACTTTATGTTTGAAGTATAGTTAAAGAATTCAGAGACTGTCTGCTCTTTAGCTTTACTGAACTCACTATCATTTCATATTCATCTTGCTAGAAATATCCATTTGATATAGTTAGCTTGCCCTGTGAAAACCCTTAAAAATTTGATGTACAATTTTACCCTTTTATGACTCCATAGCCTAATGGATTAAGCTTCCCACACTCTATCTGTTCAACCTGACAATCAACCAAACAAAAAAAACAACCCCAAGCTTTATAACTAGCCTAAAATCAATCAAAACATAAGCATAAAGACAAATCATTTCATCATAAACACACAGAGAGCCCAGGAAGGCTAGGTCCTAGACTCCAAAGTGGTTTGATGTGGTTCCCTACTACTTGTTCTTTCCATTCTTGCAAATTACAGGGAGCCAACAAGAGGGACATACAAACTCAACATTTTCAAAAGTGAAACAAAAACATGGTTATAGACTTTATAAGGAAGAAGTGTATCCTGCCTATTCCTTAACTCAACTACACCTCAATAATTTGTTTGCATGAGTGTTATCACCCTAGTAATTTCTAAAGATTGTGGGCTCTTTGGATTTTTTTCAATTTTAAGAAAACTAGGGGTAACCAAAAACCTACTTTGGAAATCTAGGATCTAGCCTTCCTAAATTTCAGAGAGGGCTCTCTCTTTCAGATTTAACTTTGTTTTGAATTGATATTTTGGGCTAGGTATGATTGGGCACTTGGTTTTTTGTTTGGAAAGTTTGGTGGGAAATAAGATTACTTGGAGACAGATTAAGAGGGATGTACTAGTCCATTGGGCTATGGAGTCAATATGTAGCAAGAAAGACTAGAAGGCAAGGCCAAAAGGATGCTAATGTACTCAGGGAAAGGTAGATAACCCTCAGATATTTGAATAGTTTGATTTGATGAGATGGCTTTCTTTTGGAAAAGGGAAGTGAAGGATCCTTTGATCTGGAAATAAGGAGAAGGAGGCAGAGGTAAAATGGGACTAGGAGCAACTAAGAATTCGTAGGTCCGAAAATCAGCAGAAAACATTGAAATGATCAAGTAGTTAAGATAGGGAGTTTTTTACACTTATCCTGAAATAATATTCCTAATTAATCATTCATATTTGAGCACATATATGAAATTGAATGGAACTTCAGAAAAGGAAACAATGATAGAAATAAATCACTTTACTCATTAGCTTATCGCAAGAATCTTGAGTTATGAAGTCCAGTTAGCTGTTTTCCAGTCTGCTGTTATGTAATCAACACATGAGCCTCCAAAGCACCAGCAAAAATATCTATAATAATCTCAGCAATTTTATTCCACACTAAACACTTCATAAACTGAAGTATTTATACAATATGTTTATTACAAAATATCCTATAGGAGTCTAGGAATAACGCGAGGAAAATAAAATATCTTAACACATTAAGAGGGCCAGCTGCTTAACAACTTAGCAAGTTGTCTTCTTATCTAGGAAAAATAGAACTAATATATCTAATCAAAACTGATTGTTGCATTGTTGTTTATGCTTGCTAGCATATTTGGAAGATACTTGTTTATGGATTGCTTGATTGATAATCTTTCAATTTTCATCCTTTAACTCTGTTTTTCCTCTTGATACTCTCTCACACTGCTTCCTTATTACTTTCACTACTATAAGATAGAAAAAATTACAATAGTACAAAATTTTGATTGATTTTTCCTCATATACTCTTTGACTCTGCTGATCATTCTGATACACTTTCATTGCAACATCTACCTTTTAACAGCTATAAAAGGAAATTTTCACTGTGGTAAAAACAATCAATTTTCTGTTGTTCACTTGACTGTTATATTTGACTTTCCTTTTTACTTTTTACTGCTGAAAAAGAGATTATCAACAGTAAAAAATCTATAATCAAATTAGCTGTTTTTCGTCTCAATCTTCACTGCTTTCCCTGTTTTCCTCTTTGCTGCTATACTAGGTATGTGAACACTTGCCATTACTGATCACTTGGTATCTTTATACTTTTTAACTTTGGGTCAATTTCATCAGCATCAGTGTACTTTGCAAAGTTTGGCTTGACAATGAAGATGTGTTTAATCTAATTTTGTAGAAAAAATAAGTTCTCAAAGTACTCCAAGATAAATTTTCCAGTTGGGGAACCTTGTGGCAGAGGCTTACTTACATGTTCTTTAGCTTGTGCTCTAATCTTCTTGTCATAATCTGTCTGAACCATTAGTTTTTCATTAAAGCCATGAATTTATGGGAGGCCTGCTTTTTTCAAGATTGTGTATTATGCCAGAAACTTGGTTATTGACAACTCCATGGTTTTGCACTTTTCCTCCAAATTGTTCATTATGTTGCTTTTTTTAGGACCTTTTTGATTTGCATAATTGTTTCAGTCCTGTCTTGGATTTTCAATCATTCAAGCTCTTCTCTATTTTTGCTTTTCAAAAATGTAATAAGATGCAAGGCTTGAGATGGTTTGCTAGCCAGTTCTTCTTTGGTTTTTTGAATTTCCACCTGTGCTAACTTAAGTAGATCTCTCTGCTCATAGATAATTTGAATTGAAGGCCACTGTAGATGTATGCCTTGGATTATGTTATTCCAAAGATAGTTCTTGATGAAGGACACCTGTTCACTGAGATTGACCTGTTGCTGCAAAATCTTTACCCGCTCTTGAAGTTTGTTTGCTCTTTGTTCATGTCCCTTAGAGGTAATCAATGCATTTCTATTTGATGTTTCAAGAGTTTGAATATTATTTTTTAAATTGATTATCTCATTATTCTTGAGGGACATCTCCTCCATGGCCTTTACTATGTCAGCTGCTTCACCTGTTTGATGTACCTATGTTGTGGATGATCCTGTGGTAGAAGTGTCTATAGATTGCACTGACACTGCAGTTTCCAGTGGCACTTTTGGGTCTAAATGCTCTGCCAATGTGGAAGGGACAGTTGTGCCAACTATAGGAATTACAGTAGGAGTATATTGCACATCTCCTTTTCTTAAGGCTTCATTTTCTTTCATAAGGGTCTCTATTTGATTCTCCATGTCTTTAACTTGAGCAATCATTTTTAGAACTAACTGCATCATCTCATCCTTTTCTGTTTTCTCTTGTAGGATTTCCTTTGCTTGAGGATGTTCATTTGGTGGGAGTTTTAATTGCTTCCTCAAGGCAGCAATGTATTCATTCTTTTGTTTTATTAATGCTTGAGCAACCTGAATGTTTGAAGGATCCACTCCAATTTGTAGCACCAGGTCTTCTAGGGATTTGATCTTTAGATCCTTCACATGTAATGAAGCTTTATATAACTTCATTTAATCCTAAAAGTTGAACACAGTGTTTTGCAATCTAGTTGCACTCATAGTTTTGTTTACCACCTTAGAATAGAGCATTTATGAAGTAATTCTATGAAACTCTATTTGATCAAGTTCATGTATGGTGTCTACATATACTTCAAGCTCTTTTTTCCTGTAATATGCAACTGACTTTGGGTATGTAACCATTAGCTGGATAAAATACATAATCATTTTATTTGTTGAATAGTCAAAATCCGTCAAAATTCTGTCTTTGTCTCCTGGTTTTTCTTTAAGAAATTGAGAATAAAATTATCTTTTTATCTCTTCATTTCTTTCCTTAATTTGTTTGTATTTCTCCTGGATATCACTATCTTTTCCCTCTGCTTTTTGGAGGAGGAGGGAACTTCTATATTTATCTGTTTTTCAAAAATTTCTCTGGCCTGCTCCTTTGTTAAAACCTGCTCTTTCTGAATTTCTACTAGAGTCTCATTTACAATTATAGTGGCTTCATCATTGTCTACATGTTGATCATCTGTATCATTTATTTCAATAGTCTTTTCTTTCTCAGCAGCAGTCATTTTTGCCCTTTTTTTGTAAATAATCTTGAATTTTTTTTCTATAATGGTCTCTGCTAAATAGCCTTCTTCATTCCTGGTCCTTTTTTTGAAGTTTCTACCTGTTGGTTGACCATCGTAGACTGTGAATTATCTGTGTTTATCACTGCTGCTGCATCAGAAGTAGGGTCAACCAATGTATTTTTCACCCACTCTATTTGATTTGAAAATTTCTCAATTTGGGGTTTAGGCTCATTGATGAAAGGAGTCAATTTACATTTAAGCCTTATACTATTCAAAATGCCTTTAGGATCATAATTCCAGTAAAAAATTTCATTGAGCTTATAGTCTGACAATTTCTTTGCTATATCCTTTAATGCATCCCTATTATTTACTATAAATGGGCCAATTTGGTTCTTCAGCTTGAATTGGGTCTTTTTTTAGAAGCCATGAAATTTACTGCATCTGCATTTAACACATGCCTTAAATATTCCAATGCAAAAATTCTGATAGTTAGAAATTTGGGCAACTTATATGGGAGAAAATTTTCTCCAAATATCCTTAATTCTGTATGTCCTTCATATAAGTACCAATCCCCTACTTGGATTTTTTCAGACAATTGCAATATCCTTTTCATCTCATCACTGACCCTGGGTTGTTCTGTTTTATGAAGTAAATTCATGGCTGGCCTGACAAACAAATCTGTGAAATCCTTGTAATTGAATTCATTTCCATTTTTCCTGAGTAATGATGTCTAGAATATTACTGGCAGAGGCTGGTCCTCTACATTCATCTTTTGTACAGCCACTGGAAACTGTTCTGCTTGAAAAAATAGAAAAAGATGGAATAGATATGATGAATATCTAAACACTCACTCAGTAGGCAATTTGGTCAACTGATAATGTATACTGTCAGCAATGAATCTAGCAAAATCAAATAGCATTGCAGGAGGTTGCCCAGGGGAAAATGTAGAAAGGAATCCTAGTATAGAGACATCAGTGAACTCATCATTAAAATATCCTAAGGTAAAGGATAGTATTGAAATTACTTGTCTAGAAGATTCAGGAAAATCAGAGGTGGAATAGGGTGGATTTACTTTTGGGAAATAAACATGAGTAGGCATGAAGTTTTTAAGAATCATAAACCTTCAAGGGTAATCCAAATCTAGGTACAACTGAGTCAAATCTTCAATGGATAGGGGCACTACTCTTGGATCAAAACTCAACTGAAGCATTTCATTAATGGATTTTGTTGTGATGGAAGACATAATTTCTCTATCTTTGTTCACAATAGAGCTCTGGTTAGGAACATAATGTAATTGACACAATTTGACCAGGTCTTGAGCTATATGAGTAATAGGTACAACATACTTGGGCAAATTAGACTCCCAAATAGGTATATAATTTTTTTTTTAATCCAGAAATTTGTCATAACTCCAGTTACGAATATCAAGAAAATTAAATTCTACTGCCGCATCAACAATCTTGCGATCCAAATCTATTAAAGGACTGCTTTCTTCAGTAGAAACAGGTGGCTGAAGAGGTCTGACAACTTCAGTTGAATCAGCTGCTAAAGTAGGTGTAGGTTTATTAATCTTTGATGATTCTGGCTTTGGAAGCTTGGCTAAGATAGATTTTGGGGCTTTGGGACCTCCAGACTTGGGTGTAACTTTCTTCTTTGTCATTTTTGGGTATAACTAAATAATATTAAACTGTTTTCTTAGTTAATTTTGACACAGAGGGTATTTGAGCAGATCTGGGACAATTTTGGGAATCTGAGCAAGGGTTTTTGGAAAGAAAACACAGGTTTTCTGGGTGCAGAGGACTGAATGAAAGGATTTTTGGCTTTCTGTGCACTTTTTAACCCTTTTGGACCATGAAAATTGTATTTTTATGACTGTAATTACTTTAAAACAAAGTTTATGTAAATGGAAAATTTTGAGAAAAATTTGCAAGGGTTTGCCTTGTTTTTTCAAGGTTTGGGCATACTAAACTGGCAATTCAGGTCTCTGTAGCTTAATTTATCTGTTTTAATAGTCAATAGGTGAAAGTTATTGGTTCAATTTAGGAAAATACCTGATTTACAGGTGTTCTAATAGTTGAGAAGGGTCTTGGTGACTTCGGCTTTATACTGGATTTGTTGGTTCAGCTGAAAGCGTCAAGAGTCCTTCAAATGCAATCACTGTGGTGAAATTTTGCTTCAAGGGGAGAAATTGGCTAACAAAGGTTTAAATTTCTTTTGCAAAGTCTAGGCATATTTCTTAACAGACGAGGAGAAAATAATACATAAAATGGTGAAAAACTAAGGCTTAAACCTTCAATGTTTATGATTATGTGTATCATTTATTGCAGGTCTCAATCAATGGCGGGAGGTGGAATTATCTTTAAATGTGAAAACAACTGGTGGTTTTCACATTGATTGGGGATGGTAAGTAGTTTTGAGCATTTGGAACACGATCGAATAGAATTTAGACACGTAGCAATGGGCGGTTTAGGAAAATTACTTTTATCGCGTGATTTTTGACAAACATCATCTGATTACTTTTAGAGCGTGATATGGAACGTGTTAGGAATTTACCGTAGGAAAAATAAAGAATTTACGGAGAGCAATAAATACAAAGAGGCCAGCAAAAAATCATAAACATAAACATAGATGTTTAAATCTGGGAAAAACCCCAAACTCCGGGGAAAAACCCAACCAATGAAATTTCATTAACCATTGGCCAAAACCCTGGCCAATCCGGCCAAGTGAGCCTTCACCGCTCACCTCCAGGCCTACATTATAATGAAGTATTCCTAGCCTTTTATAGGCTCCATTACATGCAATACCATGGGCTGAAAAACCATGGGTGCACAATACCATGTGCCCCAAAACCACTACTATTTATCCTAGTCAACATTGACTCTATCCTAAGTCAATTTTACCTAACAATTCCCCCCTTAAACTTGACTTGGGGATTATTTACTAAATCCAGCCAAACCTACTAGATGAGACAACCCCACTCATTCTAGCTCTCCCCCCCTCAAATTTTTACCCAGGGTAATTATTAATTTGACATCCCCCCTATCACCTAGTTCTAACCCAGACTTTACCAGTGATTCCCCAGGGGTACGCATGCCATACCAGGTCTTACAGCAATATGCCCATTTACATGTAATAAAATTAACTCCATTATAATAATAATTTTTTTTTTCATTGTTGCTATTCTTTGTATGAACATTCTCTTCATTCATTCATGATGTCCTCTCCAAAGAGGACATCATAGTTGTACACGAATCTTCCCAATTCTCTCCTCAACCATGTACCACCACACTATGATAATTATTTGATTGAATCATTCCATAAAGTCATCAAATACTTTGTATGCAACCAATGCCCATGGTTGCTTTCAATATTCATGTGTAGACTCATTTGTGGCCCTTTAATCTTGGCTTATGTTGCACCACCACTAGTGTATTTCACCCCCAGAAACCGCATCGGCCACCCAGGTTTCAGTCATTCCTAACTGTCATAGCCTCCACCGAAGCATCCACCACAATTATCCTTTGCGCCCTTGACCAGTGGATCGTTCAATCCAAAAACCATCGAGTGCCCTGCTTTATTCACAACACAAAGAGACATATCCAATCTAACCGCTCAATCATGTTGTAATTCACCTTTTGTTATTTTTTCTTGGCATTACAACTTACTCTTGATGTACCATTCAAGATCAGATCTACCAACGCCCGATTCTCTCGCTGCAAGTGCCTTTGCTACTTCATCGTTGCTTGATCCATGAATGTCTACAACTATGCCCTCTATGCTTTTGTTGGACCATTTTGATTTTTGGTTCTCACCCTTACCATCTCCTCATGGCCTACTCTACGTGATTGAAGAAATTATGCATCCATATCTCTTCAACTGGGTCGTGGACATCAATGAAATTTTATTTTATGAGATTGATCTCAACCACATCCATGCCTTCATATTTTAGGTTCGCAGGTTGATGCTTCGACACTCGCCGCACCTCTCTAAAAATTATCAATACATTTTATTTCAGAAGATCGACGCCATTCTCTATTTCCCAGTCCAGAGAAGCATTTATGGCCATAAGATACGTGCCCCGGTGGCTCAATACCATGCCAGCCGAGCACGATGCTCAACCTCTCGTTTTGAGTTGAAATCAGACTTTTTCAAGTCCTCCAACAACAATCGAGCAAGAAGAAAGTGACCCCAGATGATTTGTACCGATGCTCAATTCAAAACCCTTAGCTGTATATGTGGGTACGTTGGCAGTGGGAAAATAAACTGCAACGTTATAAACCAACACATCTGGCGGCTCCTTTGCAGATGCACTATGTCCTCCCTCTTTTTTGCAGAGCAAATGCAACAGAGCTGATGTGTTTTGAAGTAGTGTCCCCATAATTGAATTCGAAACCAAGCTGCTTCCTGGTTCCTCCTCCTCCTGGCCTAGGGATCCAAACTTTCAATTCTTCCTCCACTCGATCAAGGTTTTTTCTTGCACCGAATCTGCCTCTGCACCACTCAGATCCTCCTCTTTTGCACAGTTTCATGGATGCACCATTTTCACTCTCTGTCAATGATCGATCCACACCAGATCTGCTAGATTTGTCTTTTGCATATGCAAATCCATTTGTGTTAAAAATTATACACAATAGATCTGGCTTCTTCACACGTAGATTTGTCCAATCAAACATCATATTCACACGTAGATCTAACCATATCTAGATGTAGATTTGACACCTTCACACATAGATCTTTCCTTTTACGCATATCTGTCCAGGAGAAAATTTCATGCAGTAGCAACAAACTATAAATATATCAAAATCACTAAACTTGGCTCCGATACCAGTTGTTAGGAATTTACCGTAGGAAAAATAAAGAATTTATGGAGAGAAATAAATACAAAGAGGCCAACAACAAAGCATAAACATAAACACAGATGTTTATCCAGGAAAAACCACAAACTCCGGGGAAAAACCCAACCAATGAAATTTCATTAACCATTGGCCAAAACCCTGGCCAATCCGGCCAAGTGAGCCTTCACCACTCACCTCCAGGCCTACATTACAATCAATTATTCCTAGCCTTTTATAGGCTCCATTACATGCAATACCATGAAATTTGATCACATTCTGAAGACTTTTCCTTTGTTTTTTATTATATAGTTATTTCAAACCAATTAGGCTAAATAACTACAAGGGAATCGAGATATTTCATTATTGATAGTTTTTATGTCAAAGGGATATTTTCGGGTTTTAATTTAAACATGTGTGTAATAACTTTGACATAAAAAACTTATAATAAGGGGTTTTGGGATAATTAATAAAAAAAGAGTTATATTAATAGGACTAGGACTTTTTATAAGGATTTAATAAATAAGTTAGGTGTTAATATGACTAAAGGGAAAATGAATACTCAAAAGACATAAATATAACTAAGGCAAGTGAAAATTAAAGCAAAGCTTCATTATCATAACTTAATCATTTTTGCTTAGTATATAATGTCTTTTGAGGGTTTTTATGATTCATGAGATGTAGGAAGTTAATCAAATGGGGTTTAAGCATCATTAAGTAAAAAATGGGGTCTTTACTTATGAATTTGCAGGGTGATGAATGCATGAGTGGTAGATGATGAAAATTTGGGATTAACATAGAAATTTAACACCTTCAACTAGCCAGTCATTAAGGCTTGGGTCTGGTCCCAACAAAAGTTAGAGAAATGCTCTAAGCCTCTTTGACTGATAGTTTAGAATGTCCAATATCTATAGGGAAAGGGAAATTAGTTATTGTAGCTCAGTGAAAGATATTTACAATGATTTTCCCACCTTCTTCTACCTACCCATTCTTTAATCTAACATTTTTTCTTCCATTTATGCAGGTGCATTTGAGCTAGCAACCTTTAAAACATTTTTTTTCTTTAGAAAGCAGTAAAACTATCTAATTCTAACTTATTTCATCCAAGGACCCAGATTAAACTGTTAGGTTCCTTTTATTCTCTACCTAACTATTGAATTGTCAGGATTAAACTGTCCGACAATCCTTTATTCTCTATCTAAAACAAGTAAATTGAAACATGATAAGTCAAGATTGAACAGTTCAACTCATCATAGATTATGGAATTTATTGACACTCTTCCATAATCAACTGCAAAAGTAAAAAGTAGTGGCATTTAGACTTGCACACTTTCATGTTTTATTCATATTTTTCTTTGGGGTATCTTATTTTTTCTAAGTCTTTAATCTTTCTTTTAGGACTTTTACCCTCTTTTTGCTTTTATATTTTTTTATTTTTACAAATATGGGAATACAACTTGCATAAGCCAAAATATGTACATATTTACAAGACTATCATTAGTCAATTCAAAATTATGAATCCTATATTTGTAGGTCACTAACAACAACTTCACATGGGGATGGCATTTCCTGGTGAAATGTCAAGAACTCTAAGATCAGTAGCCTTGAATTTTTAACCTTGATGATCATGTAAATGTCTTGTGATTTCTACAACAAGTCATACTTATGATATTTTACTCTTCAAAGCTTAGGGACTTCACTTCGGGCTTTAAATTTTGAAAAGAAAACATCCAATCCAATCTACTCACTTGCAATGGATATTTACAATGATGTAAAAAAGTAATCAATCTGGAACTAACTGTTAGTTAACTCAGAAGAATATTAGTGTTTAAGCATCCTACCTTTCACTGGTCCATCTGGAAGATCTGTTCCATCCAAATTTTGGATAAAAAATGCATTATTACCCTTGTACCCATAAATTTCATAAGGTCCCTTCCATAAAAAATCAAATTTCCCATGTTTTCCCTTTTCCTCTCTCCTGGAATCCCACTTTAATACTTTATCTCCTATGTAAAAATCATCTTCCTTACTTCTTTTATCAAAAATCTTTTTGATTTTATCATGAATTACTTGATATTTTTCATATACTTCCTCCCTTGTCTTCTATAAATGAATGCTTTGATTTATTCTCCGTTGAATATCATTAATCTCAACTTGTGATTCCTGAATAATCTTCATTACTGGAACTCCCAATGATGAAGTAAAAACTGCATCCATTCCTTAAACTAGCTGGTAAGGTGAAGTACCAATTGACTTCTTGGTGGTAAGTCTATTTTCCCATAGGGCATAGATCAACTTTTTGTTCCAAGTCTTTTTGTTTTCTTGAAGTAATTTTTTGATGATGTTTACCAGTATTTTATTAGAGGATTCTGCTAAGCCATTACCTTGAGGGTAATAAGAATTAGATTGGCCTAGGGTAATGTGATACCTATGGCAAAAGACAATCATTTTCTTGGATTTGAATGCAGATGCATTATCAGTAATAATTTTGTGTGGGCATCCAAATCTAGATAAAAGATTGTTTTCAATAAAAGAGATTATGACTGAGTCTGTGGCTTGCCTAGTAGGAATGGCTTCTATCCACTTGGTAAAATAATCTGTGGCAGTCAAAATCCATTTATTCTGTCTGGAAGATGGGGGATGAATTTTTCCAATGAAGTCTAAACCCCATTGTTGAAAAGGAATCTCAGTAGAAATAGGTTTGAGGGGCAAGGGTAACAATTTCTTTATCCCTTCAAAAATATGACATTGGTGATAGGAGGTAACATATTTTTTGACATCAGCAAACAATGTTGGCTAGTAGAAATCAGCTTTAAGAATTTTATCTGCTGTACTCTTCCAGTATAAGTGGCCTCCGCAGTCACCTACATGAAATTCCTCAAGAATCTTGTCAGCTTCTGATTTCAGTAAACAATTAAGTAAAATCCCACTTTGTTCTTTCCAATAGAGCATTATATCAAGAATACAATTTCTCATTGCTTTTAGTTTGAAAAATATAGCTTTAGTTCTAGTTAAACTAGGAGGAGATTGTAAATGTGTGAGTACAAAGATAACATCAGAGTACCATGGTGAGTCTAGAAAGGCTTCATTGATCAATGGAGTCACCATCTCTTCTTGGTTATCAATCTGTGCAATGAAATTTATATCTAAGGCATTACAGTTGGATTCAACCATTAATCTGGCTAACCCTTGTCCTTTTATCAGCTTAGTTGGTTTGATTTCGATATCATACTCAAGGATAGTGGCAATCCACTTTCCTCTTCTACCATCTAGTCCATCCCGTGTAAGAATATCTTTGACTATAGAATTGGGAACATAGGCAATAATGTGGGAGTAAAGAATGTACACTCTGAAATCTTTTATGGCTTTAACCAAGGCTAAAGCCTATTTCTCCATGATATTGTATTTCAAAGGTGCATCTCTAAGTGTTTTACTAAAAAATGCTATAGGTTGTTCGAAACCTTGGTCATTTTTCTACAAAAGGACTGCAGCTATGGTATGTTCAGAGGAAAATGAAAAGATAATAAAATATTTTTTAGTGTTGTAGCTCCTAGAGACAGCCTAGAGTTGCCATAGACCAGTGCCTAGGAATCTTATATAGCAGAGAGTCAAGACCATTTAAATAAAATAATCTCAGCAGAACCAGGCTCTCATACTATTTCTTTGCAGATGGGAAAGTTAGATTTAAATGGTACCAAATACTTTAGAAGCTTAATGCTGAAGGAACAATAATGAATGGACAAGATGTTAAGCTCCAATATAAATGCATAAGACAATTCCAAGACAGTTCGCTGTAATAAGGGCTGAACTCTCAATACTTCACAGAGAATGAGGATTGAAGGACGTCTATTGAACACGTAGAATAAAGAGGATATTTAACTGTTATAAAACAATATTTAGAAACATATGCTAACATGTAGTGGGCTTAAGCAACCAAGAATCCACACATGATAACAACATTTGTAAATAACACCTCATAGCAGCCAATATAGTAGAAAAGCGGATGAATCGAAAACGGGACAACATATTACACCTGAGCCATATTTAAAGTGTCAAGAAGCCTATGATGTAAGTATCAACAAGGATAAATTTATATCAGAAGCAACAGACTACTCGCATTCCAGAATGTAATACCAGATATATGGATGTAGGCGAAATGAATAACTACACTACTACACACAAGACAGAGATACACACTGTGAAGAACTAAAACCAGAATCCTTATCGAAGACAAAACTCCTTTTCATTGAGGCCCTACGGGCTCTTTGCATTCATATCAGAACTTTCACAAAAATTGCAAACAAGAAGCTCTTACACAGTCAATTCTTCTGAAAGTTTGGAACCTTTCTTTCTCCTTTGATTTACCTCATATAGGCTTCCCTTCATCTCATCAAGAAGATATTTTTGGGAAAATATCTTCTTCGCATGAACAAAATTTGTTAAATGTCACTTTCATAACAACAAAATTCATGATGGGGAATCAAGCCTCCCATCATGTGTAAACAGGCCCTTGGCCGTTTTTCAAAAACAGAGATTTAAACAACTGTTTGGTGAAAAAGTAAAATGCAAGAGTGGGGAAAACAACCCACTCGAAACTTAAAAGAGATTAACTGAGTAAAAGTAAAAGAGGCCGTTAAGGCCACATCATGAATTGACAGAAAAATCACAGGCGAGGCTGAGTGGAAGCAATTGCTGATTCAGGCAGAGGCACGTTTGCGGACAAACTGGCATGCTGACTCATAAACTGCGCGCATCTCTGCTGACTCTCCGCAGTTGGCTCGGGCATCACTGAGAACCCCTCCACCTCGATAAAGGCTTCGGTGAGAGCGTGGAAACCTGTCCCAGTAGGAAGCTTGTGCTTAATCAAGTGAAGGAGGTCGAACTCTTTTCGGAGGGTCGAAACAATCGTGTCAGCTTTGAGTTGAGTTGCTTTTCCCATCTGAAGGTCAGTTCGGTCTCTTTCTGTTTGCAAGCGTACTGTGTATTGGACCAGAGGCAAGAGCACGGCGGGGGCAGTTGGGTCCCAGCAGGAAGGGAGTCTGGCTGTTATGATTTCATCCCATACCTCGTTGAACCGTCCGACGCTGTCGACCACCTGTTGAAGGGCTCTTGAAGCTGCTACTCGGGCCATTTCTTTGTTGATAATCTTGCGACACTCGATGGCCTCTGTGAATCGGCTAGGGATACCATGCTGATCTATGTCATTTGATCTCAGCTCGCTAAGGAACGAAATGTACTCTCTGGCATGTTGGGCCCTGTTAGACAGATCAAGGTCTGCCTCCTGCAGCTTCCTACTGAGGTAGGGAATAACAGACTTATACTCCCCCATCATACTCCAAAACTCCCATTGCTCGGTTACCGCTGAGGTTATATCTGACCAGATTATGCTTCTAGCCTCGAGCAGGGTGAGATTTCCCTTTGCTCGGCTTCTCATGTCGGCAATGGTTTTCTGCTGATCTGCCGTGGTCTTCTTCTCTTGCTCTATTTCTTTCTGCAACCCCTCGACTGTTCTGGTGCTTTCAGCCAGGGAGTTATCCAGGTGCACGATCCTTTTCCTGGCCGTAGATGCTTGCTTTTCCAGTATCTCGATCTCAGCTCTTGTTGCGGATAGTTGTGCTGGCAATGAGCTAGTTCCACTTGACGCCTCAGTTGACTGGCAGTTGTGCGAGTCCCATCTAGCCTAAAGCTCTGTTGCCTTGTCTTGTAACAAGTTAATTTTTTCGGCCATCTTCTCTTTCTCCTCTATTTGTTTTGATAGCCTAGAGGACAGCTCTGCTTTCTCCTTCTCCACCTGTACCAATTCAGCCGTTTGGACATGGTGAGCGGCCGGTATACGGGCCTGTCTTTTGGCTAATGCAACCTCCTTCTGCAGCTGATCAATAAGAGCTGCCTGTGCACTTGTTCCCCCCTCCTCTTGGTTCTTGATCTGGTCCTAGAGAACACGCAGCTGGTGTGCTCTGGCGCGGCAGCTAGCTTGTTCGGCTTCCAGGGAATCCCTCAATTTGTCATGTTTCTGCTCTAACTTCTTCAGCGCGAGGGTGATCTGTATCAATTTATCTTTCATCATATCGCATACCGTTTGGAACAGGTCACACATGTCGTTGGCTGGTACCTTCTTCATGTCAATGGAAAATTCGAGCACCCGATAGCTGGGAACATCAGAATTGGGATCCAAGAGAGCAGCTACCATAGACAATACTAGGCTTTCAGTGTCCGCGTTGATGGAGGAGGAGAGTCTGGTATGATACTTCTCAACATATCCCCCCAGATCAGCTTTGTACTTGTCGCGGATCACTTTATTCGTCTGATCCCTTTCAACTGCCCTCCTTGAAACTAACATATGTGGTGCTGGTAGGGATGCGGAGAGCTTGTTTGATAACATCGGGAGAAAGGGAAAAAACCCTGTTCCCCTGAGGGGAAATGAAGGTGCCCCGATGCACGTCGAAGGAATCTCTGAGCCAGGTGATGAAATCAACCACAGAATGGACCTGAGGGATGATTTGGTGGTATAGGCCCGACACGACTACCCGGTAACTGTCTGTGTTCTTGAGATGGCGACTGAAAAGCAAGGGTTTGATGCTGCGTATGTCGAATGGGTATTGAGGGTCGCAGATACCAGCTTGCAAGTCATAGAGAGGTTCAAAACCAGGGGGATTCCTAGATTCACGGGCCTGGGGGGTTTCGGGCTCATTCTTCTTTGGCGTTACCTTTCCCATGGCTGACATTCAAGAATTCGAAAAAGTGAAAGGAAAACAGAGGGAGAATGGGTAATGGAATACCTGAATGGAAGGTGAATCTGCTCGGGAAAGCGACGCAGGGAACTCTGACAATGATTGGGGTAGACCAGACGTTCTTTGCTACTTGGTATATGCCGTAGACGGGAACCTGCGACCTTTTACTAGAGTGAAATACAGAGGGAATGTTATCTCTGGACTGGGAAATTCGAGATAAAAAGATGAATGGGTAAAACGAATGAAGGCAAGTGTCCTAAGGACACTGATAGTGAGGCATGGGGCGCATAGGGATTGGGTATGTCAGAGTACAGGTGGGCGCCTCGTGCCGGGTTTAAGGCTGGTACGGGTCTCGGTACCAGCTGACCTAATGAACTTTACCTTACCTTTTTACCATATGCGCTGTATAGTTTCTGAAACATATGAGCTCTTATACCGGCTGAAAACATACACTACCCACCATGAGGGTCCACTTTTCGTTCCGCCATGTCACCACGTCACGCGGCATGCTCCTACTACCCCCTTCTAACGTTGAGTCCCCACCATGCTACGTGTCACAATTCCGCGGGGGTATGGATCCCTTCCTTCCCCCGCTGCTCGACCCCCTCAGAATTTTCCCACGTGCGTCCTTGCGTGGCGGCAACTTCTTTTAGTACATAGGTTTTACGTTCATTGCAGCGTTTCATTTCCTTTTATATCTCCCGTTATCCTTTTGGCTTTACACTTCATCCTTTTGTGTTAATTCCCCATCGACTTTAATGTACGTGGCTTTCATTTCCTTTTCTCCTTTCGACCCACTTTTGAAATATTTTTCCCTTTGATATAAAATTTAATACATGGCTTGTCCATCCTTTAATACATCCGTGACTAATGTTAAAGATCGAACAACATTGGCTCCACCTGGGGACGGCACGTTTGTCCCCGAACATGTCGAGAACTGCGCAGACCGCCTGTTTATCTTATGTGAACGCCAGCTCTTCAGCACCTGTGATTGATCTCTGGACAAAACATCATGACTTATGCATTACTCCATTCAAAAACGAAAATAGCAGCTAATGTACAATATAATACAATCAGGCTTTTTCAGCCTGCTTCAGAACTGAAAATATGGTTTGAGGAACTGTCCGTTTACAGGGGAGTCAAGCAGATCTCCCTGCAAATTCTCCAGCTTAAAAGTATTGTTGCCACCTTCCTCTGCAATTTTGAAAGGGCCGAACCAGAGGGGATCGAACTTACCATGCTTTCCTTTATCAGCCCTTCGAACATCCCACCTAAGCACTAGATCCCCTACCTGCAAACCTCTGTCTTTAGCATGTTGATCGAATAGCCCTTTCATCTTCTCCTGGTACTCTACTAGCTTTTGGTTTACCTGACTGCGAGTTTCTTCGAGCTCTACCAGTTGATTAATTCTCCTGATGACATCATCAGGTTCCTCCTGGCTCTCCTGCATAAATCAAGCCACTGGCAAGGCCAGCTGTATAGGAAAGACAGCTGCTCGCCCATATACTAACTCATAGGGGGATTTTCCAGTTGCCCTTTTACTGGTTATCCTGTTTGCCCACAGAGCGAACTTCAGTTGGGAATCCCAGTTCCTCTGGTTTTCATTTATTGTCTTATTTAGAGCTCTGACCAGCGTTTTGTTTGATGATTCCGCCAAACCATTTCCCCGTGGGTAGTAAGCTGTAGAATGATCCAGAGTGATGTTATATTTATGACAAAAATTCACGAATTTTGTAGATTTGAAGGCTTGGGCATTGTCAGTTACTATTCTAGCAGGACATCCGAACCTGGATATAATGTTTTCCTCCATGAATTTAATTATCACTGTGTCTATAGCATTTCGTGCAGGTATGGCTTCCACCCACTTCGTGAAGTAATCTGTAGCAGTCAGGATCCATTTGTGCTGCCCACTTGAGGGTGGGTGAATCTCACCTATGAAGTCAATTCCCCACTGTTTGAAAGGTTCATCAACGCGTGCAGGGATCAAAGGCAGAGCTGCGAGTTTCTATTTTTCTGCAAATTTCTGGCATTTGTCGCATGCCCTGACCCAATTGAAGACATCTCCAAACAATTTTGGCCAGTAGAAACCAGCCTTCAGGGTCTTGTGAGTGGTAGCCCTCCAACTGTAATGGCCCCCACATATACCTTCGTGGAACTCTGCTATAATACTTCCCACTTCTTCCTCGGTCAGACATAAGAGCAGGATGCCTGAGGGATCCCTCCAGTACAGCCGGCCGTTTGTAACCATATACTTCTGTAACTTCAACCTGAGTGCCCTGTATTTAGCCTTCTCGCAGCTAGGTGGACAACTCAGTGTTAGGAGGTACTCCACTATTTCCTTGTACCACTGGCTGGTGAGGTATTTCATCTGTATCTTCTGGGAGGCTATCTCCACTCCCTGTGGTTTTTAATTTTCCTCAGAATCTTCATTTGCTGTCATAGACAGATTGATACCCAAGGCCTAGCAATTTGACTCAGACAGGATCTTGGCTAGACCTTGGCCCTTGATTAATTTGGTAGGACGAATATCCAACTCATATTCCTGTATCTTGGCTATCCATTTTCCTCTTTTTCCCTCACTGTCCCCTTGGATGAGAATGTCCTTAACAGCTGCTGTGGGAACAAATGCAGTGATATGGGACTGTAAAACATACATTCGGAAAGCCTTGAGGGATTTCACCAGAGCATAGGATTGCTTCTCCAATATGTTATATTTGAGCTCGACATCACGCAGTACTTGGCTGAAGAATGCAATTGGCTGCTCATAGCCTTCCTCGTTTTTCTGCAACAGAACTCCAGCCACTGTGTGGGGTGAAGCAAAAGAAAAAATCATGAAAGGTTTCGAATAATCGGGCCCGGCCAATACAGGGGCTTCAGCAAATGCATTTTTGATTCTAGTAAAGGCCTCTCTTGATTCAGATGACCACTTCACTTCATTGTTCTTCTTTAACATGTCGGTGATGTGCCTAACTATCTCAGCGTAGTTAGGGATGAACCTCCTCAGAAATTTTATTTGGCCTAAAAATACTTGAATTTCCTTTTTGTTTCTGGGCAGGGTGATGCCATTTATAACTTCAACTCTTTTAGGGTCTATCTTCACCCCATATTTGGTTACAATGTGCCCCAAGAGCTTGCCCTCTTCTAGTGCAAACATGGACTTCTGTGGGTTAAGGGAGAGGCCATACCTTCTACACTTCTCAAAGGTTCTGCGTAGGTGTTCTATATGTTCCACATCATTCTTTGAGAATAAAGTAATGTCATCCAGATATACCACCACAAACTGGTCCTGCTCTCCAATAAAAGCAATATCCATGGCCCTCTGAAAGGTGGCCCCTGCGTTGATCAGCCCAAAAGGCATTCTGGCATACGTCAACGTTCCCCATGGAGTGGTGAAGGCCGTCTTCTTTTGATCTTCTGGTAATACTGCCACCTGATTGTAGCCCGAGAACCCATCCATCATGGACATCCGGGAAGCTCCAACTACTTTCTGCAAGATATGGTCCATTTTAGGCAGCGGGTAATTATCCTTTAGGGATGCCCTGTTCAGGTTTCTGAAATCAACACATAACCTTATTTCTCCATTCTTCTTTCGCACTGGGACTAAATTGGCCACCCACTCAGAATATCTTAGTGGCACTATAATTTTAGCCTTCAGCAGTTTCTTTATTTCTTGCTCAATAGAAGGCAACAATAGGGGGTTAATCTGTCTGAGTTTTTGCTTGTGTGGTTTTGCATCTCCCTTCAGTGGAATCTTATGCTGCATAATGCTGACATCAAAAGTTTTTAGGTCTTGATATGACCAGGCAAACACATCTCTGTAGGCCTGGAATAACTTTTGGTACAGTTGTTTGTATTCATCCGGGACCTTCTTGGACAACTTCACAATTTTTGGATCCTCTTTAGTGCCTAGATTGAGGTCTTCGACCTGGTTCTTTGCCACCACTTTATTTGGCTGTAAAGGAACATCATTTTTGTTAAACAACCTCTCCAAAGGCACCAGCCCTCGGGGAATGACATTCCCTTTCAACCGCAGAAATTTGTGACCGGCTATTCTCTCTTCCAGCTTATCTTCTAGAATGTCTCCAATCTCTTCCTCACAACTGTCAATCTCCATGTTGGAAAACTCCCCAACAGTTTCTAGGAACCTCTTCACCTGCTCCTCATCTTCAAACACCTGCCAGTGTTGACGTTATCAGGGATTTAAGGTCGGTACCTTACTTCAATTTCATATCTCAGAAGAGGGTTCTGAGGTGGGCGGAAGGTACTAGCAGCCACGGCCAAGGAATCTGCCATTCTGTTCTATTCTCGGGGCATGAATTGAATGTTGAATGCCAAGAAAGAGTTCTCTACAAGATCCCAAACTTCATTTCTATAGGCCTTTAGCCTAGGATGTTTGGCTTGACACTGATTTTTCACTTGTCTAACCACCAACTCAGAATCTCCTAGCACCTTTAGATTTTGTATTTTCATACTCCTTGCTGTCTGCAGCCCCAATATGAGTGCTTCATATTCAGCCACATTTTTTGTGGCCTCATATTCCAGCTTGAAGGACAAGGGGACCCATTGACCCATAGGTGAAATTAGCAACACTCCAGCCCCATTTCCTTCCCTGGAATTTGCCCCATCAAAGTGGAGTGTCCAGATTTCAGATCCATAGTCATGCACTGATGATTCAGCCTTTATCTAGAAGAATGAGGGCTCATGGGCATATTCCTGATCCTCTTCCAACATCAAATAGGAGAAATCCCCATCTCAGTTGTAGACTGGAGAATTAACCGAATCACCTGCCTTGGTGACTGTTTTAACAAATCTGGTTTCTCGGTACAATCTCCTCTCTTGGCCACCAAAGACAGGGATAGTGGCATAGGACAGGTCCAGCTTAATTGATCCTCCGATTCTGGTTCCCCAAGACCTCGACAGTAGCATACCGAAGCGGGCTGGGATGTCAGCCACTACAATATCCATCACCACACTTTTGGCAGGGATCTGAGCCAGATTAACTGCCAGATCTTTAATCATGCCCAAACATTTCACTCTTTTGGAGTCAAAAGAATAGAGGTCTTTATATGGGCGAGTGATTTGGAGTCCCAATTGCTCCATGACAGATAGGGGCATGAGGTTGTGAGACGCTCCTGAGTCTAACATACAATTATGCAACAATAGATCATGGATCACTAAAGATACATAAAAGGGAGGGGTGGAGGGATCTAACTCTTCAACGTGTGGACCAAACACTACCATAGGTATTTCTTCTTGCAGGTTAAGACTGTCTGGAATGTGTGGTACGTCAGGAGGAGAGATGAAGGAAGTGACCTGTGACTGATAGGCAGGTTGTTTCAATAACTCAGACAGAGGGACTGGTATTTTTACTTTTTCAAGCTCTTTTTGTAAACATAAGACAGATGAAGGCTTATCTATTGACACTTTTTTTTCTTTTGACTCTTTACTTTACGGGGGAGGCTTAACTTCTTTTACTGTGGGCTTATTATCAGGGGATACAACTACTTGTGAAGACGAAGGCATTTGAATATCAGATTGCAGAGATTGGTTAAGGGGCCTCTTACCTTTTTCTGGGGGTTTTTGAGTATTGACCTCCTTCTGTGCATATGCTGACTTTTGGGGTGTGTCCTCCTCTTCATCTTGAGTGCGGGTTCTCTTTTTGGATGACCTGAGGTCATATTTTCTATTAAACTAGGCTTGCATGAAGTCAACAAACTGTTTATAGTAATCATCAATCTCAGGCTCTTCAGTATCCTCATTGTTCCTCATTTTTGAGTGAGCTTGTAGTTCCCCTTCCTCACTTTCTTGTACAGGACATTCTATGTCATCACTGTCTGAGAAGACGGGGCATGCCTCCTCTTGTTCATAGGCAGAATCTTCAGGAGAAGCCTCCACTTGCCCCTCCAAGTATAAAGGATGCGGTACCTGATCTTGTTGCTCCTTCTGTCCCCTCTGCAGTATCTGCAAGGGTGGTTTCCTGTATTGAGGATTGAATCCCCTGTTTGGAGCATTCTGGAAGTTCTTTGGGGGTGAATTTTTGGCCTCCATCTCAAGCTTTACCAACTTACTTGAGAGATTCTTGATCATTCTATTCATTTCCTCAATCTTGTCATTGGCCGAATCTCTGTCTTGGCCTGAGGTGGATACTTCCTCTTTTCCCCTCCTTCTGACATCGTGTTCTTGTTTCCCTTTGGATTTTCCAGTCGAGACAAAATTTGCTTCTATCTCCAACGCGTCTATCTGTGCATCATCCAGGGTGGCTGGCTTTCTCTCTCTCAATGAGAAACCAAATTCAGAATCAAATGCTGCCACAAAAACGACCTTGGCAGCAGTCTGATGAGGCTTCATCTCAGCAGGGAGACTCAGGTACAATTTGTTAAATCTTCTGATAAACTCTGATACCCCTTCATTGTGCTTCTTTTTCAGAGTGTTAAACTCGGTAAGGACATCACCGTGATCTTTCATTTCCCCCCACTTTTTGATGAAAGCGCCCTCCATTGCCTCCCAAGTGTTGATGGAACGAGCTCCAAGGGTTTTGAACCATTTTCTGGCTTCCCCATCTAAGGATTGCATGAACAGCCTTAGAACTACGTCTAGATGCTCCACATTAAAATTCTCTGCGAAAGAGCAGAAAATTTCGATATGCTTCTGTGCTTCAATGTCATTCTCACCACTAAATCTGGGCAAAATCTTTAAATAATCTTGCGGCATGTCATTTAGTACTGCAGGTAGCTCAAAAGGAGCGTATCTGTTTTGCAGGAAGCCAGGGACATTCGCCATTGGGGGAGGTGGAGGTAGTACAAGAGGCTGAGCTGAAAGAGGAGGAGAAGAAGGTGGAAGTGAAGTATGGATAATAATGGGGATATAGTGAACAACGGCTTGAGGGGGTGACGATAATGTAGGGCTGTGAACAGCAGCTATTTCAGTAATTTCTTTAATCTTTTCACTTTCAGGGGTAGGGTGGAAAGAGTAATGCGGAATATAGCTAGACTCGGCTTCGTCTTTGATATGGGCGCCTCCCTGAGGTGGGCTCTCGGAATAGTAACCAATATCTCTTATGATAGGGTTAGGGCCTTGTATTTGGGCGATTTGAGAGGAAGAGGACGGAAGATATGGAAATTTTTCTAGGGAGAATTCAGGAATCTCGGTATGAACTGACTGCCTTTCCCTCCAGCCTCTTCTATGTAGGATTCTTTCTGGGTCAGACACAGAGGGTGTCCTTGACTGAGATGTATCTGACCTTAGGTGTGGCTTACGGGGAGCCAGGACTGCAAACAAGCTTAAATGTAAAATGATTGTGGAGTCGCCAAGGTGAGGGGTGCACAACTCTCAACTCTTCGTGCTCACCTAGCTGAAGAGTGAATAGATTTTGTCGAGGCCCAGGGATCTTAAAATTCTTCAACTTCGTCCCCGGCAACGGTGCCAAAAAGATGTTGTAGTTCCTAGAGACAGTCTAGAGTTGCCATAGACCAGTGCCTAGGACATCTTATATAGCAGAGAGTCAAGACCATGTAATAAGGATAATCTCAGCAGAATCAGGCTCTCATACTATTTCTTTGCAGATGGGAAAATTGGATTTAAATGGTACCCAATAATTCAGAAGCTCAACGCTAAAGGAGTAATAACGAATAGGCAAGACGTTAAGCCCCAACATAAATGCATAAGACAATTCCAAGACAGTTCGCTGTAAAAAGGGCTGGGTTCTCAATACTTCACAGAGAATGATGATTGAAGGACGTTTGCTGAATACGTAGAAGAAAGAGGATATTAACTGTTGATAAGACAATATTCAGAAACATATGCTAACATGTGGTGGGCTTAAACAATTAAGAATCCACACACGATAACAACATTTGTAAATAACACCTCATATCAGTCAATATAGTAGAAATGTGGATGAATCGAAAACGGGACAGCAAATTACACCTGAGCCATATTTAAAGTGTCAAGAAAACCAATGATGTAAGTATCCACAAGGATAAATTTATATCAGAAGCAACAGACTACTCGCATTCCAGAATGTAATACCAGATATATGGATGTAAGCGAAATGAATAACCACACTACAACACACAAGAGAAGATTACACACTGTAAAGAACCAAAACCAGAATCCTTATCAAAGACAAAACTCCTTTTCATTGAGGCCCTACGGGCTCTTTGCATTCATATTAGAACTTTTACAAAAATTGCATACAAGAAGCTCTTACACAGTCAATTCTTCAGAAAGTTTGGAACCTTTCTTTCTCCTTTGATTTACCTCATATAGGCTTCCCTTCATCTCAGCGAGAAGATATTTTTGGGAAAATATCTTCTTCGCATGAACAAAATTTGTTAAATGTCACTTTCATAACAACAAAATTCATGATGGGGAATCAAGCCTCCCATCATGTGTAAATAGCCCCTCGGCCATTTTCAAAAACAGAAATTTAAACAGCTGTTCAGTGAAAAAGTAAAATGCAAGAGTGGGGAAAACAACCCACTCGAAACTTTAAAAGAAATAAACTGAGTAAAAGTAAAATAGGCCGTTAAGGCCACATCATGAGTTGACAGAAAAATCACAGGCGAGGCTGAGTGGAAGCAGTTGCTGATTCAGGCGGAGGCACGTTTGCGGACGAACTGGCATGCTGACTCATAAACTGCGCCAGTCTCTGCCGACTCTCCACAGTTGGCTCGGGCATCGCTGAGAACCCCTCCACCTCGATGAAGGCTTCGGTGAGAGCGTGGAAACCTGCCCCAGTAGGAAGCTTGTGCTTAATCAAGTGAAGGAGGTTGAACTCTTTCGGAGGGTCGAAACAATCGTGTCAGCTTTGAGTTGAGTTGCTGTTCCCATCTGAAGGTCAGTTTGGTCTCTTTCTGTTTGCAAGCGTACTGTGTATTGGGCCAGAGGCAAGAGCACGGCGGGGGCAGTCGGTTCCCAGCAGGAAGGGAGTCCGGCTGTTATGATTTCATCCCATACCTCGTCGAACCGTCCGACACTGTCGACCACCTGTTGAAGGGCTCTTGAAGCTGCTACTCGGGCCATTTCTTTGTTGATAATCTTGCGACACTCGATGGCCTCTGTGAATCGGCTAGGGATACCATGCTGATCTATGTCGTTTGATCTCAGCTCGCTAAGGAACGAAATGTACTCTCTGGCGTGTTGGGCCCGGTTAGACAGATCAAGGTCTGCCTTCTGCAGCTTCCTACTGAGGTAGGGAATAGCAGACTTATACTCCCCTATCATACTCAAAAACTCCCACTGCTCGGTTACCGCTAAGGTTATATCTGACCAGATTATGCTTCTAGCCTCGAGCAGGGTGAGCTTTCCCTTTGCTCGGCTTCTCATGTCGGCAATGGTTTTCTGCTGATCTGCCGTGGTCTTCTTCTCTTGCTCTATTTTGTAATATTCCACTAGTACCGCCAATTGAACATTTGGATTTTTGTATAGTTTTGCCACCTATAGTTAATTAATAAATAAAAGTGAGAAAAGGGGGGGCTAACTCACTTAAATAAAATAAAGTGTTTCCCTAGTAGATGCAACGTTATAACTTAAGGGGGGAGCCTTGGGGGTCCACACCACGTATGAGAGGAGGCTCACGTAGCCTCTAGAAGCTTCTGCGCAGGCCCATGAGGAGCACGTGGGAGAGAGAAGGACCACGTAGGGTTTTGAGGAGGGCCAGCGTTATAAAAGGAGGGAGAGCTATCTCATTTGGGCATTATTGATATTGTTGATGATATTGAGCTAGACTTCTGTCTACTTGAGCACGCTGGATGTTTAATCGGTCTGTAGCACTGTTTAGTGCGACTGAGTGTCTCCGGTCGGAGATCTCACCCTTGGCCCCGGGGGACTTCGAGTGCCTGCTCGGGCAAGGTTTTTCTTCAGTCTTTAGCAGGAGATTTGCAGGTGTTTTGTTGGGAGTTTTGCTGAGGAGCTAAGCTTCATTGGGTGACTGCGCAGTCCTTGGAGGGAGGACGCAGTTTGAGTTGGAGCTGTTCAGGGGTAGAGATTTTCTCGGCAGACATCCGTGCCTGGTTCCTATGTAGGCCCGCTATCATTTGGTGAGTTTCCGAGAGTTAGGGCCCCATTTCGCTTATTTCGCTAGTTCCATACAGCTTCTGAGTGGACAGCGTTTTTCTAGGAGGAGGGTTTCTGGGGGTGATTTTTGGAGGTGGTCCGTTTTGTATATGGTTTCTGGGTTTTGTCCGGGGTGGTGAGTTCAGGTGGTCTGCCGATTTTCAGCTCATTCCGACAAGGGGATCAGCCCCTAGCTTCAGTTTATTCCAGCAGCAGCAGTTTACGGCAGTTTCTTCCAGCAGCTGGCATGCAGTTTCTTGTAGCAGCCATTTCCTGTTTTTCTGAGAGGGTTCTTCACTTGCCTTGAGCAAGGATAGGTGCATTTATTTTGATTATCCATTGTATCTCATTATATTCTCAGATTAATAAAATGGCTTAGCATTTCCGGCATTTTTATGTGTATTTGCTTTATGTTCTATTTTCGGCATTTCCTATATTGTCGTATGCTTGTATTGTTGTCTATTTCCCTTTCGGGATATTACAGTGGTATCAGAGCATAGTTCTGGCTCAGCCTGTGGAGCTGGCTATCTATGGAAAATATGAGGATCACAATGCCTGCATTCTTACCTGAAGTACCAAGGCAACATGGTCGTATACCTCTTGAAGATTATTTCAGAGAATGGAAGTCCATGGGGGAAGACTTAAAAGCAATTTTGCCCTTCAAAGATTACTGTCAGCTCAGAGAGGATGGAGTTTCTAGCATACAGAGTTCAGATTTGCAGCGCACAGTGGGCAGATTCCATCTACCGACATTTGACGGATCATCCAGGCGCTCAAAGGAAGCTTGGGTGGACAAGTTGGATACCTCTTTCCAGCTTGACCGAGTATCGGAGAGGGAAACCATTAAAATGGTTACCTCGCACTTGGAGGATGAGGGAACACAGGATTGCAGGGAGTCCGAGGTTACACCTAGTGTGACACAAGATTCACTCTCATTGGAGACCTCCTTGGCCGTGTCGATTGATGTGGTAGTGGAGAAGGTAGAGCCTACCCCAGTAGAGCCATCCATTGAGGTGATGACCGGAGTCGTGTCCGAGTCTTCAGGTGGTGGCAGCACACGACAGATGAGTGAGGCGTTAGGAGATATATCCACCTTCGATGAGGCACTAGCAGGTACAGAGGTATTGGATGATGGTCGCAGACAGCGGTATCATCAGCTTCGGACGGACCTTCGAGTTTTGAGAGAGAAGGCCACGTCAGTACGGGAGGCCATTTTGTTGCAGGACCAGGAGCTGGAGGGTATGAGAGTGACTTGTGCCAAGTCGGCGGCCAAGTTGGTCCGCATTGGGGAACGACTAGATTCCCTGATGGTACAATCAAAGGGCACGTTGGAGCGTCAGATCATTCCCCTTCAGGCATGCATGGATGGGATTAGCAGTGTTGTTGGGTCATCTCTTCCCGTTGGAGAGAGAGAGGCAGAGCCACCTAGTCAGATCTCATATGTTGACTTGGATAGCGGTATGAGACGATCAGAGTTGCACAGGGCACAACATCCACATGTTGAGGTTGGATGGCGAGAGATTCTGAGTTGGTACTCGGTGGAGCGGGCTATGGAGATAGTGAAGGATCCGAGTGTAGCTCAGCAAGATTTTCTATGCATGGGGAATACAGGAACCCCAGATTGGCATTGGGATCCAGGTGGGATCACCTACCGTTTCCCAGGCAGGTCGGCTGACTATGCCTTGGAGAGTACAGTTGGCCTAGTAGTAGAGCATGTGCAGTTTCGGTCAGCTCCAGTGGCCAACTAGTTTATGGGCAGACTCCCTAGGTTGTCTTGGCATGACATTCATACACGGGATCACGGGGTGGTCAGCACACCTTGGCAGGAGCTTGTCGGAGGAGGTGGCATTGGCAGGCCACCAGATGGCACCTTGTATGGGGCCAAGGATTCTTCACCTTTGTGTGGGGCATAGAGGACGTAGCGGAGCCGAGCAGTGGTGGTAACACTACTGACCCATAGGGAGATTCACTTCTCGGACCCCTCGAGGAGGATTTGCAGTGATGATCCATTTCTCGGCGGGTATAGTGATGCGATGGTGGACATGACGATACCGATTGGTGGTAGTCTGATATGTAGAGGCACAGCTCTAGGACATCACATCCATGGATGTGTGGGAGCCTCTAGCAGTGATCAGTCGACTACTGGTAGACATGGAGCTACATGGTGGTGTACCGTAGTGTGTGGGACCGCATTGTGGAGTAGGAGTGCCCTACATCACATTGAGAGCACGCGGGGAGTGACAGATTCCTGGATACAGTCAGGGCACGAGACGGTACAGGGTGGTACAGCAGTAGCATGGGGTATCCAGCAGTATTCAGGGGTATGCCTTAGTGTGCAGTGGCATGTTGAGGAGTACATGGATGACCGGTGGCTTGCGAGGGCATACGGCGCGGCACAGCAAGGTCTTAGAGTATTACATCCAGGGAGACTCACAGACAGGGACACTGGGCTTACCTTTGGGGGTATTTCACCCAGGATCGATGAGGAGACAAAGGAGCGATACTTGATGGTATCTGTGGGGACTCACACATCCGACACTCTTCTACATCACTCATGGGCACAACTGATTTTGTTGTTGTCCTCGGGCACTTTGGGCATGAGCAGCAGGGTCCGTGAGGCACACCCAAGATATTTGGATGGCCCTCAGCACACTAGGCGAGAGACTTCTCAGCAGTGGCACTGGGTCAGTACGCTAGTTGACAGCCACAGTTTAGGGGATGAGATAATCCTCTGCAGTGGTGGCACATTAGTCATTGCTGAGCCTACGCTTGGAGAGCAGGTCATGAGGGAGACATGCATCATTCTTCCCTCAGTGCATGTTGAGATCATGCATGAGCAGAGGATACTGGGTTCCGTAGAGATAGCATTCCAGCATGCGTCTAGACTCCAGACATTGTATCGACACTTCATCAAGAGGGTGGATGGCATATTCACTGCAGATGAGGTGGTGGAGGTAGAACAAGAGGGCCTTTCTCCTGTATGCCAGAGTGAGGACTCTTCTTCATATGAGTCCATAGGATCAGTTGAGGTCGCTTCTAGGGAGCGAGAGCAGTCACACAGAGATGGAGACAGTAGACTAGAGCTGCATTCCAGTATACAGGGTGAGCAGTCAGGGGACTCTATGGGAGATGCCCTAGGCGATGAGACACTTGTGACGATCCAGTCGGAGCTATATGTGATGGAGCCTGAGTCAGTAGAGGAGGATGCTATGCACATCATGCATGATGGTCCTTTGAGGGAGAGCCGGATGGAGGCTCACATTGAGTCGGTGATGGATATGCGGCTAACCGCGGGGTCAGCCATTGAGGAGGAGCAGTCAGATGCATTGACACTGAGTACAGTGACGGCAGTTGCAGATCCATATCCTCTAGAGATGTTGGAGGGTGATGGGATTGTTATGCCGGGGGCTATTAGACAGCAGGAGCTGTTGGATATGGTGGAGCATTCATCTTTTGGCCGACACATTGATGAGGTACAGATAGATGTACATACAGTCGGTCGAGCTACAGTACTTTCAGTGAGTAGTACTCTCCAGGAGTACATCGATGGAGCTTGCAGCATATCTTGCCCACTTTGGCCCATTATAGAGAGAGGGGTTTCCTTCTACAGGCAGCTCTCATTGACAGACAGGGCAGAGCAGTGGGAGTTGATTACGGGTTGGCGGCAACACTTCAGGCGTGTTCGATATGCCGTTGTTATTGCTACATCGGATTATTCTTCCAGGATGGACTGGCGGGAGATCATGAGTTGGTACCCTCTAGATGGTACGGTATTCTTTGTAGGGAGCACAGTCGAGCATGGGCCCTTGGACATAGTAGATGTTACAGATCCCAGTCGGCAGGAGGGCACCAGTTGTCGTTACTTCAGGACTCCTTCCCAATTTCAGGAGAGCAAGATCAGCATGGGATTGAGTCATGACATGGATTGGAGAGAGGTGATGAGTTGGTATGCAGTTGGAGGGGTAGCATATGTAGCTACAGGTACAACGCAGCAGGAGCCCAGGAGCATTGATGCTTATTGGTGGTCTTCACCTCTAAGAGCATTAGTCATAGCCAGAGGCAGTGCACGGTCCGAGCCGTGGGACTTGGGCGATTATTGGCCATGGTGGCGATGGGATCCGGGGGGATTATTGGTTGACTGGTATTGTGAGAGGGCAGTTTGGGATCCTGGCATTGAGATATCCCTTCGTATCAGGGTGATGCAGGAGATAGAGAGGTTTCAGTGGGACCCAGGCACATTTTGCAGTATCGGTGGGGAGCATCAACTAGAGAATAGGCTTGTTCAGGCATTGCTTGAGGACAAGCAATTTTTGCCGGATGAGGATGCCACTTGGGAGAGCGAGCAGATTTTACAGCATCCATCACTTCAGTTGCTTGAGGACAATCAACATTTTGCCAGGGGAGACTGTAATATTCCTAATTAGCACCGCTAATTGGAATATTTGATTTTTGTATAGTTTTGCCACCTATAGTTAATTAATAAATAAAAGTGAGAAAAGGGGGGGCTAACTCACTTAAATAAAATAAAGTGTTTCCCTAGTAGATGCAACGTTATAACTTAAGGGGGGAGCCTTGGGGGTCCACACCACGTATGAGAGGAGGCTCACGTAGCCTCTAGAAGCTTCTGCGCAGGCCCATGAGGAGCACGTGGGAGAGAGAAGGACCACGTAGGGTTTTGAGGAGGGCCAGTGTTATAAAAGGAGGGAGAGCTATCTCATTTGGGCATTATTGATATTGTTGATGATATTGAGCTAGACTTCTGTCTACTTGAGCACGCTGGATGTTTAATCGGTCTGTAGCACTGTTTAGTGCGACTGAGTGTCTCCGGTCGGAGATCTCACCCTTGGCCCCGGGGGACTTCGAGTGCCTGCTCGGGCAAGGTTTTTCTTCAGTCTTTAGCAGGAGATTTGCAGGTGTTTTGTTGGGAGTTTTGCTGAGGAGCTAAGCTTCATTGGGTGACTGCGCAGTCCTTGGAGGGAGGACGCAGTTTGAGTTGGAGCTGTTCAGGGGTAGAGATTTGTGCAGGAGATTCAGGCCTATTCCGGTGTGGAGGTTCAGCGTTTATCAGTGGGAGATTTTCCTGAGGAGTTGTGGCCCCATTTCAGTCTATTTCAGTTGGTGTCTGCGTAGTTCTTGGAGGGACAACGTTTTTCTAGGAGGAGGGTTTCTGGGGGTGATTTTCGGAGGTGGTCCGTTTTGTATATGGTTTTTGGGTTTTGTCCGGGGTGGTGAGTTCAGGTGGTCTGCCGATTTTCAGCTCATTCCGGCAAGGGGATCAACCCCTAGCTTCAGTTCATTCCAGCAGCAGCAGTTTACGGCAGTTTCTTCCAGCAGCTGGGATGCAGTTTCTTGTAGCAGCCATTTCCTGTTTTTCTGAGAGGGTTCTTCACTTGCCTTGAGCAAGGATAGGTGCATTTATTCCGATTATCCATTGTATCTCATTATATTCTCAGATTAATAAAATGGCTTAGCATTTCCGGCATTTTTATGTGTATTTGCTTTATGTTCTATTTCCGGCATTTCCTATATTGTCGTATGCTTGGTGCACGATCCTTTGCCTGGTCGTAGACGCTTGCTTTTCCAGTATCTCGATCTCAGCTCTTGTTGCGGATAGTTGTGCTGGCAATGAGCTAGTTCCACTTGACGCCTCAGTTGACTGGAAGTTGTGCGAGTCCCATCTAGCCTGAAGCTCTGTTGCCTTGTCCTGTAACAAGTTAATTTTTTCGGCCATCTTCTCTTTCTCCTCCACTTGTTTTGATAGCCTGGCGGACAACTCTACTTTCTCCTTCTCCACCTATACCAATTCAGCCGTTTGGACATGGTGAGCGGCCGGTATACAGGCCTGTCTTTTGGCTGATGCAACATCCTTCTGCAGCTGATCAATGAGAGATGCCTGTGCACTTGTTCCCCCCTCCTCTTGGTTCTTGACCTGGTCCTGGAGAACACACAGCTGGTGTGCTCTAGTGCGGCAGCTAACTTGTTCGGCTTCCAGGGAATTCCTCAATTTGTCATGTTTCTGCTCTAACTTCTTCAGCGCGAGGGTGATTTGCATCAATTTATCTTTTATCATATCGCATACCGTCTGGAACAGGTCACACATGTCGTTGGCCGGTACCTTATTCATGTCAATGGCAAATTCGAGCACCCGATAGATGGGAACATCAGAATTGGGATCCAGGAGAGCTTCTGCCATAGACAATACTAGGCTTTCAGTGTCCGCGTTGATGGAGGAGGAGAGTCTGGTGTGATACTTCTCAACATATCCCCCCAGATCAGCTTTGTACTTGTCGCGGATCACTTTATTCGTCTGATCCCTTTCAACTGCCCTGGGCGAAGTGCGCTCAATGATAGCCTGCGTGACCTCTGTGAAATCAGAGGAAGTGGCGCTGTCTCTTAACACTGTTATCCCGGCCTTTCCTTTATCAAATTCGCCGAACTTCGTGAAGGGTTCCAGTAATTGCTCCTCTCCTATGACTTCCGCCTCACTGGTGTCCGTCCTTTGTCTTTTGGGAGGGGGCGCTGCTCCTGAAGTACCTGCTTATTCTCCACCTGTGCCTCTGTTGACATCCTCCTCCTCCCCTGTAGCAGATGAATTTGTCTCCATTTTTGAAAACAAGGGCCAAGTTTCGTGGTTAGCCCTCCATTCCATAAATGGCCTCGGCTCGTGTATGTAGGGTGTAGACCTGTTCCTTTTCCTTTTGTTTGAAATAATTTCTCGCGGGTCATAGGCCCAGCTTTTCCCCAGTTTTAGGTCCATACCTTGCAGCATTTTCTCAACGATCGGGAGGGCATGTCTCGAGTTTACCACGAAGGGGCCAATTTCAATGGGAAGCCTTAGGATGTAGCCCTTCTTGGCAGGAACAAAATGGAGCTGGTCGGCCTTGAGGGCTTGCCGGATGTACTTGAGTGCATAAACTCGTCGGACAGGGAACACCGACAACCGGTATGGGGCGACTTCGGCTCCATAGACCCGAATTTCAGTGCAATCCTCGAAAAGAAACCAATCTCCAGTACTCTGGTATTTTCCGGCTTGCAGCCAGCCTTTCATTTCTGGGAAGACCCTAGGGGATGGTGAGTCATGAATAATGGTATAGGCAATAGACATGAAAGTGTTCAAAAAGTTAGCATAACCCTCTCCCTTAGGTAGTTGACGCACAGAGAAATTCCAGTCGAAGACTGGTCTGGGTTTGGAATTCTCGGGGTAAACTTTGTCTAACCTTAAACGGTCAAACTTATCGGTGTGCTGGAAAAAGAAGAGGTAAAAAACCATTGAATAGAAATGGAGCTGACGGGTTTGTGGAAGCTCCTGGAATTTGGTTTGAATGGCTGTGGAGAGGAAACCATGAATATCCAAAACCACCCCTTTCTGGGACATGAGCCATAAGAAATGGACGCACACCTTGGAGATGTTCTCCGGACTCCCTACCCCTAAAAGGCCGGCTATCAGAGAGAGAATGGGCCGAACCTCTTCAACGAACAGACTTAATGGGAAAGGCTCCGTGGTGGGCAGGGAAGCAGCCTGGTCAACGGTTATGGAGGAGATGAAAGCTCGCCGGGCCTCCCGTGGCTGTTTGATGAACTGGGCTTGCAGGGCCGTGTCCTTGAAACTAACATATGTGGTGTTGGTAGGGATGCGGAGGGCTTGTTTGATAACATCGGGAGAAAGGGAAAAAACCATGTTCCCCTGAGGGGAAATGAAGGTGCCCCGATGCACGTCGAAAGCATCTCTGATCCAGGTGATGAAATCAACCACAGAATGGACCTGAGGGGTGATTTGGTGGTATAGGCCCGACACGACTACCCGGTAACTGTCTGTGTTCTTGAGATGGCGACTGAAAAGAAAGGGTTTCATGCTGCGTATGTCGAATGGGTATTGAGGGTCGCAGATACCAGCTTGTAAGTCATAGAGAGGTTCGAAACCAGGGGGATTCCTAGATTCACAGACCTGGGGGGTTTCGGGCTCATTCTTCTTTGGCGTTACCTTTCCCATGGCTGACATTCAAGAATTCGAAAAAGTGAAAGGAAAACAGAGGGAGAATGGGTAATGGAATACCTGAATGGAAGGTGAATCTGCTCGGGAAAGCGACGTAGGGAACTCTGACAATGATTGGGGTAGACCAGGCGTTCTTTGCTACTTGGTATACGCCGTAGACGGGAACCTGCGACCTTTTACTGGAGTGAAATACGGAGGGAATGTTATCTCTGGACTGGGAAATTCGAGATAAAAAGACGAATGGGTAAAACGAATGAAGGCAAGTGTCCTAAGGACACTGACAGTGAGGCACACGACGCATAGGGATTGGGTATGTCAGAGTATAGGTGGGCGCTTCGTGCCGGGTTTAAGGCTGGTACGGGTCTTGGTACCAGCTGACCTAATGAACTTTACCTTACCTTTTTACCATATGCGCTGTATAGTTTCTGAAACATATGAGCTCTTATACCGGCTGAAAACATACACTACCCACCGTGAGGGTCCACTTTTCATTCCGCCATGTCACCACGTCACGCGGCATGCTCCTACTACCCCCTTCTAACGTTGAGTCCCCACCATGCTACGTGTCACAATTCCGCGGGGGTATGGATCCCTTCCTTCCCCCGCTGCTCGACCCCCTCAGAATTTTCCCACGTGCGTCCTTGCGTGGCGGCAACTTCTTTTAGTACATAGGTTTTACGTTCATTGCAGCGTTTCATTTCCTTTTATATCTCCCGTTATCCTTTTGGCTTTACACTTCATCCTTTTGTGTTAATTCCCCATCGACTTTAATGTACGTGGCTTTCATTTCCTTTTCTCCTTTCGACCCACTTTTGAAATATTTTTCCCTTTGATATAAAATTTAATACATGGCTTGTCCATCCTTTAATACATCCGTGACTAATGTTAAAATCGAACAACATTGGCTCCACCTGGGGACGGCACGTTTGTCCCCGAACATGTCGAGAACTGCGCAGACCGCCTGTTTATCTTATGTGAACGCCAGCTCTTCAGCACCTGTGATTGATCTCTGGACAAAACATCATGACTTATGCATTACTCCATTCAAAAACGAAAATAGCAGCTAATGTACAATATAATACAATCAGGCTTTTTCAGCCTGCTTCAGAACTGAAAATATGGTTTGAGGAACTGTCCGTTTACAGGGGAGTCAAGCAGATCTCCCTGCAAATTCTCCAGCTTAAAAGTATTGTTGCCACCTTCCTCTGCAATTTTGAAAGGGCCGAACCAGAGGGGATCGAACTTACCATGCTTTCCTTTATCAGCCCTTCGAACATCCCACCTAAGCACTAGATCCCCTACCTGCAAACCTCTGTCTTTAGCATGTTGATCGAATAGCCCTTTCATCTTCTCCTGGTACTCTACTAGCTTTTGGTTTACCTGACTGCGAGTTTCTTCGAGCTCTACCAGTTGATTAATTCTCCTGATGACATCATCAGGTTCCTCCTGGCTCTCCTGCATAAATCAAGCCACTGGCAAGGCCAGCTGTATAGGAAAGACAGCTGCTCGCCCATATACTAACTCATAGGGGGATTTTCCAGTTGCCCTTTTACTGGTTATCCTGTTTGCCCACAGAGCGAACTTCAGTTGGGAATCCCAGTTCCTCTGGTTTTCATTTATTGTCTTATTTAGAGCTCTGACCAGCGTTTTGTTTGATGATTCCGCCAAACCATTTCCCCGTGGGTAGTAAGCTGTAGAATGATCCAGAGTGATGTTATATTTATGACAAAAATTCACGAATTTTGTAGATTTGAAGGCTTGGGCATTGTCAGTTACTATTCTAGCAGGACATCCGAACCTGGATATAATGTTTTCCTCCATGAATTTAATTATCACTGTGTCTATAGCATTTCGTGCAGGTATGGCTTCCACCCACTTCGTGAAGTAATCTGTAGCAGTCAGGATCCATTTGTGCTGCCCACTTGAGGGTGGGTGAATCTCACCTATGAAGTCAATTCCCCACTGTTTGAAAGGTTCATCAACGCGTGCAGGGATCAAAGGCAGAGCTGCGAGTTTCTATTTTTCTGCAAATTTCTGGCATTTGTCGCATGCCCTGACCCAATTGAAGACATCTCCAAACAATTTTGGCCAGTAGAAACCAGCCTTCAGGGTCTTGTGAGTGGTAGCCCTCCAACTGTAATGGCCCCCACATATACCTTCGTGGAACTCTGCTATAATACTTCCCACTTCTTCCTCGGTCAGACATAAGAGCAGGATGCCTGAGGGATCCCTCCAGTACAGCCGGCCGTTTGTAACCATATACTTCTGTAACTTCAACCTGAGTGCCCTGTATTTAGCCTTCTCGCAGCTAGGTGGACAACTCAGTGTTAGGAGGTACTCCACTATTTCCTTGTACCACTGGCTGGTGAGGTATTTCATCTGTATCTTCTGGGAGGCTATCTCCACTCCCTGTGGTTTTTAATTTTCCTCAGAATCTTCATTTGCTGTCATAGACAGATTGATACCCAAGGCCTAGCAATTTGACTCAGACAGGATCTTGGCTAGACCTTGGCCCTTGATTAATTTGGTAGGACGAATATCCAACTCATATTCCTGTATCTTGGCTATCCATTTTCCTCTTTTTCCCTCACTGTCCCCTTGGATGAGAATGTCCTTAACAGCTGCTGTGGGAACAAATGCAGTGATATGGGACTGTAAAACATACATTCGGAAAGCCTTGAGGGATTTCACCAGAGCATAGGATTGCTTCTCCAATATGTTATATTTGAGCTCGACATCACGCAGTACTTGGCTGAAGAATGCAATTGGCTGCTCATAGCCTTCCTCGTTTTTCTGCAACAGAACTCCAGCCACTGTGTGGGGTGAAGCAAAAGAAAAAATCATGAAAGGTTTCGAATAATCGGGCCCGGCCAATACAGGGGCTTCAGCAAATGCATTTTTGATTCTAGTAAAGGCCTCTCTTGATTCAGATGACCACTTCACTTCATTGTTCTTCTTTAACATGTCGGTGATGTGCCTAACTATCTCAGCGTAGTTAGGGATGAACCTCCTCAGAAATTTTATTTGGCCTAAAAATACTTGAATTTCCTTTTTGTTTCTGGGCAGGGTGATGCCATTTATAACTTCAACTCTTTTAGGGTCTATCTTCACCCCATATTTGGTTACAATGTGCCCCAAGAGCTTGCCCTCTTCTAGTGCAAACATGGACTTCTGTGGGTTAAGGGAGAGGCCATACCTTCTACACTTCTCAAAGGTTCTGCGTAGGTGTTCTATATGTTCCACATCATTCTTTGAGAATAAAGTAATGTCATCCAGATATACCACCACAAACTGGTCCTGCTCTCCAATAAAAGCAATATCCATGGCCCTCTGAAAGGTGGCCCCTGCGTTGATCAGCCCAAAAGGCATTCTGGCATACGTCAACGTTCCCCATGGAGTGGTGAAGGCCGTCTTCTTTTGATCTTCTGGTAATACTGCCACCTGATTGTAGCCCGAGAACCCATCCATCATGGACATCCGGGAAGCTCAAATTACTTTCTGCAAGATATGGTCCATTTTAGGCAGCGGGTAATTATCCTTTAGGGATGCCCTGTTCAGGTTTCTGAAATCAACACATAACCTTATTTCTCCATTATTCTTTCGCACTGGGACTAAATTGGCCACCCACTCAGAATATCTTAGTGGCACTATAATTTTAGCCTTCAGCAGTTTCTTTATTTCTTGCTCAATAGAAGGCAACAATAGGGGGTTAATCTGTATGAGTTTTTGCTTGTGTGGTTTTTCATCTCCCTTCAGTGGAATCTTATGCTGCATAATGATGACATCAAAAGTTTTTAGGTCTTGATATGACCAGGCAAACACATCTCTGTAGGCCTGGAATAACTTTTGGTACAGTTGTTTGTATTCATCCGGGACCTTCTTGGACAACTTCACAATTTTTGGATCCTCTTTAGTGCCCAGATTGAGGTCTTCGACCTAGTTTTCTGCCACCACTTTTTTTGGCTGTAAAGGAACATAATTTTTGTTAAACAGCCTCTCCAAAGGCACCAGCCCTCGGGGAATGACATTCCCTTTCAACTGCAGAAATTTGTGACCGGCTATTCTCTCTTCTAGCTTATCTTCTAGAATGTCTCCAATCTCTTCCTCACAACTATCAATCTCCATGTTGGAAAACTCCCCAACAGTTTCTAGGAACCTCTTCACCTACTCCTCATCTTCAAACACCTTCCAGTGCTTGACGTTATCAGGGATTGAAGGTCGGTACCTTACTTCAATTTCATATCTCAGAAGAGGGTTCTGAGGTGGGCGGAAGGTACTAGCAACCACGGCTAAGGAATCTGCCATTCTGTTCTGTTCTCGGGGCATGAATTGAATGTTGAATGCCAAGAAAGAGTTCTCTACAAGATCCCAAACTTCATTTCTATAGGCCTTTAGCCTAGGATGTTTGGCTTGACACTGATTTTTCACTTGTCTAACCACCAACTCAGAATCTCCTAGCACCTTTAGATTTTGTATTTTCATACTCCTTGCTGTCTGCAGCCCCAATATGAGTGCTTCATATTCAGCCACATTTTTTGTGGCCTCATATTCCAGCTTGAAGGACAAGGGGACCCATTGACCCATAGGTGAAATTAGCAACACTCCAGCCCCATTTCCTTCCCTGGAATTTGCCCCATCAAAGTGGAGTGTCCAGATTTCAGATCCATAGTCATGCACTGATGATTCAGCCTTTATCTAGAAGAATGAGGGCTCATGGGCATATTCCTGATCCTCTTCCAACATCAAATAGGAGAAATCCCCATCTCAGTTGTAGACTGGAGAATTAACCGAATCACCTGCCTTGGTGACTGTTTTAACAAATCTGGTTTCTCGGTACAATCTCCTCTCTTGGCCACCAAAGACAGGGATAGTGGCATAGGACAGGTCCAGCTTAATTGATCCTCCGATTCTGGTTCCCCAAGACCTCGACAGTAGCATACCGAAGCGGGCTGGGATGTCAGCCACTACAATATCCATCACCACACTTTTGGCAGGGATCTGAGCCAGATTAACTGCCAGATCTTTAATCATGCCCAAACATTTCACTCTTTTGGAGTCAAAAGAATAGAGGTCTTTATATGGGCGAGTGATTTGGAGTCCCAATTGCTCCATGACAGATAGGGGCATGAGGTTGTGAGACGCTCCTGAGTCTAACATACAATTATGCAACAATAGATCATGGATCACTAAAGATACATAAAAGGGAGGGGTGGAGGGTTCTAACTCTTCAACGTGTGGACCGAACACTACCATAGGTCTTTCTTCTTGCAGGTTAAGACTGTCTGGAATGTGTGATACATCAGGAGGAGAGATGAAGGAAGTGACCTGTGACTGATAGGCAGGTTGTTTCAATAACTCAGACAGAGGGAATGGTATTTTTACTTTTTCAAGCTCTTTTTGTAAACAGAAGACAAATGAAGGCTTATCTATTGACACTTCTTTTTCTTTTGACTCTTTACTTTGCGGGGGAGGCTTAACTTCTTTTAATGTGGGCTTATTATTAGGGGATACAGCTACTTATGAAGACGAAGGCATTTGAATATCAGATTGCAGAGATTGGTTAAGGGGTCTCTTACCTTTTTCTGGGGGTTTTTGAGTATTGACCTCTTTCTGTGCAGATGCTGACTTTTGGGGTGTGTCCTCCTCTTCATCTTGAGTGCGGGTTCTCTTTCTGGATGACCTGAGGTCATATTTTCTATTAAACTGGGCTTGCATGAAGTCAACGAACTGTTTACAGTAATCATCAATCTCGGGCTCTTCAGTATCCTCTTTGTTCCTCATTTCTGAGTGAGCTTGTAGCTCTCCCTCCTCACTTTCTTGTACAGGACATTCTATGTCATCACTGTCTGACAAGACGGGGCATGCCTCCTCTTGTTCATAGGAAAAATCTTCAGGAGAAGCCTCCACTTGCCCCTCCAAGTATAAAGGATGTGGTACCTGATCTTGTTGCTCCTTCTATCCCCTCTGCAGTATCTGCAAGGGTGGTTTCTTGTATTGAGGATTGAATCCCCTGTTTGGAGCATTCTGGAAATTCTTTGGGGGTGAATTTTTGGCCTCCATCTCAAGCTTGACCAGCTTATTTGAGAGGTTCTTGATCATTCTATTCATTTCCTCAATCTTGTCATTGGCCGAATCTCTGTCTTGGCCTGAGGTGGATACTTCCTCTTTTCCCCTCCTTCTGACATCGTGTTCTTGTTTCCCTTTGGATTTTCCAGTTGAGACAAAATTTGCTTCTATCTCCAACGCGTCTGTCTGTGCATCATCCAGGGTGGCTGGATTTCTCTCTCTCAATGAGAAACCAAATTCAGAATCAAATGCTGCCACAAAAACGACCTTGGCAGCGGTCTGATGAGGCTTCATCTCAGTGGGGAGACTCAGGTACAATTTGTTAAATCTTCTGATAAACTCTGATACCCCTTCATTGTGCTTCTTTTTCAGAGTGTTAAACTCGGTAAGGACATCACCGTGATCTTTCCTTTCCCCCCACTTTTTGATGAAAGCGTCCTCCATTTCCTCCCAAGTGTTGATGGAATGAGCTCCGAGGGTTTTGAACCATTTTCTGGCTTCCCCATCTAAGGATTACACGAACAGCCTTAGAACTACGTCCAGATGCTCCACATTAAAATTCTCTGTGAAAGAGAAAAAAATTTCGACATGTTTCTGTGCTTCAATGTCATTCTCACCACTAAATCTGGGCAGAATCTTTAAATAATCCTGCGGCATGTCATTTAGTACTGCAGGTAGCTGCAAAGGAGCATATCTGTTCTGCAGGAAGCCAGGGACATTCGCCATTGGGGGAGGTGGAGGTAGTACAAGAGGCTGAGATGTAAGAGGAGGAGGAGAAGGTGGAAGCGAAGTATGGATAATGATGGGGATATAGTGAACATCGGCTTGAGGTGGTGACGAGAATGTAGGGCTGTGAACAGCAGCTATTTCAGTAATTTCTTTAATCTCCTCACTTTCAGGAGTAGGATGGAAAGAGTAATGCGGAGTATAGCTAGACTCGGCTTCGTCTTTGATATGGGCGCCTCCCTGAGGTGGGCTCTCTGAATAGTAACCTGTATCTCTTATGATAGGGTCAGGGCCTTGTATTTGGGCGATTTGAGAGGAAGAGGACGGAAGATATGGAAATTTTTATAGGGAGAATTCAGGAATCTCGGTATGAATTGACTGCCTTTCCCTCCAGCCTCTTCTATGTAGGATTCTTTCTGGGTCAGACACAGAGGGTGTCCTTGATTGAGATGTATCTAACCTTAGGTGTGGCTTACGAGGAGCCAGGACTGCGAAAAGGTTTAACTGTTAAAATGATTGTGGAGTCACCAAGGTGAGGGGTGCACAACTCTCAACTCTTCGTGCTCACCTAGCTGAAGAGTGAATAGATTTTTTCAAGGCCTAGGGATCTTAAAATTCTTCAACTTCTTCCCCGGAAACGCCGCCAAAAAGATGTTTTAGTTCCTATAGATAGTCTAGAGTTTCCATAGACCAGTGCCTAGGACATCTTATATAGCAGAGAGTCAAGACCATGTAATAAGGATAATCTCAGCAGAATCAGGCTCTCATACTATTTCTTTGCAGATGGAAAATTGGATTTAAATGGTACCCAATACTTCAGAAGCTCAACGCTGAAGGAGTAATAATGAATAGGCAAGATGTTAAGCCCCAACATAAATGCATAAGACAATTCCAAGACAGTTCGCTGTAAAAAGGGCTGGGTTCTCAATACTTCACAGAGAATGATGATTGAAGGACGTTTGCTGAATATGTAGAAGAAAGAGGATATCAACTGTTGATAAGACAATATTCGGAAACATATGCTAACATGTGGTGGGCTTAAACAATTAAGAATCCACACACAATAACAACATTTGTAAATAACACCTCATATCAGCCAATATAGTAGAAATGTGGATGAATCGAAAACGGGACAGCATATTACACCTGAGCCATATTTAAAGTGTCAAGAAAACCAATGATATAAGTATCCACAAGGATAAATTTATATCAAAAGCAACAGACTACTCGCATTCCAGAATGTAATACCATATATATGGATGTAAGCGAAATGAATAACTACACTACAACACACAAGAGAAGATTACACACTGTAAAGAACCAAAACCAGAATCCTTATCAAAGACAAAACTCCTTTTCATTGAGGCCCTATGGGCTCTTTGCATTCATATCAGAACTTTTACAAAAATTGCATACAAGAAGCTCTTACATAGTCAATTCTTCGGAAAGTTTGGAACCTTTCTTTCTCCTTTGATTTACCTCATATAGGCTTCCCTTCATCTCAGCGAGAAGATATTTTTGGGGAAATATCTTCTTCGCATGAACAAAATTTGTTAAATGTCACTTTCATAACAACAAAATTCATGATGGGGAATCAAGCCTCCCATCATGTGTAAACAGGCCCTCGGCCGTTTCCAAAAACAGAAATTTAAACAACTGTTCGGTGAAAAAGTAAAATGCAAGAGTGGGGAAAACAACCCACTCGAAACTTTAAAAGAAATAAACTGAGTAAAAGTAAAACAAGCCGTTAAGGCCACATCATGAGTTGACAGAAAAATCACAGGCGAGGCTGAGTGGAAGCAGTTGCTGATTCAGGCGGAGGCACGTTTGTGGATGAACTGGCATGCTGACTCATAAACTACGCCAGCCTCTGCTGACTCTCCACAGTTGGCTCGGGCATCGCTGAGAACCCCTCCACCTCGATGAAGGCTTCGGTGAGAGCGTGGAAACCTGCCCCAGTAGGAAGCTTGTGCTTAATCAAGTGAAGGAGGTTGAAATCTTTTCGGAGGGTCGAAACAATCGTGTCAACTTTGAGTTGAGTTGCTGTTTCCATCTGAAGGTCAGTTTGGTCTCTTCTGTTTGCAAGCGTACTGTGTATTGGGCCAGAGGCAAGAGAACAGCGGGGGCAGTCGGGTCCCAGCAGGAAGGGAGTCTGGCTGTTATGATTTCATCCCATACCTTGTCGAATCGTCCGACGCTGTCAACCACCTGTTGAAGGGCTCTTGAAGCTTCTACTCGGGCCATTTCTTTGTTGATGATCTTGCGACACTCGATGGCCTTTGTGAATCGGCTAGGGATACCATGCTGATCTATGTCGTTTGATCTCAGCTCGCTAAGGAACGAAATGTACTCTCTGGCGTGTTGGGCCCGATTAGACAGATCAAGGTCTGCCTCCTGCAGCTTCCTACTGAGGTAGGGAATATCAGACTTATACTCCCCTATCATACTAAAAAACTCCCACTGCTCGGTTACCGCTGAGGTTATATCTGACCAGATTATGCTTCTAGCCTCGAGCAGGGTGAGATTTCCCTTTGCTCGGCTTCTCATGTCGGCAATGGTTTTTTGCTGATCTGCCGTGATCTTCTTCTCTTGCTCTATTTCCTTCTGCAGCCCCTCGACTGTTCTGGTGCTTTCGGCCAGGGAGTTCTCCAGGTGCACGATCCTTTGCCTGGCCGTAGACACTTGCTTTTCCAGTATCTCGATCTCAGCTCTTGTTGCGGATAGTTGTGCTGGCAATGAGCTAGTTCCACTTGACGCCTCAGTTGACTGGCAGCTGTGTGAGTCCCATCTAGCCTGAAGCTCTGTTGCCTTGTCCTGTAACAAGTTAATTTTTTCGGCCATCTTCTCTTTCTCCTCCACTTGTTTTGATATCTTGGCGGATAGCTCTACTTTCTCCTTCTCCACCTGTACTAATTCAGCCGTTTGAACATGGTGAGCGGCCGGTATACGGGCCTGTCTTTTGGCTGATGCAACCTCCTTCTGCAGATGATCAATGAGAGATGCCTGTGCACTTGTTCCCCCCTCCTCTTGGTTCTTGACCTGGTCCTGGAGAACACGCAGCTGGTGTGCTCTGGCGCGGCAGCTAACTTGTTCGACTTCCAGGGAATCCCTCAATTTGTCATGTTTCTGCTCTAACTTCTTCAGCGCGAGGGTGATCTACATCAATTTATCTTTTATCATATCGCATACCGTCTGGAACAGGTCACACATGTCGTTGGCCGGTACCTTCTTCATGTCAATGGAAAATTCGAGCACCCGATAGCTGGGAACATCAGAATTGGGATCCAGGAGAGCTTCTGCCATAGACAATACTAGGCTTTCAGTGTCCGTGTTGATGGAGGAGGAGAGTCTGGTGTGATACTTCTCAACATATCCCCCCAGATCAGCTTTGTACTTATCGCGGATCACTTTATTCGTCTGATCACTTTCAACTGCCTTGGGCGAAGTGCGCTCAATGATAGCCTGCGTGACCTTTGTGAAATCAGAGGAAGTGGCACTGTCTCTTAACACTGTTATCCCGGCCTTTCCTTTATCAAATTCGCCGAACTTCGTGAAGGGTTCCAGTAATTGCTCCTCTCCTATGACTTCCGCCTCACTGGTGGCCGTCCTTTGTCTTTTGGGAGGGGGCGCTGCTCCTGAAGTACCTGCTTCTTCTCCACCTGTGCCTCTGTTGACATCCTCCTCCTCCCCTGTAGCAGATGAATTTGTCTCCATCTGCGAAAACAAGGGCCAAGTTTCGTGGTTTCTCGCAGGTCATAGGCCGAGCTTTTTCCCAGCCTTAGGTCCATACCTTGCAGCATTTTCTCAACGATCGGGAGGGCATGTCTCGAGTTTACCATGAAGGGGCCGATTTTAATGGGAAGCCTTAGGATGTAGCCCTTCTTGGCAGGAACAAAATGGAGCTGGTCGGCCTTGAGGGCTTGCCGGATGTACTCGAGTGCATAAACTTGTTGGACAGGGAACACTGACAACCGGTATGGGGCGAATTTGGCTCCATAGACCCAAATTTCAGTGCAATCCTCGAAAAGAAACCAATCTCCAGTACTCTGGTATTTTCCGGCTTGCAGCCAGCCTTTCATTTCTGGGAAGACCCTAGGGGAAGGTGAGTCATGAATAATGGTATAGGCAATAGACATGAAAGTGTTCACAAAGTTAGCATAACCCTCTCCCTTAGGTATTTGACGCACAGAGAAATTCCAGTCGAAGACTGGTCTGGGTTTGGAATTCTCGGGGTAAACTTTGTCTAACCCTAAACGGTCAAACTTATCGGCGTGCTGGAACAAGAAGAGGTAAAAAACCATTGAATAGAAACGGAACTGATGGGTTTGTGGAAGCTCCTGGAATTGGGTTTGAATGGCTGTGGAGAGGAAACCATGAATATCCAAAACCACCCCTTTCTGGGACATGAGCCATAAGAAATGGACGCACACCTTGGAGATGTCCTCCGGACTCCCTACCCCTAAAAGGCCGACTATCAGAGAGAGAATGGGCCGAACCTCTTCAACGAACAGACTTAATGGGAAAGGCTTCATGGCGGGCAGGGAAGCAGCCTGGTCAACGGTTATGGAGGAGATGAAAGCTCGCCGGGCCTCCCGTGGCTGTTTGATGAACTGGGCTTGCAGGGCCGTGTCCTTGAAACTAACATATGTGGTGCTGGTAGGGATGCGGAGGGCTTGTTTGATAACATCGGGAGAAAGGGAAAAAACCCTGTTCCCTTGAGGGGAAATTAAGGTGCCCCGATGCACGTCGAAGGCATCTCTGAGCCAGGTGATGAAATCAACCACAGAATGGACCTGAGGGGTGATTTGGTGGTATAGGCCCAACACGACTACCCGGTAACTGTTTGTGTTCTTGAGATGGCGACTGAAAAGCAAGGGTTTGATGCTGCATATGTCGAATGGGTATTGAGGGTCGCAGATACCAGCTTGTAAGTCATAGAGAGGTTCGAAACCAGGGGGATTCCTAGATTCACGGACCTGGGGGGTTTCGGGCTCATTCTTCTTTGGTGTTACCTTTCCCATGGCTGACATTCAAGAATTCGAAAAGGTGAAAGGAAAACAGAGGGAGAATGGGTAATGGAATACCTGAATGGAAGGTGAATCTGCTCAGGAAAGCGACGCAGGGAACTCTGACAATGATTGGGGTAGACCAGACGTTCTTTGCTACTTGGTATACGCCGTAGACGGGAACCTGCGACCTTTTACTGGAGTGAAATACGGAGGGAATGTTATCTCTGGACTGGGAAATTCGAGATAAAAAGACGAATGGGTAAAACAAATGAAGGAAAGTGTCCTAAGGACACTGAGAGTGAGGCACGCGGCGCATAGGGATTGGGTATGTCAGAGTACAGGTGGGCGCTTCGTGCCGGGTTTAAGGCTGGTACGGGTCTCGGTACCAGCTGACCTAATGAACTTTACCTTACCTTTTTACCATATACGCTATATAGTTTCTGAAACATATGAGCTCTTATACCGGCTGAAAACATACACTATCCACCGTGAGGGTCCACTTTACGTTCCGCCATGTCACCACGTCACGCGGCATGCTCCTACTACCCCCTTCTAATTTTGAGTCCCCACCATGCTACGTGTCACAATTCCGCGGGGGTATGGATCCCTTCCTTCCCCCGCTGCTCGACCCCCTCGGAATTTTCCCACGTGCGTCCTTGCATGGCGGCAACTTCTTTTAGTACATAGGTTTTACGTTCATTGCAGCGTTTCATTGCCTTTTATATATCCCGTTAGCCTTTTGGCTTTACACTTCATCCTTTTGTGTTAATTCCCCATCGACTTTAATGCACGTGGCTTTCATTTCCTTTTCTCCTTTCGACCCACTTTTGAAATATTTTTCCCTTTGATATAAAATTTAATACATGGCTTGTCCATCCTTTAATACATCCGTGACTAATGTTAAAGATTGAACAACAAGATCTATAAATAGAACTCACACATACATCTAAAAATAGAACATCATCTATGAATAGAATATGCTCATCATTTATAAAAATAATTTTCTCATGCATCTAAAAATAGACCACCACCTAAAAATAGTGTGAGGCTCCATCCCAGTGTAGGTGCTTAATTTTCACTAGGATCTTCTTGTTGAATCTCAACACTTCCTTTCAAAAAGAAAGGGATTTTCCTTCACCCTAATCTTGTCTGTATGGTATTTGAATTTTCTCCTGGTGAGCGCCTTCGTCAGAATATCTGCATCCTGATCTTCCATAGGAATGTACTGAAGAACATGATCTTTCGCTGCACACAATCTCTGATATGATGATACCGAATTTCTATATGCTTAGATCTATCATGAAACACAAGATTAATCGAGAGTTTAATGCAGCTCTAATGGTCACAATGAATCACTGTCATATCTAAATGAGAACCCAAAAAACCAACCAAGATATTTCTCATCCAGATAGCCTCACATGCAGCTTGAATTGTTGCCATGTATTCCGCTTCTGCTGAATTGAGTGCCACGGATCTCTGCTTCCAGCTATACTAAGAAACAACTGTAGATCCAATACTAAATATCCCCCCTGATGTGCTCTTTTTGTCCATTGGGATGCTTGTCCAATTTTCATCCGTGAAGCCATGCAACTTCACCCCATCCATCTATCTGTACCATAAGTTATACTCAGATGTGCCTCTCAAGTATCTGAGGATATGCTTGCCTGCCTTCCAAAAGAGATTGGTAGGCTTAACCATTGCTTGACCTAGCTGGTTAAATGCATAACATATGTTTGGTTTCGTGTTCACTAAATACATTAGCGAACCCACCAACTGTTGATAGACAGTAGCATCCACTACCTCTCTAGATGTAGCATCCTCTTTCCTCTAGTTTCCTGGAAGATGAGTATCCATGGGTTTGCATCCCTCCATGTGAAACTTCCCTAGTATCTACGTTGCATACTTTCCTTGAGACAAAAAAATTTCACCATCTCGATACCATATTTCCAATCCAAGGAAATAATGAAGGAGGCCCATATCCTTCATCTCGAACTCCTTTGCAAGGTCCTCCTTGCATGAGTGTATCAACTGCTCATCACTAGTCAATATTAAATCATCAAAATAAATAAAAATGATTAAAAGCTTACCCTCCACCACAATTTGGTATAGGTTTGCATCCACCTCACTCTTGGTGAAGCCAAGTCTGGTGAAATAGCTGTCCATTTGAGTGTACTAAGCACAGGGTGCTTGCTTCAACCCATACAACACTCTTTTGAGTCGACACACATGCGACTCACTGCTGAAGATATAAAATCATTCAGGCTGCTCTATGTACAACTCTTCCTCATTGATCACATTGAGAAACATAGTCTTCACATCCATCTAATTAATATGCCAACCCATCCGCGCTGAGAGAGAAAGGATGGTCCTTATGGAAGAATACCTTGCTACAGGTGTAAAGGTTTCTTCATAATCAATCCCCTCGATCTGTGAGAAGCTCTGAGCCAAAAATATGGCCTTGTATTTCTGAACACTCCCATCAGTAGCTTGCTTTACCTTGTAGAACCATCTCAAACCTACCACTGATTTATCAACCGACCTTGGAAAAATTTCCCAAGCACTGTTTATGATAATGGAGTCATATTCCTCCACCATTTCATCTACCCAAGTGGGCTCCTGCACTAATTCCTAAAAGGAATATGGCTCAGCCACAATACATTTTCTCATGAGAGCCATGTATCCAATAAATCAGCCAGGAGACTGTCTTTGTCTGCGCTGTGAAGTAGGGGCTCCTACATTCTACACAGCATTAAGCCTCAACCTATCAGCTTCTATGGTACACCTTCTGCCTATTCTGATGTTTGGCTTTGTGTGAGTGGACTCCTCCACTCCATGAACCTCCTCCTGTGGCTAATCCACATCTAGAGACTAATCTTTGGGAACCAACAGTTCCTCCTTTGCATGCAAGTCCAACTCCCTCTCAAGTGACAACTGCATGGCTTTCCCCTCATTGAATTTTATATCCCGTTGCATAACAATCATCTTACTGTTAAGCGAATAAAAAAGATAATTATGGGGTGTTTCTATGTACCCCACAAATATCCCAACTTCAGTAGTCAGCTCCATCTTCTTCCTGGCATTCTTGGTCACATGCACATAAACAGATGAGCCCAAAATGTTAAAGTGAGAAACATTCGGTTTCTTACCAGTGAAAGCTTCTTCAGGTGTACTCATGCCAAGTACTCTATGAGGACAACAGTTTTGCACATAAACCGCAGTGTTTTATTCTTCAACCCACAAATGCATTGGTAGGCCCTAATCATGCAACATCGCTCGTGCTGCACCCACAATCATTCTTTTCTTCCTCTCTGTGACCCCATTTTGCTGTGGGTTATGAGGCGCTATGATTTCTCTTCGAATTCCTTCTTTGCTACAGAAGTCTTTGAATTCGTTAGAGATGTATTCTCCACCATTATCGCTCCTTAGAGCCTTCACTTGCTTCCCCGAATCTTTCTCCACCAATGCATTAAACTCACAGAACTTTGATAATGTTGTTCCTTCTTCTACATGAAGAATATCCAACATTTATGAGAAAATCCACAAGAAAAATAACATAATACTTATGTTTTTCTGTTGAAGAAACCGAGAATGGTCCACACATGTCTGTGTGAACTCTCTCTAGGATCATTGAAGCATGATTCTCCTTTTCATGAAAAGTGGACTTTACATGCTTCCCCATGGTGCAACCCTTGCACTGATCTAACTGAGAAAGTGTTACCATTGGAAGTCCAGTAGATATTTTCTGCATGAATTTCAAGGCTCCATGATGAAGATGGCCCAATTTCCTGTGCCATAATTCACACTCATCCTGACTCACCAATTTTTCTACCTTGCCCATCATGGCAGCATAGCCATATACCTCCAGCTTGTCGATATTATTAACTCAAATCCATATCCTCTTGGCTTGACCCATTTTTTTATTTTGCAGGAAAGCTTTTCCATTGCTGAAAACAACGTCATAGCCTCTGTCCTCCAACATTGCAACTGAGACCAAGTTTTTCTTCAGACCTAGAACATGCATAACATCTTTCAATTGAAATGGTTTACTTGACTCCCTCTCAAAGGTAATGGTACCAATGTCAATCAAACTGTATCATCCATTTTCACCCATATCTATATGCATTTGTAGATCTTTCTCCTCCAAGTCACTGAAAAGCTCCTTATCCCTGTCATGTGGAAGGAAGCGCCACTATCCAGATACCACACCGATCCCAATGCACTTGACACCATGCATGTGATCAAAGAGAAATCAAGTTCAAATTGTGAGGCAAGGGCCTCACCAGCTGGAACTCCAACATCCTTCTTGTTCTTCTTCTTCTATGGACATTTATTAGTGAGATGCCCATGTCCGTGACAGTGAAGACACTTCACCTTGGACAAATCCAACTTCTTGCCTTTAGACTCAGATTTTGAATGGAATTTCTTCCCCTTACCTTTCCTTGCCTTGGCAGCCAAAGCACAATCCTCTTCATCATCATGCTTTGATGAAGAGCCATCTCTGGTGTTCCGCCTAAACTCCTCCTACACTAGATCCGACCACAGTCATTCCCAATATGATAGTTTTTCCCGTCCGTTGATTGATTATTCAAAAGTGTGCCAACTCTTAGGAAGTCCCAAGAGAGACAGGCTCACCAAATCATCATAAACAACAATGATTCCCACACTCCCCAGTTCATCTCGACATTGGACAAACTTTGTGAGATACTTTGAAATTTTTTCGCCCCTTTCCATCTTTATCTTCTTGAGTTTATCTTTTAGCGCCAATTTGCTATGGTCGTTGTTGCTTTGGAAAATATCCGTCAAAGCCTTCCACATAGCATATGGTGTGACTTTCCCATGAAGGCTTGAGAGAATGTGGTCTTATACACCTTCCAATAGAATCCTTCTCGCCTTTGCCACTTTCTTTTGCCATGCGTCAAGTAATGCAACATTTGTTGAAGTGGGCTTAGGAACATCATTGTTGATGAATTCATTCAAGCCATTATCTTCGAGCACTGCCTCCATCCTGTCCTTCCAGGAAATGTAGTTCAAGCTTTACTTGAGTGCATAATCTAGCCACAAGCCATTTAAAGCCATTTTTATGTTTACTAAACTGTAGCACCAAGAAAATGTTTCTGCAAATTCGAATTGTTTCGACCAACAATCCTCAGCTCCTGGTTCAAAATTGAAAACTTCTGTGCTCTGATACCATGTAGAAATTTAATAAAAATTATGTATTGCCTGGATTCTCCTGATATAACAATTATATGCCACTGTTAAATACATAATTGCTTCTACAAAAATTCTTGCGGAATTTAAAACACGATCGCTAATTGCAATATCAAGAAGAAATATCAATCACACATAACACAGATGTTTTTACCAGGAAAGCATAAAGATAAAAACCCCACTATCATATATTATGTATATATCATGGATCATGAAACAAAATCATACAAAAATGTAATCCAATAGCTCTCAGTACAATATACAATAGTCTCACACTGTCATACAAAAATTGGCAAATATATGTGCCAATTTACTGCCTCCAGACAGCCTGCCTCCATTGTGAAATCCCTACTGATAGAAATCCATCAATGAATGGAATCCTGCCTCCCTTGACTGCGCAATCCTCATGGGCACATCCAATGTGTGTGTGGTTGCATGAGTGCACCCACTAATGTCACAAATGATAGTCAAAATGTCCCTTTCACCTACATCTCAACTGGGTCTCCAATGGATCTGACATATATGTAGTTAACAGTAGTAAATATTCAGTTGCATGTGAGACCAATGATTATGAGTTAGTTAATAATTAATTCACTGATATCTCACTCGTGTATCTTCAGTTACAACTAACACAACTGAGTTTAACTCACTTAATTTATTTAAACTACTTTACAACTCACATAGCTACACATCCAACTTTGTTACAACTTCGAATCACTCAGTGACAACTAATTCCAATTGCATGTCCCACCAACCAACCTTTGAACTCAAATTTCTTATAGCTAACTAATTTTCCACTTTAGTTAACTATTTCCAAGTGCTCTTTGAGAATAGATTATTATTTATTGCCCAACTATTATTAAGGGATAATAATAGTTGAGATGCATCTATAAATAGACATGCGATCTATAAATAGAACTCGCACATACATCTAAAAATAGAAAATCATCTATGAATAGAATATGCTCATCATCTATACATAGAAATCATATATAAATAGATTTTTCTCATGCATCTAAAAATAGACCACCACCTAAAAATAGCCTGAGGCTCCATCCTATTGTAGGTGCTTAATTTTCAATATGATCTTCTTGTTGAATCTCAACAGGGGAAAGCAACTGCTCAAAACCCCTTATTATATGTATCACATTAATCAAAGAATACAGATGAAAACACATGCTCTCTGAGGCCTGAGCACAACCTGCAAGTGTATAGTCTATCCCTCTGTCTGACTAACTGAATCTGGCCAACACTTAGTGTTACACAGTAATTTGTCACCATCCCTGCAATCCCTCATCCTGCAGATTGGAGGGATTATTTCATGACCTGTGAGTAGTGACATGACTTGAAACCACTTTCATGGCATCCCCCTTGATAAGGACAATCATTCCCCTAAAGAAAATTTCCTGTGAAAAGCCCTAAAAATAGCCTTTTTAGCCTTGGCGTGACTGGCCAGTTCAGCCCTCGCGCCAATGGGGGAAATCCACCAAAGAGGGTGCGCCAACTGGCGCTCTGTCCCAGTGTATCACCTACGCCAGGCTTAATAAGGAGTATTTTTAAAAAATAAATGGCGGAAGTTTGATTCCTACCAACTCCTCAACGAGTCTCTAAAATGAGTTGGGAGGTTTCGCTCCAAATCTCCATGTAGGGGAAGTGGTTTTCCACCTATCATGGAAGCTTCCTTGAGGATAGGGCCAATCCCACCATTGTATGGATCCCAACTCCCCTTCCACCATCTATATAACCTTGTCATTTTCCCTTTGCAAGCTAGCCTGAACAGAGCTGAATCAAATTTAAGGAGATTATCATCAGACATCCGAAGAGAGAGATACTTTTACTTTTCCCGACGAGCTTTAACGAGATGTACTCCTCTGTTGACCCGCCAAAGGAAGATCCAGCGTCAGAGCTCAGGTTGTATCTTTATTTGTTTTGATTAATAATAAGAAACTTTGATTATGGTTCCACTCAGATGTTCATGTTTTATGTTATGAGTTGTATCTTCTCTGACTGATACATAATTGCATGTATTAGGTTTTACGCTTGTTTGTTTGTTGTTTCTTCTTGTACGTGTAGGTGTTTGATCACATCGAGCGAGAGAATTGTGATCTTCCAAAGCAAGGGATGGAAGCACTATCTTCTCCACAAACGACAATAGCGTAGGAATTAAGGTAGGCCTCTTGTCGCATCTTGGTCTTTTGGAATTAGGAACTTGCATCTTAGCGTGACTCGATTGTTGCTAGACCTGATCTGGGCTAGTAGGGATCGCCGCTGTCCGCAGAGGGGATTTACCTCTCTAAAAAACTGGCGAATCCGCTGGGGAGACATTGATTGGAGTTTTTCTTGTCTTTTCGGTTGATTTTGGTCTTTGCCTGATTGATCAGCTCTTATGGTTCTCTCTTTTTCAGTGTTAAACTGTTGTTTAGCATCACCATCCCTGATCTGCTTCTGGATTGCTCTTTTTCATCTTTTCCATTAGTAAACTTGACTGGTACAGTTTTTTCCCTAACAATCACACCTGCTGGTGCATGTTGCCAGTTTATCACCTGCGCCAATCCTGTTCTGGCGCTAATTGCAGCCTAACAGTCGCGCCAATCCTGTAAGGTGCTAGGGTTTGCTTCTTTTTGGGATTTCTGAGCTTGGTCTATGGTTTTGGTGTCACTTTTTTGACTGCCTGAGTGTTCTGGAGCCTTGTTTGACTGACTGTGACCTTCATCCTCTAGTTGTTTGCCCTCTTCTATCGATTTTACATTCTAGCCCTAGGGCATCTAGGTGCTATAGTGTGTCGAGACTCCCGTGGGAGTTTTTGGTCCTCGTTTGATCAGTCAATTTTATTATTGCTTCTCTGCATTCGTTTGGTGGTTGTTCACAGTTTTATTGCGTTATTTGAGTGATTGACTTCTTCTTCATTCGAATTCTGCTTTGTCTTGTTTTGAGCCTAGATTACATGGTTCATTTGATTATTTGGGATTTCTCTTTGATTTGAGGGACTTCTTTGTCGATTTGGGATCTGATTGTGTGTTTGACATTGAGTGAAATTTATTCTCTTTGCTCTATTTCTATCACTTCTCAAATTGTTCTTTTCATTAGTTCTCATTTTTTTAGTGCACATTGCTCTTAAACATTGAAAATACAAAAAATATCTTTTGCTTTTGATTAGTTAATGTAAATTGAATCTTTTCTGTGTTATTAGTGATTTGTAGCCCTAAAATAAAAGCTTTTAGTTTTCATTAGCGTGCATTAGAGACACTAGTGGTTGTTTTCTGATCATTTTGTTATTGTGTGAAAGTCCTCAACCTTCCCGTAGTTAGCTATTCATCGAACGAAATGATACATTGTGGCATGTAGTGTGCATTTAGGAGATTTTGAGACATAACATTCGGTAGGGCCTGGAAATTGAAACATAATTGAAGATCAACATTAAAATTTATTCAATTTACCTTTAGGCAACATTGAAACATTAACGAAATATTTAGAGGTCTAGGCTAGTGACGTGTTCCAGCATCGTTAAACCTAGTAGCTGTCGTTCGCCTCTTGGCCTTAGATAGCACTAGTACGGACTTGTGCTCCCCATACCGTCGCGTATATAAAGGGATACCCCACTAGGTTGCTAGCCTTTATCTGTAGGAAGTCGAGTTTGCCACCTTATACCTGTGATACACCGGACACAGCATTCGGGGAGATTTCCTGCACATACATCAAGTCCTTGGTTGATTTCTATTTCATTTTGAAACCAAGGTGTATATTGCAGTTCACGGATATCTGGTACACCCTTTGCCTAGATTACCAGAGTAGTAATTTCGATCTTTTCTGACTCTTTAAATTCGAAAGGATCATCAAGCGCTTGTCCTTTCACGCTTGTTTCAAAACTGAAAGAGATAGAGTCACCTTTCATCCGTTTCTCGACTCTTAAAACATGAAACGGTGAAATTTCTAAGTTTCAATGCGGTAAAATAAATCACTTGCGATCACACGCCCTGTTAGAATTTGCTTGTTGGCCATTTGATTGTGTGCCTTGTTTGTTACCCCATGTGTTGTGTTTGATCTCTTCCTTTTGTCGTTACTGTCATAGTGGTGGAACCCTCAGTTTCATCTACTGGTAGTCCATACACAGACGATTCATCAGAGGTCTCTCAGTCCTCTGCTGAACCTCAGCAGCCCATCATTTTTGAGTTTCTCGACAGGGGACCGGTTCTATCTGAGCTTCCCTTTGGAGGACCAATTGAGTTCAATTGGCCCTTATCTGATGTTTGGTCTAGATTCGGAGTAGGGGAAAATTTCCCTCCTCTTACATCGGGTTCACCTTTTCTAGCTGCTGTTCTTCCTCCTAGTCCTCGCTGTCTGCTACAAGATCTAGCGGTAGGTTCAGATATGGGCTCATCCAGCCATTCTCCTAGTGAGGAAATCCCCACATCTGGTGAAGATCACCAGTTTTTCCCAGAAGACAACCCCGAGTTATCTGTCATGTCTTTGCCTGGTACTTCACTTCCAGCGGGGTATAGATCCTTAAGTCAGATTATGACCGCTGTCGCCTCTATGGGAATATCAACTCCTTCTACAAGGCTGGTTATTCCTTGATTGGGGATGTCTCCTAGGACACCCATCACGTCATCCCCTCAGGTCACTTCAGTACCTGTCAGGCCCACTGTCTGTGTGGCCGCATCTACACCCACTGTTACCACTCAGTTCGTAAGGACCACGTTGCTTCCCGAAGATGTCTATATAGCATCTGCTATTCCGGAGAGAATTTCTCCTGAAGAGTATCGATTGTCCGTACAGCAATCGAACCTCGAGGTTGATCAATCCTCCCAAGATCCAAACCGTTCGTATTTTTCACATTATGCACAGGATGGTACACCTATTTACATTTTTCCATATCAATATGATGAGCAGGGAAACCCTTTACTTTTACCCGCTCCAGATGCTTATCTCCATGGTCAAGGTTTTCCATCTAACCAGGCTGGGCAACCTTACAACCCGCAAGGACAACCCTTTCAGGGCCAACCTTCGGGCCAGCCTGGTTATCTTTATGGCCCGCAAGGACAACCTTTACAAGGCCAAACTTCGGGCTAGTAGGGGTTTTTATACGGTCTGCAAGGACAGTCCTACAACCCTTCGGGTCAACCTATCCAGCCTCACCCTGTAGTCCAACCAGGGCAACCTAAAGGACCCACAGGTCAACCGGGGTACCAACCGGGGCTGTTTTATAGTCCTGGGGGGCAAGTCCAACCTTCTCAACCTATGGTGCAACCTTTGCAACCTCAGTATCCTATTGGTCCGAATGTTGCACAACCAGGATCATCTTATGGTCCTGTTGCAGGTCAAACCAGTTATCAGGCACAACCTGGCCCCATTCCGCCACCAGGCCAACCGGCCCATCCGAAACAGCCTGGTGTCCCACATCAGCCAGGTCAACCTGTACAACCTGTGCAACCTGTTCACCCGGGTCAACCTGTTCAACCAGGGCAGCCCGTTTAGCCAGGTCAACATGTCCAACCAGGCCAGCGTGCACATCCTTTCAACCCTGCTCAACAGTCGATTTATTCGATGCCACAACCGAATCAACCGGTGCACCCTACTTATCAGGCTCAACAGGGCTCCACCTATCAGCAGCCTGCTCAACCCCAAGGCGGTTATTATCCTCAAGGTCAATCGCGACCAGTTTACAACCCGCCCCAAGGTTCCCATTGTTATCCTCAACAACCAGGCTATACCTATACTCAGCAACCAAATCCACATTCTGCTCAAATGAGGCCGACATATAATCAGGGTCCATACCCCGGTTATCAACCCCTGTACACTAGTTACCAAAAACCGTATCAGACTGGTTATACAGCCTACACCCCCTATGGTCGGAATCCCCTGGGACAGAACTCATGGGGGAAAGGATATACACAACCAGGCTAGAGTATAGGTACAGGTCCTTATCGAGGGCCTGGTATGCCTTTCAATATGCAGTTGTCGTTCTTGGCTACCTTGGAGCTACTCAATGTTTCTAAATTAACCAATGATCCGATTCTTCACAATCCTTATTGGCCTCCGGTTCCGACCAAGGTATCCGGAGACTGTCCTAAGTTTGAAGGTAAAGCTGGAGAAGACCCCCAAGCTCATGTAATGACCTACCATCTATAGTATTCATCCAATTCTTGAGTAGATGATTCAATTCGTCTACGTCTCTTCCAGCGCACTCTTACCGGTGCTGCTGCTATGTGGTATATAGAATTACCCCGTGGCATCTTTCAAGACTTCAATACGTTAGCTATGGATTTTTTGACTCACTTCCAGTTACCGATTCGCTATGAAGCCGAGACATATCTCTTGACTTATTTGAAGTAGGATAAAGCCACCCACATATCCGATCATATTCATGAGTGGCGACGTCGTCGTAGACTGATTAAGTTTGATATACCTGATCAGCTACTAACTCATTGGTTCACCACCTCCTTCGTTAATAAAATCACTCAAGATATTGCTATGGGGGCATGTGTGACTGAAGAACAAGCCATCGCACGTGCCCAGTACCTGGATCTGGTGTACTCTTAGTCTGGCACGCTTTATGATATTTTGACTGATGCTCTGCGGTCGGGAACCTATAAAGCACCACCTACCCCAGTGATGGATGGTGTCATTGGTTCCGTTTCTCAAAATTCTCTAAAATCCTCAAATGGGAAGCAGAAGTCCAATTCTTTCAATAATTTTTCTCTTCCTGCCCCTCCAGATTCTGGAAAGACTGCGGAGGTCAACTTTGTTCAGGATAATCCTACAGAAAAGGCCTCCAAAGGAAATAAGAAGGGCAAAGGAAAATCCAAACCCGAGGCCCCAAAACCAGAGTCTTCTAAACCTCGTATTGATGACAGTTCCCAACGTAAACCGAAGTACCCTTGCCTTATCTGTGAAGGAGACCATTATACTAAAGATTGTCCTCGACGATCTGAAGTTAGTCAACTTCTGAAAGGCCCCAAAGGGACTCCGGCAGTTCTCAAAGAACCATTCCTGTCTCAGCAGACCTAGATGGTTGAGCAGCCTTCACCATATGTACCATTTGGGTCCCAGTTCTTTATGATGAATGGTGCTGCACCTGTCTCAATTGCTACGCGTTCGAAGGATTATGCCAGATCATGCCAAGCAGTTGGAAAGGAAGTTCTGGATGGCCCACCTCCCCCACCTGTCTCTGGTACTTTGGAAATTGAGAAGCCCAACGCTGAACCTGTTGTGAGGCCACCTTCTAAAGGTATTCTGCAAAGATATTCCCACAACCCAAATGCCCGTGCCGCTCATCACTACAATATTGTTGAGGATTTGGCACAGGCGCCTTCTGCCATGTCTGCATTGCAATGGAAAGCTCTGTTGTCTGCAATCGATGGAATCAATCCCGCCGATTCTAATCTTCTCACCTTCGACCTAGAAAATTTTGTCCCCCGACTTCCACATCAAATTTCTCTTGTTATACAAGTTGGGATCAATGACCTCAATATCCATAGGGCCGTTGTGGATGAAGGTGCTTCCACCTGTGTTATGTCATCCGCCTGCTGGAAGGCCATCGACTCTCCAGCTCTTACATCGTCTCCCAATGCCTTAGAATCATTCGATGGTCAGGAATCAAAACCCCTGGGTGTTCTCGAGAGTTTTCCAATTACATTACAAGGGAAGACAATCAGCATAGAAGTAGAAGTGGTTGACGCCAAGCTTAACTACAATCTTCTTCTTGGCCGTAGTTGGACACACGCCATGCTATGCATGCCGTCCACCCTCTTTCGGCTTCTTAAGTTCCCTCATTAGGGAAAAATCGTTACTGTGGATGAGTTGTCCTCCTCTAAGAACAACGTTCCTTACGTGGATCAGATCCCAAATCCCCCTGACAATGTAGGAACTGGTCTCTTCAAGGACCCTGTACTCATGGGTATTTTTCCCGCGCCACCACCGCACACCGTTCAAGTTAATATGGTCTCTAGGTCCGATGACCCTTGGATCATCCCTTCGTCTGAACAGGTGACCTCTTTCGGAGAATCGATGCCGTTAACTCCTGTGGAGATTAATTATTGTGAAATTGTTGCTGCATCTGATCCTCCTCCCGAACATGCCCCTTTGAGCATGGCTCTAGATATATATTCTCAATCCCCTTGGCTCGACAATGCAGATTCGCATGACCCTTTAAGAGAAGTTTTCCCTTTCGATGAAGCTATTGTTGAAACCATGTCTCTTGAAGACCTACCGTGGAGCGATGGACATCATCGTTCCTCATTCATGCCTGGCCTGGGGGCAATGTCTGATTGTCTAGAGAAATTTGCATCTCAGGTTCCCACTCCACCTCTTCAAACACCGATATTGAATCATGAGGTCCTTTCGGAGGGAAACCTGAGTAACATCACTCAAACTATGTCGATCGACATCTCGGTCAAACTGGGGATAGTCGAGAATATTGTTGTGTAGACTAATCCGTCTTGCGGACAAGACCGATCTCTCTAGTACTAAAGGTAACTAGCAACAAACAACCAATTATACTAATCTCTCTCTAAGCATATAAGATTCATAAAACACTATATAGGTGTAAGGCCTACCTTATGTCCAACGCTTGCTTGATTTCGTTGAAGTCCTTCCCGTGCACTGAAAGAACGTTCCTCGTGAATCTGCAGTCACAAACAAGCAAAAAGATTAAGCAGCACCTATATAGACATTATTATAAACCATACTTATCATAATGATCAAGGAATTTATGAAATAAACCATGAATAGACAGTTTAATGAGAGAAATGAGTATATTTGTATTAGCTTCAAATAAGAAAACCTTTACAACCTGTGCCTTGATGTTGTGCAGGTCCTCCTGGGGTCCGAAGCAGGAATCTCTTCTAATTTGACAAGCATTGCACTCTTTGAACCAAGACAAATAGAGATGAGTGATTTAACCTCACGGAAAGTCTTAGTTAACTAAGTCTGAATTTCAACAGCATTTAACTTCAAATATCTTAAGCTTCAACTCCCTTTGAGGCTACCCAAGGCCTCTTTTTATAGTGGAAAAGAGGAGGTTTCTTGTTCCAAATATGAAGGGATAGAATCCTCCTTCAAAGGGATTAGCTCCTTCCATCAAGGGGTTAGCTCCATCAAGTGAGGGATGCATGAACCTTCTCAAAGCGTATCCATTCCCGAAAATTCCCATCTAGAATCTTCTAGAATTCATCTGGAATTCACTTTTAATCTTTACTTTCTCGCCTTTTTATGTTTTACAGAGCTCCGCACCCATTACACAAATAACGTGCGGTATGGTTCCGCATGAAGGCTGAACTTTAGGTGCGGGACCGCAGGGAATGCATAGAGAAAGTGCGATACCAATTCTTAGGGGGGTTTTAGGGACTTTTCTCTGATTTTGAAGCTTGACATGAGGAGTTGATATGTTGGACTTGCAAAAGGAGGAAGTATGAGTAATAATGAGCTCATACTCATAGTAAAATGTCAGGATGACAGATTTTAGTGTAACAAATTGCCCCCTAAAGTGCAAAGTCTGGAATAGATGAAGCTGTAGTCTGTCATATATGAAGAGTGCAGTACTTTATCATTTCAAAGATCATCCTATGGACACCCCAGTCGGAACCTGTAAGAACATTCAATGCAAAATATATACATGTATATGTCATCACTGAGGTAGGCATTCCCATGCTCAGATAAAAACTAACTATAAACTAACTGAAATCGTTCTGATACAGGAATGATTTTGAATACATCATAGTACAGATATATGTAGACACAGTATGGACGCAGCCATCTGTTTATAAATAGTCTATTGTATAGATGACAACAAAATTCCTCGCAGCCTGGATGGTGGAAACTAGATCCAGGGTCTTGATTTCCGCATCTCGAACTAGTACGATTCTATCCATGTGAATAAATGTGTTGAAGTCGAACATGGTAGAAACCACTTGATTACCAGTCAATGATGTGAACTGTTAACAAGTGTAAGAGAAACCACCAGTAATGTCAATGGCTCTCAAAGTACTCGGTACAATCCATGAAATGTGAATGAATGATCTGAAGTCGAACATCTCACGAAATCATTCGATCGAAGGTCAATGATGTAACCTGTCGTCGAAGGCGAGAAACCTGCCATTGAGGCATGCAGATTTCAAGGTACTGACGATTTTTGGATCAACTTCCTAGATAATGTGTTGATGTCGATAGAAAGTGATCTGTCGTAGGCAAGCCCACAACACGAAATCATAGATCAAGTTTTGAAAATATATTGGCAAGGACTGACTCAGGGATGGTCAAAAATGGATGACAGATATTTTGCAGATGAATGGTTTATTTGAACTGTTCTCTTGGACACATAATGACATTGCAGATGGCTCGGTGACAATTGACCCAAAGCTAATACCCAGAAACCGGCTGAAAACTTTTCAATGTGGTTTGATTAACTGTTAGGCAAAGGATTTCCCAACCCAGGTGAATAAAAAGTGTCGTGTCCAAGAGTGGTTGACTGAGTTTTCGAAGATTTAAAATACAACAAACACGCCCATTTTTCTCTCTTTTCCCCCACCATTTCTGGCAAGTACCTCTTTATTTTTGACAAGCTTGAGGAGGATAAAATTTGCTTGATTATAAGCTCATCCTTTGGATGAGTCCAACTTAGTTTAAAATTCGAACCCTAAGAAGGAGTGGTTCGTTCCTGTTGAAAATTAAACAGGTCCTTTACTGTTAAGTTTTAACGAGTCCAGTCTAGGAGAAACTCGGTGTTTTTCAGTTTTAGAGAGTCAGAAGAAAAACTTAAGAAAACTCCATGGGTGTAATTTTTCGTAAATTTAGTCTCTCGAGCCCGAAAAAGGATAAAATAATGCGGGAGAGAACTCTGTTGACCATATTTAGTCAACGTATACCTTTTTCGTAAATAGTCCATTTCAGTCCGTAAAAGGGATAAACTTATACTGAAGGGACGACTGTTCATTTACTTTAACGAGTTCGAATATTCAAGTACTCGGCAATCTTTTCATATTTAGAGAGTCTGAAGAGGGCTTAAAAGAGGACTCCAAGGTTTCGCTTTTTCGTAAAATTTTTGAAAGAGTCCGAAAAAGTGATAAAAGTATGCTCTTTATTGAAAAACGATCAGTTCACCTGAAAAATCCTGTTTCTGCACAAAAACTCAAAACATTACACATACCTGTTTAAGATAAGTAAAAATGCTTTCAAAGATACCCTTTTAAAGTAAAAAATAAATAAATTAAAAATTCATTCATTCCAAAAAACTTATAAAAAGGACTTTTTCTATTTCATTTTTACCGTTCAGTTCCAGAGTGAAAAGTAAAAAGATTTTGGATAAAAAAGTTCCCTTGAAGATTCTGGAAAATTCAACCGTTGGAATCGAAAATCGTCAGCCCTAGGTAATCCATGACCTCCTTATCTTGTTTTTCATTCGTTTGAAATTCATTTTTAGGCTTTAGTTTGATTTTTTAAGGCAAAAAATGGTTCAAAAATGCGCCCGCGGGGTCCGCAGGTGGGACACAGGTTACCTGCGGACCCCGATTTTTTCCTAAAGGGAAAAAATCGTGGGTACCGCACCCAGAACACAGTCTGCGTGCGGAGCTACGCTTTGTTTACAAAGAGCGGGTGCGGTACCCGCGCGGTCAATTTTAAAGCATGGTTTTCTCATTTTTCTGCCAAAATTTTTCAAATAATATCATTCTAACTTGCCTTATTTTGTATTGCAGGATTAAAAAGATGCTTATCTAGCGAGAAAGAGAGCATGAGGAAGTGGATGAAGCTGTAATGCTTCATTTTCCCACACAAAGGGCATTAAAAGCATGTGGCTTATACAAATTCTGGGCCATCTCTGGCATGAGGGCACAAGTGGAACTCTTAACATGGTTGGTAGACAGATGGCATGTGGAGGACCAGTGCTTCTTCATTGGTGGCCACCGACTCGAAATTGAGTTGGAGGATATATACTTTTTGACTGGTTTGTCCAAGAGGGGCGAACAAGTATCCTTGTTTGGGACTAGGCCAGGTGGCCAGACTGTCGCTAGTCTTCAACTAGAGTTTTGCAATGATTTGGCAAATCCTCGGGACAAACGGATTGACATAAAACATATCATCCGTCCTGAGTTGAAAGTTATAGCTTTTACTGTTACCAAAATGTGTGGGAGCGCCGCGCTTCATGTAGCTACTGGTTCCCAAATGCGTGTTGCTGTGGACTATTTTCGCGGCACCATCTTTAACTGGTGTGAAGCTGTGTTGGCCAATGTGAAAGGCCAACTAACCAGAGCAAAGACTGGGAAACTGAAAACTTTTGATATGGATCCATCGTCATTTCTTTTGCTCTAGAGAGGATCCCCTTATTAGCTCCACAGAGTATTGCTGTTGATGCCGGTCGACCTCGAGAACCGAGAATGGTTCGTTGGTCCGCGCTGATGGCCCGTCATGCTATTGAGGGTAATGAGATTGTACGATTCCCTTCTTCATATTTTCGTTGGCTGGATCGCCAAATTTTTGTTATAGAGGATTTTCCGTATGCCGGGATAGATTTCCGCGGTGACAGAGAGATGTCTCTCCCTGCAGAGGAACAGTGGGATGATTCAGGTAAAATTATTTTTCAACGTTTACTACGTTCTAATTTTTAAATTTTTTATCGTCTTAGAAAACTAATAACCAAAAGTTTTTTGAATACATACGTGGGTCCACATCGACCAGCTCATCTCCAACCTTTCGAGAGGAGACAACCAGTTGCGCCCGCACCAGCCCCAGCAGGCCAATCAGTAGAGATTTTGACTGATTTGGAGCATCATCTAGAGCGCTTGACTCTAGATATACCAGAGACTAGCATAGATGACATTCCTCTCAGGCTACAGAGATATGTGATTGGAGTCCCAGGACCTTTCAGGAGGTTCCTATGCAGGGTGGCCCGGGCAGTTGTTTCTTATCGAGATCACCATCAGTGATGGGATGATCGTGTAGACTGATATTTTTGACTTTTGTATTATCATTTTTTCCGATCATAAGGTGTTTCCAACCTATGATCGAAGACGATGTATATTTTTTGAACACACTCCTATACTATGATATATCACCATTTTGCCGGCTATCTGTGTACATATATGAATGTTGTTTGTTTTACTGTTTTTAATTATTGCAAATGTCTATTTATCATACTAGAAGCAATTGAATCTGCTAATGTATTTAAATTTCTTGGAATATGCTAATATTCAATGTAATCAAACTCACGTTCCAAGAGACGAACTCTTAAAAAAAACCTTAATAACACTTGATTTCTAATGGTATAAACCCTGTTAAGCTGTAATACAACAAGTTCTGAATCCAAACTTACAATCAAACTCCGAATTCCAAATGATATGGACTCAGACAATAACTCAATCACTGCACTATACTCGGCAATGTTATTTGTTGTTTGACCAAGGCTTACCCCATGCATGGATACTAACTCGTCAGAGGGTGAATAGATAACCCAAGCTGCGGAAGAAATGTTTCGTGTACTACGACAAGCACCATCAGCAAAACCAATGTAGGTTTGAAGAGACGTCGACATCTGCAATATCAAGAGTAAAACTCAGATAAGCAGTAATAGTGACAAAACACACTTCTAAACTAGGCACACTTTTCTAATCTAAAACACACCAGCAGTAAAGAAATCTAAACTAACAAAAATCTCCACACCTCGTTTAAGCATAATATCGCTTTAGATAAAGCCCATTTCTAGGTTTATCCAAAGGGACACCGTCAAAATCTATCAACTCATAGGCCCCTTTTGCTAACTTTCGTTTCACAATATAAGGACCATGCCACATAGGCACGAATTTCCCAGCTCCTAGCTTATCGTTAGCTTGATCATAAAGTAAAACTAGGTCTCCTTCTGAAAAATTTCGAGGGGTTACATTTCTATCGTACTGAGCTTTTATCCTTTTAACATGAGCCTCGTTTGCTATTGCAGCGTTTCGTCGATTCTCATCTAATTGGGCTAAGTACAAGAAACGTTTTTCCTCTTCAGACGTAGCTGGAAGTAATTCTATGGCTAATTTTAGTGATGGAATTTCGCATTCAATCGGCAACACAACTTCCAAACCGTAAACTAGTTGAAAAGGAGTGAAACCCGTTGATGTTTTGACTGAGGTTCGATATGCCCAAAGCGCTGAAAATAACATGGAATGCCAATTCGTCTTATGAATACCAATGATTCGTTTAATCATGGTAACTAAAACTTTATTAATGGCTTCAACCAGACCATTTGCTTATGGATAGTACGGAGTGGAACTATCGTGGCGTAGGCCAAGTTGTTCTGTTAGTTCAGTCATCATGATGTTCCGAAAATGACTTCCATGATCTGTAATAATAGCTTGAGGAACACCGAACCTAGCAATTATGTGATTAAATACGAATGTTGCAGCAGTCTTGCCGTCAGCTGAATATGTAGGCATCGCCTCGGCCCATTTTTTAAAATAATCTACTGTGAGAATAATATAGGCATGCCCCCCGGCTGAGTGAGGGTTACATGTGATAAAATCGATACCCCATTTTGCGAAAGGACCAACAGCAATTATAGGGTGAAGAGGAGCGGGTGGCGCGCGCATTTTTCGATCAAAAATTTGACAGTTGTGGCATTTCCGAACCGCATAAATGCAATCTTTGAACAACGTTGGCCAGAAAATAACCTACACGCAATATCTTTTGGGCGGTGGCATACCTAGTCATATGACCGCCACATGCTCCAGAATGACAGTCATTTAGAACCTTCTCAGCTTCTTCATGAGTTAGACAACGTCGGAAAACAGAATCCGCTCTCCGTCGATAAAGTGTATCACCAATGATATTATACTGTTGGGATTGGAAGCGTATTTTCTGTCGCTGAGTTCGTGAAATGTCAGGCCGAAAAGATTGGGTTTGGAGATACACAATAATATCCCCATACCATGGATCAAGTGTACTGATAAGAAACAAAGATTCGTCCACAATGGACTCTTCTGCCACTGTTTCAGTATCAGTAGAGGGGAAATCGCACATCAGTGCCGCAAATACCAAAGACTTCTTTGCCTTGGATTTTTCAAATTCCAAGTCAAATTCCTGCAGGATAACTATCCATTTGGAATATTTTCCCCCTAGCAATTGTTTGGTCAAAATATACATCATAGGGTTGCAATTAGAAATGACTGTGGTTTTACGTAACAAGATGTAATGTCTAAAACGTTGGACAGCTTGAACAGCTGCCAAGGCCAATTTCTCCACATGTGTGTATTTGATTTCAGTCGGATGCAGATTTCGACTAAGGTAATAAATCACATGTTCATTGTGATATTCATCTTCCTGAACTAGTACCATCCCAATGGTGGAATGAGAAGCAGCGAGATACAAAATGTAATCTTGGTTGTAGTTGGGAGGTTGCAATAACGGTGCATGGGTCAACGCGTGTTTAAGTGCATCAAAAGATCGATCAGCGATCTCGTCCCAAAAGAACGGAATGTTCTGTTTCAACAACCGGGTAAAACCCTTTGTAAGCTCGGCATAGTTAGGAATAAATCTACGTAAAAAGTTTGCTTTCCCCTGCAAACTTTGGAGTTGGCGCAAATTCGAAGGAGGAGGCAATTTAACAATAGCTTCAACCTTCGATGGATCGATGCGAATGCCTGATTTCGAGACAACAAATCCAAGTAATCGACCCGATTCTACGCAGAAAACACATTTATGTGGATTCAGCCTTATCCGATAATGCCTACATCTCATAAAAATTGCTCGTAAATGAGTGGGATGATCGGCCCTACGTAATGAATGAGCAGGTAAATCATCGAGATATGGCTAAACAATGTGCTTAATGTCATGAAATGCATAAGACATAGCCCGTTGAAAAGTTGCTCCAACATTCTTTAGTCCAAAAGGTAGTTTACAATAAGCAAACGTTCCCCATGGACAAATGAAAGCTGTTTTGGGTTGATCTGCAGGGAGTATGTTTATTTGATTGTAGCCGGAAAAACCATCCATGAAGGAGAATAGTTCACTACCAGCACAATCATCGATTATTTGATCGATATAGGGAGTTGGATAATTATCTTTTGGACATGCTCGATTAATATCCCTATAATCGATACATACTCTTATCGTTCCTTGTTTTTTAGTCACAGGAACAATATTTGATACCCAATCCGTTAAGGGAATTGGATAAATGAATCCTGCTCGAAGTAATTTTTCAACTTCATCTTTTATAGCAGCAACTTTTCTAGGATGAATTTGACGTAATCATTGACGAACAGGTTTAGCATCCGGGTAAGTCTTAATTTCATGAACGACGATCGATGGATCAATTCCTGGCATTTCTTCATAAGACCAGGCAAATACGCCACGGAATTCTTGAAATAGGGCTTTATAAGTCTGAATTTCTTCATCTGTACAACAAGCACCTATATTAATGTTTTCAATTATTCCTGGTTTTACTGAAATGTCAATTGGAACCGTTCTAGATATATTTTCCAAATTTAACTTAGAATCAGGATTTTGCAATGGATTCTGAGGTTCCTTGGCATATTCAGCAGTAAAAATTGAAGCGAAATCATTTTCAAAATGATCCAATTTAGGTAAAAATGAAGACCGGTGATGTAGATCTTCCCATGGTAAATCATCAACAGACAAAAACTCACGAATTTGCTCATCTGTATGAACAATTTCAGGAAATGTCGTTGTAACTGAACTAGATATAGAAAGCGATTCCTCTTGGATCCCATTCATTGGATCGGTTTCGGTTGAAGAGGGGTCGGAAAAAGACTGTACAGCCTGGTACGCAATTTCAAATGGACTCAAAGGCATCACGCCATCAAATGAATCTATCTCGGATTCGGAAGGTACGATCCAAGGATCATCAAACATAATAGTGTCTGATGAAATCATGTGAATATTTGCAGTAGAAGGCGATACGTTAGGAGGAGGAAAGGAAAAATTTCCTAGTAAACCAAAATCTTTAATCAAACCTACTCCAACATCCTTATAAGGGATAGCCGTTTTACCAACATGCTGGATTGTTTCTGTAGAGGCTGGGTCGGACGAAAAATAAGTTAACTGATCTATTGTCACGATCTTTCCTTGATATGGAAATTTTATAAGTCGAAAGACCGAAGAGACAACAGCAGTCATAGCATAAGACCAACTACGACCCAGTAGAAGGTTGTAATCTAGAGGGGCATCAACCACCTCCACATCTAGATTAACGATTTTCCCTTCAACCCCTATGGGTAAATCCTGCAAAATACCATAAGGTTGAAAACCTCGACCATCAAAAGCTTTTAGAATCGTCGGAGATTGGTTAAGTGTAGAAGAACCAAGAGATTTCCAACACTGAAGCGACATAATACACATTGAAGCTCCCTCATCAATCACAGTCCGAAAAATAGGTCTGTTTTTTACTAACACTGGAATCTGGAAAGCCATTTGGTGAGGAAGACGTGGTGTACTAGTTTCTAAATCGAAGATTATAAGGTTAGAATCCTGAACATCAACAGCTCCTATGGCAGACAATAATAATTTACGCTGTGCTGGACAAGATTGCAGCACTTCCAAAGCCGACATTGCTGAAGGAGAAACAACTAAATCTTCAACAATGTTTGTAATTCTGAGCAGCTCTCGCATGTGGATTGAAAGCTGATTTACGAAGAACACCTTTAGCAGGCGGTTTGATTATCAAGTCTGGATTTTGTTTCTCGATCTGTAGCGGACCGGAAACAGGAGGAGGTGTGTTTGATGTATTTGCATTAGAAGATTCTGCTTCTTTTCCATCAACAGGATTCTTAGAACCGTAATCTTGCGATCGCGTCGCAATCCTTACATGAGACATCATCATAATAGGCTCTTCTAAAGTAGTCGAAGAAGAACCAATCATCTTACTATCTTGAATTGGAAAAGGATCCTTCAAGACAGCAGGTTGTTGCGATCCTTTAATGAATTTCGTAACTTCGTCTCGATATGGACATTCTTTCGTGAAATGATCTTGTTCACAAATGAAGCAAGGATAGCGAGGTTTACGTTTTTCGTCATTGGATTCATCTTTATCTGTTTTCTCTTTCGAATTCTTTTTGTTTTTGTTCCTCCCCTTCTTTTTACCACCGGATTTTGATTTTGTCGTAGATGTTTCAACGACATGAATATCGGCAGAAACTTCTTGAGAGGATTCTCCTTTCGGGGAATCAGGTAAAGTTATAATTGGAGAAGAATTCTTTGAGGATTTCTTCTTACTTTTAGAACTAACTGTACCAATCATACCGTCAGCGGCATGAGACCCTGAAGGAGCGGCAGCTATTTGACCTTGTTTGGGAAGATCGGGAATTTTCTCATGTAGAGTACCTGACTGCGTATAGACGAGGTCTAGGTACTAAGCCTGAGCAATTACTTGCTCTTCAGTAACAACACCAGCCTTAGCTACATCTTCAGTGATCTTGGGCAACAATGATTTAACAAACCATTCTACCAAAATTTGATCCGGAATATAAACTTTCACCAAACGTCGTCTACGTCGCCATTCATGAATATGATCAGAAATATACATGGACGTAGATTGTTTTAGCGAAGTTAATAATTCTGTGTCGTTGTCGTATCTGACAGGCAACTGGAAATGAGTTAAGAAAGATGTTGCTAACTGACTGAAATTATGAAACGAGCCTCGTGGCAACTCAATGTACCATTTGGTTGCAAGACCTATGAGGGTTCTTTGGAAAAGACGTAAGCGAATCGAATCATCAATAATTGAATTAGATGCACACCAAAGGTGATAAGTCATAACATGATTTGATGGATCCTCTCCTGACTTACCTTCAAACTTTGGTATATCACTGGGCAACTTATGAGGCATTGACGGCCAGTTCTGATAATAAAAAATAGGATCATTCGTAAGGCGCGTCAAATCAGGTAAGTCCAAAGTTGCGATAAACGGCAATTGACGGTTAGGGTCACGAAAACCTTGAGAAGCCAAAGCAGATCCAGGAGGCGGATACCCAGGATAACTAGGAATCGGATTAGCATTAGGTATTGTATAACCTCCTGGATAACCAGGATGAATCGGACCATACTGAGGTTGTTGATAAGTATAACTAGGGTATGGTTGATAGCTCAGATTCTGAACATAGGGACCGAATTGCGGTTGTCCTTGGTACAGTTGATAAGTAAATTGAGGTTGACTTGTAACAACTGTACTTGTACCGGTTTGTCCTGCAGGCATCTGAACTTTAGTCTGAACTGAAGGTCCTGACTGAGGTACAGAGACCTGAGGAGTTTGCACGGATACAGGGATAGCCGAACTCGGGGCTACAGATACTCCAGAAACAGGTGTGACAGGTTGAACAGACGTTGCAGTAGTTGCAGCAGTTTGCGGCGGAGTTTGAGGTGTACTAGGCCCAGGCTGCTGAACTGAACTAGGTGCAGGAGTTTGAATAGCTGGTTGAACAGGTTGCTGAGTAGAACCAGAAACCAATGGCTGACCAGGTTGATAAGGTAACTGCACATTAGGCTGCAAAGGTTGTTGATATTGGGACGGATCCCACACCATCATTCCGGGGTACTGTCCCGTAGAAGGTTGAACGTAAGGACCAAAACCTGGTTGAACGTAGGGTTGATAATAAGGTAAAGTTCCGGCTCCTTGAACAGATGGTTGACCAGAAGGCTGTTGGTAACCTTGCATTGGGTACTACCCTTGAGGTTGATAACCTTGGGGCACGTACTGAAGTTGGGGTTGTTGAGGACCCTGAGGAGCATATTGAGTTTGGGGTTGACCTTGAGGAATGTACTGTCCTTGAGGTTGGTAACCCTGAGGTATGTACTGTCCTTGGGGTTGCCCCCCAAAATAATATGGATCCACAGGTTGTCCTGGGAAAAAGCTACCTTGAGGTTGTGCCCCGGGTGGTAACTGACTACCTTGAGGTTGCCCCCCAGGCGGTAATTGACTACCCTGAGGTTGCCCCCCAGGCGGTAACTGAGTTCCCTGAGGTTGGCCCCCAGAAGGAAACTGATTGCCTTGAGCTTGGATTAGGAATATTACCAGACATCATAAAAACTTGCTCTGCGTTCGACGTTTCAATTTTAAGTCTATCTAGACCAGTTGATAACACATTTTCGATGGGTTGAGGAGCTGCTCCCGAGAAAGTACCAGACAAAGACTGATATCCCGCAGGAACGGAAGTACCACCATGTAAAAATGATTCAGGCATTTGAGAAAACATGGATGACTCTCCAGCCATAATAGATGGCGGATAATAACCTCTAGGTGTAGGATGAAATGGAACTCGAGGTGGATAAAAAGCAAGACCCAGATTCTCTAAAAAATCTGTTAAAGAGAGATACCAAGGATTAGTTCGAATGGGGCTGTAGAAAATAGATTCACGCTCCCTAATATTTAACGATTGAGGGGAGTTGGCGAGAGATATGTCTTCGTCTGGATTAGTAAGTTCTTCAATAGAAATAAGTCCAGAGGGAAGATTTTCTGTAATGATATTTCTTACTCTAGGTGAACCTGGATCGCTAGAAGTTGGTGAGATAAATCCTGAGGATGTTTCTAACACAGAAGATTCAATTTCAAGTTCAGAGATTTCAGGTTCGTCAGATAATTCACCAGAAGGAGAAATATTTTCAGTAACTTCAGAAACTGAAATCGGTTCCTGAATGTATTCTATTGTAGGTATTTGATGATCAGGATGTATTACTATAGCAGAGCTTTCAACTTCTGTTGATCTAAGTCTACGGCTACTGTGTGGTACCAGAGCTCGAAGCCCTTCAAGTTGTCCTGGTGAATATTCAGGAGGTTTTCCTTGTATTCTCCGGGATTGTCTCAGCAATTCCGCCACGATTAAAAATTATCTAATCACACGCAAACAAAGAAAAATTTCAATGAAAACACCTAAAGTCTCTAAGAAACAAAAAATTGAATCATTCGCTTAAAAAATCTAAGAGTTCAAACCACACACAAATAAGTAACTTTCCGTACTAAAATCACTAGTTGGTGATGAAATCCAACTTAGTAGAATTTTAACACGAAAAGGGCGGTTGGAACAGTTACCCCGACAACCTGCTTAATGAAACAGACTGGCACAAGTTTCTTCACATAACCATCTTGAGTGAAGAGAACCCCCCAGAGAGTCCAAGTGAGTCTAGTCGACGTCTGTTCCAGGTACAGTGGGATCTTCCCTCCACCGTCACCTTAAGGAAGAATCCTAAAGATTATGGTCACTAAGGTTACCAACTAAAACAAATATACCTGGGGGAACAGTCTACGATCTGATACACACGCAAGGGCAGAGTAACAAAGCTCCATCCCCTTGAAGGCTCCTTGAACAGAATCCAAGGTTTACCGACAAGTGACCCCTGGCTCCTCGACAATGGTCTATTCGAGGTTTACCGTTTTTAATACGTGTATATCTTCTATCGTTCCCAATGAGGAAGGATTGATTACCCCACTGGTTCAGATATGATCTCGTGCTTAACTCCTTTAAGAGGAGCTTCCCAAAGCATACATGCAACAACTGGAATTCTTCCTACCACAAGATTTGTCTACTTGTTTGTTTTAGCTATCTTGGAGAGTTAATTACTCCCTACTCCAAGATACTAGCCTAAGCTATGTTGGTGATAAGAGCCCTAGAAATAAAAAGATTACTAGATGAATTTTATTTAAGCGTTACTTTTAAGAGCTGTTTCTTAAGTCAATGGGTGCAGAAATGAAACTTTGGATGGTGTGAAGACTCGAATTCCAAAAAACACTAAAATGCACCTATGATGATATTCAATTCTTTTTTCTTTCAATGAAATTTCTATCTAAAGAAAGAGTTAGAGAATGCAATCCTTTAAATTCCTTCTTCAAACATGAAAAATAATTGAAAGAAACTATTTTGTCTTTTCAATAAACTATCAAAGCTCACAAGAAAAATATTTTTCTTTTCCAAACAAAAAGCTACAAAACAATTTTCTTTCGAAAGAAAACTACAAAACTAAAACTAATCAAAACTACAAAATCTAATCTTAAGATCTATGATCTAAATTGAGTAAAAGCTTTTTAGATTTTTTTTTTATGAATGTTTTCCTTAGTTGTTCAGCAAACTAAGAATCTATTCGTTCAGATAACAAACAGATCAAAAACACTCAAAATATGTTTTTACAAAAATGAAATTCAAAACTTTGAACCAAGTTTTTTCGAAGACTTGCAAAGAAACAAAAGGCTTAATTTCTCAATATAGGATGTTTTCATAATCAGGTCAGATTCAAAAGACAAAAAGAGATCAATGTAATCTGAGATACTACAAATTGTCAAAAGTTCGAATCACTACAAAGACCAAGTAGGAAAAACAATCCAATCGGCAAAATCTTCTAGAAAATCATCAAAACATTAACACTGTTGGAGTTCATTCACAATAAATTCTTGATAGACACATTAACCAGTCTGGGCAGAAACCAAAGATCTAAAAATAAACTAGAAAAAGAAACCTAGAGATTTTCTAAAATTTTTACAGGGTCCGCAGGCAACCAGTGTTGACAGGTGCGGTCCCGCACTGTGTTCTGTAAAGAATGTGCGAACCTGCCCGCACTGTCAAAGTTAGGCAGAGTGCGGTCCTAAGAAAAATTATAGAAAAACTCAAAATACTTCTAAATTTTGAAAAACAAGAAAAATCTAAAGTACCCAGACAGATGTGTATCAATCAAAAATTAGGAAAAAATGTTTCCTCAAATCAAAAATAAAAGAGAACCAAAAACAACAAGTTCTTTCCCCAGTGGAGTCGCCATTTTGTTGTGTAGATTAATCCGTCTTGTGGACAAGACCGATCTCTCTAGTACAAAAGGTAACTAGCAACAAACAGCCAATTATACTAATCTCTCTCTAAGCATATAAGATTAATAAAACACTATATAGGTGTAAGGCCTACCTTATGTCCAACGCTTTCTTGATTTCGTTGAAGTCCTTCCCGTGCACTGAAAGAACGTTCCTCGTGAATCTGCAGTCACAAACAAGCAAAAAGATTAAGCAGCACCTGTATAGACATTATTATAAACCATACTTATCATAATGATCAAGGAATTTATGAAATAAACCATGAATCGACAGTTTAATGAGAGAAATGAGTATATTTGTATTAACTTCAAATAAAGAAAACCTTTACAACTTGTGCCTTGATGTTGTGCAGGTCCTCCTGGGGTCCGAAGCAGGAATCTCTTCTAATTTGACAAGCATTGCACTCTTTGAACCAAGACAAATAGAGATGAGTGATTTAACCTCACAAAAAGTCTTAGTTAACTAAGTCTGAATTTCAACAGCATTTAACTTCAAATATCTTAAGCTTGAACTCCCTTTGAGGCTACCCAAAGCCTCTTTTTATAGTGGAAAAGAGGAGGTTTCTTGTTCCAAATATGAAGGGATAGAATCCTCCTTCAAAGGGATTAGCTCCTTACATCAAGGGGTTAGCTCCATCAAGTGAGGGATGCATGAACCTTCTTAAAGCGTATCCATTCCCGAAAATTCCCATCTAGAATCTTCTAGAATTCACCTGGAATTCACTTTTTATCTTCACTTTCTCGCCTTTTTATGTTTTACAGAGGTCCGCACCCATTACACAAAGAACGTGCGGTATGGTTCCGCATGCAGGCTTAACTTTAGGTGCGAGACCGCAGGGAATGCATAGAGAAAGTGCGATACCAATTCTTAGGGGATTTTAGGGACTTTTCTCTGATTTTGAAGCTTGACATGAGGAGCTGATATGTTGGACTTGCAAAAGGAGGAAGTATGAGTAATAATGAGCTCATACTCATGGTAAAATGTCAAGATGACAGATTTAGTGTAACACCATTGCCATGATAGGGTGCGTGTTGATTGATCTGGAACTGGTTCTTATTTTTTTTATCAAACTATATTTCCATCTACTCTTCATATTTGTATTTTGTGTTTAATGGTTTCTGTGACTAACTATGACAAAATTGTTTTTTTATAAAAAAATGTTGTGTTGATATGGTTCCATTCCTCTCTTAGTTTCATTTTGATGTCTATATGCAAAGAAAAAGTGACCCAGCCATATTTTTTGTTACATAATACTATACACATATAAACCCAAGAGTCATATTACATGACTATTATGTTTTTTGGAATCTTGACAACTAAGCCATTGGCCAGCTTAGTTAATGGGTACACAAAGGAAAGGTAGGTTTGTGTAGTTTATGAGAAATTAACACTGAAGCTATTACTCGTTAGATCATTTGTATAATATCTGAACGATGTGCCAACTTAGTAAAGAATGTGCAGCCAAAAATAAAAATTAGTCTTAGTAAAAGGATTACATTGTCAAACAAAAAAATGTAGGATCAGTTAAGAATGTGAGCCAATAAAATAAAGGTAGGTTCAATAAATAATTACCAACCAATAAATTAAAGGTAGTCTAAGGAATTTTTCACTTAATGCCTTCATCCTGTTCATATAATTCTTACAATCTCAAGCTATGTATATGCCCCAACAGTTCTAAGAAAGGCAACATAGAATATTTCTCATTGTGTCCTACAGGTTACCTCTTTTGGTGAATGGGCCGTTTGTGTTGGAGATGGTTTGTTTGAGTTATATTTCCATAGGCTTTTTGTGAAATTATACTTTCAATTTTGTACAAATTTTCATTAGAGTGTTTGGTACATTTCCTGCCTTTGTATGAGTGCCAATGAGTTTATATGGGAGAATTTCATTTTCCTCATTTTTTTGTGTTTTCATTTTGGAATGTTCTTCCTTTAAGCTCACGAGAATCATTTTATAACTGGGAAAAAGGGTTGGGAACTGCAAGTGGCATGCTTTCTTGAGTGAAATGGTTTTTTTTGGGCTAACCACTAATACTATCTTAAAATTCGGTGGGTATATCCAAAAAGACATCATGCTTATTTATTGATCTTTTTTCTGGTTTTGAATGGGTAGATTATCATCTTCTTATCAATTTCTCAGAGAGTCATATCCACAATATATCTAGAAAATGGTCATCAATATGATGTATAATTTCCGCTCTCCTAAATATGTCTAATATTTTTGTATGAACATGAATCTTTTCAAAATATCTAGGCATATTGTATTTTTATTTTGGCCAAAAGGTTTTGGTTTTGCTGTGAGTATTTTCAATTGCATCATGATTCCATGTAAAGCCTTGTGATTATTGATTCTTGAGAAAACATACCAGTTCAAAATAAAACCATTTTTTTTTAAATCTCAAGGCTCAACGACCACTCCATTCATGTGATGAAATTATTTTCTGATGCATGTAAATTTGATTCTACACTCTCTCATTTCCTATGTAACTATAAATTTTCTCTTCCTGGTTCTGAAGCTACATGGATTCATCATCATAAAATTCATACTGGAAGAATGAATGGTTTTTTTCTTGTCATTTGTGTGCCCCTCAAATTCCTGTCCATTCCATCTTAAGACTATTCTTTGCTTCTTCCTTTGTCTTCTTAGCTTCTCAGTATAGGGTTGGTCCATGCCTTCTACCTACACTTTCTAGATTGCTCAAAGGAAAATTTGAGTAAAATCTATACTTAATTTTAGTTTTTAACTATAAACTCAGTAGCTTCCTTAAAATGTGTCTCATAATTCTTATTCTCACATTATAGTCCCACCATGGAAATCCATAAATTTTAATGATGGTAAGATTCACCCTTATGTCCATATACTCACTACATGCGAAAACTATAAAAGAATGGTCCTAGGCTTGCAATCAGGGTTCTTAGTGCCATCCTGAAGTGAGACAACCTTAACCTTTTAAGGTATATAATCTGATCCCTGAATTAACTATTTTGTCAGTAAATGTTTTCAGTTTCCTTTTTAAATGTTCGCAATAAACCCAACTTCTAGAAAGAGTAAATTGCAAACTTTTCATTCCTCTAAAGATTCGTGATGCTTCTTAATTTGTTGTGATTTCTATATCTAAGATTGATGGTGAAAACAAATTCCAAACAACAATTGTTTGTTTATTCTAGAGTCTTGCACATAGATAAATCCCTTAAAAAATTGTTTTCATTGTTAGTAGCAAGACCAATCTTGAAGGCAAATGTGATAACCAATCATCCCTCATTAACTCCTATTATTGACAACCCCATGAAATTGTAAACTATCCCACTCTTCAAGAATTAGATAAAAAGTAACGATATTCCTAATGTGATCACCCATTAGCCTGTAGAGATCTAAAATGTGAATGTTGTCATGTATTTACTTTTTAGTGACAATATTTTAGTGTTCATCCTTAGGCTTAAGTAGTTGGATTGTTTCTTTAGTGCTAGTTTCTCTTCTGGATGAACTGTGATGGTCATGTCTACCTTGTATCTAATATATATTGTATACTTTGTTAAAATTGTACTATTTTTTCATTCAAAATAGCCAATAGAAAACTCAGTACAACTTTCCACAGTATTTTGAAGTCATGGACCTAATTTTTATATTTTTCTTGACCGCATACCCCACATCTGTTAGGGATCTCTTAAATTTAGATGCAAGGCTTATTATGTTGCTTAAATATTATACTAACAAAAATCCTTTGCATATGTTTAATGTAGCCTAGTGTTACCTTTGTGCATGCAGAAGTTTCCCTTTCCCTGCCATGGTCTATCAGGATGAAAATTGCATTAGATGTAGTCAAGGGCCTGAAATTTTTTCATGGAGGAGATGAAAGACATGTGATTTATCAGGATTTTAAGAGTCCAACATCCTATTGGATCCAATTTGTCCCTTTAAACCCAAATAATTTAAATTACTAAGCATTGCTACAATATGAATTGTAAGTCTTTGGTTACTAAGAGATTGAATTGTAATGAGTTCTTTATATGACTGAAGGCCTGTGTATCTCATGCATGAATACAATGCCAAACTTTTTGAATTTGGTCTAGAAAAATATGGACTTTAAAGAGACAAAAATCATTTTTCTACTCGATTCATGGGAACTTGTGACTATGCAGCTCCTAAGTATGTAATGGTTGGTGAGCAATTTCTATAGCTTATAAGCTCCAAGTTAAATCGTGTTCAATCTAATTAGCTCTAAAAATGATCAAAAATTGTTTGCATAATTTCAATTGATTTATTCTCATGGCAGGTTATCCTGAGTAGTGAGTATGCATCCTATTGAGGGTGGAAGGTGATGTGTCTTTCTCCAAGGCCTATACAAACTAGGGTGAAAAATAAAAAATTGTTTAAAAACTATCCTGAGTATAAAATTTTGGCTTTAGATGATTGTATTAATATTATATTTATAATATATGTGATGCCTTGGAAAAGCTGGTACGTTGACTATAGCAACAAATAGTGTCTTTTCATAAATAAATAAAGGTTTTTGGATCACAATAAGTACTAAGGACACTACTGATTCTTTGGGGTTCATTTGACAGAGATATTAAAAATCAATTAATACTCACCCTACTTATTGCTAATTTTATCATGTAATGATGTCAGTACAAGGTTCCTAGCCTTGAATTTAGAGGGTTTTTCAATAGAATATTCTTGAGGCTTTGATGAATTTTTTAGAATAGGAAAAGGGAGGAACCAGTGCTCTAATTGAAGGCGCCCTAAATCTAACAAGGAACAACATGTATTGATAGTTATAAAAAGTAAAATTTCTACAACTATAGGGGTCCACAAATGGATAGACAACAAAGGCTTGAATTTGATTACATGGTGATGTATTTCACCTTGAGGGACTACACCTCAAATATAAAGGTAATTATGGATGTGTTTCAACTGAAGGGAAGTGACTTATTGTGGTGAAAGACACTCTTTTCACAATTGGGGAAGCTTATTTCAGAGCTAACGTGGGAATTGTTTGAGGAAAAATTTCGAGAATGTTAACTATCATATGAATTCATCCAAAGTCCATTGAATGAGTCCAATTCCTTAAAATAGGATAGTCGATCTATACACAAGTATGAAGCACGATTCATGGAGTTGCTCAAATATGATCCACACTTAAACACATAAATGCTAATGATGAATAAGTTTGTTTATGGATTGAATTATAACATATGAGCCAAGGTAATAATTTTGATGCCTTATACCTTACATGAGGCGGTGCAATGAGCCATCATTGTTAAAGTAAATATTCTAAGCAGTGGACTAAGTATACCACCATGGCCTACTAGGAAAGGATATTTATTGGGGATAGTTTAGAATGAAAAAACCATCAAAGAGGACGAGTCTACAACCAACAAATATATTCAATAGGGAACCAAATTCCACCATATCGACCTTCAACACAACAATCTTGGGCTACACCATAGAAATCATAGTCAACAACAAAACAATCAAACCACATAGTGCATTATCATCCTACACCATAATTATATGTCGTACCCCACTAACACCTAACACATAGTCTAGTTCATACCAGTGGAATTCTAGGACACCATTCAATTCAACCAGTAGTGGGAGTTAAGCTCTTAATAGCGAGTGTTGGACTTATGAAGGTCCACACTTCAAGGGGGATTTCCCTAAATAACGAGGTAAGTACAACCCAACAAAGTAGCAAACCATAGTGGGGGATCTGGGAAGGGTGTTGATGTCCAAAGTAGAAATGAATATATTTTGAAATGATGCATGTTGGTTGATTTATCATTGTTACAAATTACAACCAATGAGATGCAGTGGAGAGCATCACATGATTTTGGAGCTGAGGAGTGTATGATGATGTATGTTTCACCTACTGCATATAATGCTTGTTTGCCTAATGCACAGTGGGGATAAAATGCGTATATGGCTTGTAAGGGTGGTATCCCATACATGGCTTATGGATCAAGTCCTTTTGACATGCCATTTAATGGAAAAATTTTGCCAATGGATATGTAGGGAACACGTGGATATATGCCAGGTTTTGTCCCTCCTATTAAAAGGAAAGGTGTTTTTTTATTGATATATGTTATGAAACAAACTCAAAAAATAGAAGAAAAGAGATACAAACGCCTTAGAAATCAGACACTTCGAGTGGGAAACCTCCAATACATTACATAAATGAACAATTCTTGGATGCTACAAATGACCAAAACCTCCTTCTATATAATAACAATATTGGGGTTACAGGGGTACAACAATAACAATAAGGGACTAAAATAGTAATATAGGGACCTAACATGCCCCTCTCCTTAAAAAAAGTGTTTTCCTCAATGCTTGAGTAGGTCTGGGTGTTTCTGTATAAAATTCTCATCCTCCCATGTATAATCTCCAGTGGGTAAGTTCTTCCACTTGATGAGATACTCTAAAATTGATCGATTTCATAGTTGTCAATTTCTTGTTTCCATGACCTCTTCAGGTTCCAATATGATTTTTCCTTCCTCATCAAGTTATGGAAATATTGTTTGAACTAGAATATTTTCACCTATAACCTTCTTTAAGCGTGAAACATGGAAAAATGGATGCACTCACGAAGAAGCAAGAAGCTCCAATTTGCATGCCATAGTACCAATCTTTTGCAACACCTTGTAGGGATCATAGTACTTTGGTGTTAATTTATTATCCTTATTAGCTTGCTTGAGGGACATTTTTTTGTATGGTTGTATCCGTAAAAATACCTAGTCTCCTACATCAAAACTTCTCTCACTGCGATGTTGATCTGCCTGCTGTTTCAATCGATTTTGTGCCAAATTTACGTTATCCTTTAAGAGTTGGAGAACTTCTTGTTGATTCTTGATGTGATCTTCCACTGCTTGAACCTTAGAAATTTCTCTTAAATATGATGTGATGGATGGTGGATGATATCCATAAAGTGCCATAAATGGGGTAATTTTTGCTGCAGTATGGAAGAAAGTGTTATATCATCATTCAGCAAGAGGTAAACACTTGACCCATTTTGTTTGTTTATTGGATACAAAACAACGAATATATCCTTCCAAACATTTATTAACTATATCAGTTTTACCATCAGATTGAGGATGATAATATGAGGTATGAGCTAGTTGAGTACCCAAACAATAAAATAACTTCGCCCAAAAATTTCCAGTAAAATTGGGATCTCTGTCACTCACAATAATCTCTGGGTTTCCATGTAGCTTTTGAATTGTGTCCATAAATGTAGTAGCAACTGTACTTTCTTTAAATGTATGATATAATGCACAAAAGTGTGCATACTTGGTAAGGCTATCAACTACCACCATGATGACACTCTTTCCTTCGGACTTGGGTAAACCTATGATAAAACCCAATGAAATATCCTCTCAACATTGACTTGGAATGGATAAAGGTTGTAGAATATCGAGGTATTAATTTTCTCAACTTTATTTTGCTGGAAAACCAAACATTCTGGTACAAACGTTTGAATATTAGATTTAAGGCCATCCCAAAAAAATTCTTTCTTCACCTTGTGGTAAGTTTTTAAAAATCCTGAGTGACCTCCTAAAGGAGAAGTGTGCAATTCCAAAAGAATCTTTTGTTTTAGTTGGGAACTCTTACAAAGATATAAGCAATATTTGTACCATAAGGAATCATTTTTCCAACTAAATGTATCAGATGTATTAGGATCTTGCTGCAAATTTTGAATGAGTGCCCACACTTCTTCGTCCTTCTTCCATTCATCCCTTGCTTCGGTTACCCAATCTGGTTGGACAATAGAAATGGCACAAAGCAATTCTTCCAGCTCTTCATTATTTCTTGAGAGTGCATATGCAACAACATTTAGCTTCCATTTTTTGTAGATTATTTCAAAGTCATAACCCAACATCTTTGTGACCCATTTTTTCTGCTCTTCTAAAGACAGTATTTGTTCCAAAAAGTGTTAAGACTATCATGATCAGTTTTTACCTTGAAGTGTCTTCCCATTAGGTAAGGTTTCCATTTCTTTAGTGCATGTAGTATTGCTAAAATTTCCTTCTCATAAATAGCTTTCTGTAAATACTTTCCTTTGATTGGACAACTTTCAAAAGCAATGGGTCTTCCTTCTTGCATTAAAACAACACCAATTCCATTTCCTGAGGCATCACATTCCACAATAAAGGTTTTTGTGAAATCTGGCATAACTAAGACCGGTGGTAGGCACATTGCCTCTTTAAGATGTTCAAAGGCCTTAGTTGCTTTAGGAATCCATGAAAATGCATCTTTCTTCAATAATGTTGTTAGAGGTGCTACTATTCTCCCATAATTCTTAACAAACTTGCGATAATACCTTGTTAACCCAAGAAATCCTCGCAACTTCTTTATGGTTGTGGGGACTTTGCATTCCTTAATGGATTTAATTTTTTTAGGGTCTACCTTAACACCCTTGTGAGATACAATATGACCCAGATATTCCACCTCTTGTACTCCAAAGAAACATTGGATGCTTTTGCATATAATTGTTTCTCCTGCAATAGTTTGAGCACCCTGTCAACATGTTGAACATGATCCTTCCAAGACCTGGTGTAGATTAGTATATTATCAAAAATTACTAGAAAAAATTTTCCAAGGAAGTGTTTGAAAATGGAATACATCAACCCTTGAAATGTAGAAGGTGCATTGGTAAGGCCAGAAGGCATGACCAAAAATTCATAATGACCCTCATGAGTTCGAAATGATGTTTTCAGAATATCTTCAATATTCATTCTAATTTGATGATATACTGAACAAAGATCCAACTTGGTAAAATAAATTGCTCCATGTAATTCATCGGATAATTCATCAATCACAGGAATGGGAGATTTATATTTAATAGTGAGCTTATTGAGCTCCTTATAATTTGGACACATGCGCCTGATCCATCCTTCTTGTGCACCAATACTACTGGAGCAGAGAAATAACTTTGACTATGTTGAATTATACCAGCCTCTAACATTTATGCAATCATACATTCAATTTCGCTCTTTTGGACATAAGGATATCTATAAAGCCTGATATTTGGAGGAACAATTCCTAGAATCAAATAATAGCATATCATGATCACGAATAGGTCAGAGTCCTTTGGGAGTTTCAAACACCTTGGAATTATTGTCCAAGACGTTTTGAAGATCTGCAGAAATAGATGATTTTGATGTTGGAACTTCTAGTAAGGATAATTGTGCAATTACACCTTGTTGTTATTTCTTCAGAAGCTTTTTCGTGACATTAGAGCTTATTATCTTTCCCATATTCCTTGCGATATCGCGTAATTTGACTTCCTTTCCTTCTGAAAAAAATTTCAAGAAAATTTCTTGAAAATTAAAAGCTACCGCTCCCAAAGATTGTAACCATTGTACTCCTAGTACAACATCAGCACTTCCCATTGGAATGGAAAGAATTTGAATATTCAATACATATTCCCCCGTGATTATCTTGATATTATGGAATTTTCCAGAGCAATTTATATTTCCTCCATTTGCAACCATCGCTTGACATTCTGGTGCTGGGTATAGGAAAAAATTAAATTCCTTGGCTACCTTATAATGAATAAAATTATGGTTACTACCCGAATCAATCAACACTATTACCTTTTTCTTCTTGATATTCCCTTCTATCTTGAGAGTTTAAGGAGTGTTAGTTCCTGCCAATTCATTACACGATATGGTAGGAATCATTTCGTCCTCATCTAGGGTTGGTTTCTGGTGTATATCCTCTTCTTTTGAAGATTCTTGTTCATTTTCTTCTTCCTCTTCACAACCTACGTAAAATAATTTCTTCTCAGCACAGTTATGACCTTCAGTGTATTTCCTATCACAATTGTAGCAAAGCCCTTCTACTATTTTTTCTTCCAATTGTTGTGGTGTCAACCTTGTAGGTTGTGGAAGTCTAGGAGTAGCAACACTTCCATCTTTATATATGTGAGTGGTAGGTTTCCTCGTCGCCATAATTTTACATTCAATTTTTCTTGCCAACCTAAATGCCTTTTCCAATGAATCAGGTTCCCAAACATGAACTTCATGTTATATTTTATCCTTTAAAATCCCTATGAAGACATCAATCTTGTGTTCCTCTAGAATACTAGTTACCCTTATATTCAATTTTTGGAAGTCCTCAATGTGCTCTACCATTGAACGCTTTTTTTTGAGATTTATCAATTGGCTAAAGAAGGTGTTGCTTTTTCTATCCTCATAATGTGCTATCATTTCCTCCGTAAAAATTGACTAAGTGCCAATTTGGCTAAGTGCCAATTTTTTTACGGGAGTAAAGCCATCGATACTATACAAATGTATTTTGTTCTAAATGTAAAGTTGAAATTCGTACCTTTGTGTGTTGTGCACATTATTGAGATCAAAATATTGCTCCATCTGTAGTATCCATGTTACAGGATCCCTGCCAGAAAACTTCCTCATATCCATATTTGGAATATGGTGGTTCTTCCATCCAACATTAGAGTTTTTAAAATCGTGATTAACATTTATTTTGTTCTCATCATGAGTTTCCTCTACTATCTTTTCGCCATTAGGAAACATTTCTTGTATCAATTTTTTCAAACCTTCCATATCTACTTTTAGATCATTCTTCGTGTTTTCCATGTTGTCTTTCATTTTTTCATTGATCTTAGCTTCCATGTAATCCATCTTAGCTTCCATGGCATCCATCTTAGCTTCCATGCCAGCTTCCATTCCATCCATCTTATTTTTGTTTCTCTTTGCAAGAGCGAAATTTGGTGCACTTGCTCTTGTAATTTTGATATGTCATGTCGCATTTCTTCATCTTCATGAGTCATAGTAGAGACTTCTGAAGGCTTAATGGGTGTTGAATTATTTTTAGGTGGCATTTTAAAACCCAATACTGATATCTTTGCTACAATATTTCCTTGGAATCAATTCAAACTGATTTTTCACACAAGACTTATGCAATTCGAAAAAAAATACACAACTTTTTCTTACTTTTGAGGAGCTCGAGATTGAAACTGAATTATCTCTATGATTTCGAATCTTCAATATCTGAAATTAGCCCTGTAGTAGCCTCAAGCTTATGCTAGTCATATAGGCACAAGTTATGTTATCTTAGCTGCAAAACGAAGAGGTAATGGAAAGAAACTTCGAAAAAATAATTCTCCATTGTGATGGATACTCTAAAGGATGTTAGAGATTTGAATATTGTTTATTGGTGTAAAGGTGGAAGGTTCTCCACCCAAGTACTTCAATTACCATGTGCAATAACAAAGCAAGATGGATGACGAGGTGTGTGATTTTATGTACATTTATCAATACATTCTAATTGAAATTAATAATATTATCTCATCTTATCTCGCTCTAATGTTACTGAAAAAAAATCATTCCAGATGGATTAAGGAGAATACCTGGAATTTTTATGTAGAAGGTTGTGATATCCCTAGAAGAAGTAGACATTATACTTGGAGGGAAGCTGCTGAAAATTCTAGGATTTTTTCACTGCTTACACTTCAGGTTTTTCTGTATTTATTTTGTATTTAGTTTCTATAAATAATTTGACATATACTTGCAAATGATTAAGGAATTTAAAATATGAAAGTATTTCATTGATAACCTGTTGAACACATTTATAGGTTAGGTATCTTGATGCTTATATCAAATGGAAAGATATTGTATACCCTAAGATCATTGTCCTGATTGTAAGAATATGGAAAAAGAGGGTGTTTCTTTTAGGAATGATACATTTTGTGGGAAAATATATGAAGGTGGTGAGGCTAAGCATTTATTGGACATTGGAAACCTATAAGACATTCTTGTCTCTGTTGTCAAACATGGTAGAAAAATTGAAGAGACTGAACGTATTGTATTCCATGTTTCCTTTGATATTCTCAGATATCTTTGTTCCCTTTAATTATAATGTGGTGGTTGTGTGATGTGCTAAAGTTTTCTGTTAATTTGTTGATTAATAAATAACATTTTGCTTGAAGCAGGTTTGTGTTAGAAATGATTCTAGTTTGAAGCAAGTTTTTGTTAGCAATGGGTATGTGAATAAGGAAGTGACTAGGTGTGATCTTGTGTTATTGAATACAACAACAATATAGATGTTGCCTTACTTGTTATCTTGAGCATGTCCTAAAAAGAGTCTATTTCCCATTAGTCACAGGGATTTTTCCTCCTTCAAGTTCTCTAGGAAGTTAATCAATGTAGAGGACATCATCATAGAATCCATGAGTAGCTGCAAGTATAGCATTTATGATCCTCCTTATGGTCTACTCTGGTATTTCTCACCTTTTTATTTTAATCATTCATATGTTGTACCTTGTGCTTTTGGATTCTTCATTGATAGTCACATGGAAACATTGTATGAACCCATAACAACTACACTAATTATAAATGATAATAGATGTAAAGTATGGAATCTGACTCACTACTATTTTGCACCATAATCCCATTACTATTATTACCACCAATACCAATTATAACTACTAATAAATATAGAGGATGGAATATTATCTTATGTTGTGAACCACCACTTATTGCTCATTTTACCTTTTCAAATATTTTATGACAAAAAATTGATTGAGAGTACCTATTCAGCCAAATTTTTCCAACTCTGGCACCTACCCAGGTGAGACAAACCACAGTCCCCTAGGCGCTGATTAAGAGTAATATGTATTCAACAAAATTTACCCCAAACCCTCACTTACCCAAGTGAGATAGTATACCATAGAAAATTAAGAGTATCTATTGAGCCAAATTTATCTTAAGACTCGCATCTACCTAGGTGAGAAATTACACTAACGATCGATTAAGTAAGAGTATCTATTCAACCAAATTTTCCCAGGGACTTTCACCTTTCTAGGTGAGATTTTCCATCAGGAGTAATTAAGAATATCTACTCAACTAAATTTTCCAAACACTTGCACCTACCCAGGTGATCTAGCCCAATAGGGACAGTCACAAACATCTACTCAGATAAATTTTCCCATGACTTGCATGTACCCATGGGACTCTGGCTGAGGAAAAAAAACAACCTTGTTTCACCAGCCATCCAAGCCTTGTTTGACTTGATTTTTTATCTCAATATTCAATCGATGCATTTTAACAATATATTCCTCTTCTTTTTTTCCTATAATTGATGAAATTTTTGGTATAGGATTTGGATGTTGGAGGATAATCTGATAAAAGTAACTGGAAATTCTTCTAGGGTGATTAAGACTATGGACTTACCCAATTAAGAATGCCCACTAGGGACGAATCTACTAAGGCACTTGAGAATATCTATTTAGAAAAAATTGTCTAGGACTTGCAGCTACCCAGTTGAAATAGTTCACTAGAGACAAATATGTTTAGTGGAATTTGAACCTTGGTTGGGGAGTAATAACACCCCTATTTTACCAATCATCCAAGCCCCATTCAACTTGTATTTTACTCTGTGTGCATATGTGTTTTCCTTTTCAACCCTTTTCTCTATTTCCACTTCTTGTGTGTGCTCTTGGGAAATTTGGCACAAGTTCAAACCTAGTGGAACCATCCATGAAAATGTTATACAATCCCCATAGCCAAGAAAAATTGTAATAGAGTCATAGAAATAGGAGATATATATTCTCCATGTCTATCTTTTACGTGCACATATGGTCATCGATTCAATTTGTTGTTGGTTATCGAATTCACAACTACAATATAAAGTCAAATGCTGAAAGAGTTTGGTAATGGAAACTAGATCGTTTATCACCTAAGAATCTCAATTTTTTTTTTTTTTGGTTTTCTAGACTATTTGCAATTCCTACAAGGATCAAGACAACAATGAGTAGTATCATTACATTTCAAGGCTATACAGAACCCCCTGAATATAGGGATTAATTATGGAAATAAAATAGTTAATCACCTGGACAACTTAATTCACTAAGATGGTAAGTGTTTTTAATATCCTACAAAATGCATGATGGTGTTTGGCATTAGGGAAATAGTATGCTGTCATTTTTGTTTTAAATCACCATGACAATGGTCATTAAATCTATGAAAGGGTTCAAATTTGTGCCGCTTTGTAATATCAATTTTCTAAATGCAAGCCATATTCTCGTAGAATATTTTCCCAATTTTTTTTTTAGCTACTAAAAAATAGAGGCAACATTATCAATGGGAAATAAATAATCATTTTTCGAGCCCCTCAAAGTGTTTTTAAGGTCTAATCCCATTTCCCCTCGCTAGTCATTGTTTTAGTCATAGCTAAACATCTTCATAAAATTATAAATTGTCTCTAGATAAATGGGTTATTTTAGTGGTCAACCTAACTGTAAATTGTCGATCTGTCACTCGAAATGTTTACAGATGATAGAGAATCTTCTCTACCTATGGAAGAGAAGCTCTACATTAAAGAGGGAAGTATTCTTCCTATCCTATAATATTCTAGAGCTTTAAAGATAGTAATATATTTACATAAGGGGCATTCAAAGATAGGTAGTGTAGCAATTGTGCCCCAAAAGTCATAGAAATAACTTCCTCACGGTTGATTTTGTCTTTGACATGTACATTACTTTACAGTCGGCTAACACTACCTATTCCATATTGGTGTAGGATACAAATATTCATAGCACAAATATACATTTAGTAGTCATGATTTATTCATTGGGGAATATGCATATTTTACACAAAATAGTTAACTTAGATCGTATAGATTACAATTTCAAACTTGTCCTAAGACTTCTTATAGAATGGAATAAATGTATCCTACGTGTATGTTTGTTTCTTCCCAACACTTCATTTACACCTCCACCCTATTTTCATAACTTCCATAACCATTTTGCTTGTTTAGTAAAATATTTTCCAAGACTTTACCAAGTTTTATAATTTCTCGAAATTTGTATAATTTAGAATTTATAAAGTTTCGAGGTTTAATTTTTAAAGTTTAATTCTTTAAAGGGTGCCAGCTTAATGAAAGAGCACCTGCTTTACAAGGAGGTTGGTGGTTTGATTCCATCATGCCTTGATATTCATATGGAATGGTGATGAAGGCTCTTTTGGCCATCACCAATGAGTTTATCGTGACATTTTTCAACACTCAGGAATGAGCTTATGGTGACATTTTTTGATCCACACCAAATATGAAATGGTGAGGATCAATGAACGTCACCATATATATGAACCAATAGTGACGACCATTAAATTTCCATCACAAAAAATTATTGTTGATCATATGAAATGGTGATGGTCACTATCTATCATTATAATCAATATTCGTGAAGAACCTTGAATGTCGTCAAAATACATACTTTCGGTGACGCCACCTGCTGTAGCTCCTAGAGAGAACCTTGATTTGCAAAAGAACAGTGCCTAGGACATCTTAAAATTAGAGGTTAAATGTGGACAATTGTATAAATGCCTCTGACAAAATATGGGTCAAAAGAATAATGGTTTTGGTGGTTCAAGAATGGAGAAGACCATTTGAGCCTGATTCATGTGAATTCCCTATATTGTGAGAGGGCTCAAGAGGTTGTGAAGCTTGATGGATTTTAAATGGGTCAAGTATAAAATAATGAGCAAAAGCTTTAAAAATATGCAAAGGCATTGAGAAATAATGGAGAAGGAACCTACAAGAGACAGGCTTAAGAGTATTAAGAATATGTCGCTCGTGAACTCAGAGGAAGAAGATATGATTGAGATATGGACAATAACTGAGGTTCGTGAAGCATGAATTAAGGGAGTGTATCAAGCTTAATACATGAGCGTTAACACATGAGCATTATACATACATGAATTCATGAATAAAATTGCAGACCGCTGGCAGCTACATTACATGAACCATCAAAGCAGCAGAGCATGAAAGATGATTATACTTAAAAAGTAGATTATTGATAACAGAAGAAAAAAGATACATAATACTCATTTATCCATATGGAATCCAAATAACATCGTTGTATCATATTAAGTTCAAACAGCTCTCCCAAATATGTATCTTAGAGCACAGGGAGCACAATCATACAAAACTACAATAAAATTCTCCAAAATTCCAGAACCCCTCTTTCATCTTTGAACTCCCTACACATAGAGTTCTCCTTCAGGGTTTATGATCGAATCAAATTCTCATGATCGATCCACACATGCGAAATAAAAATATCCTAACTGACTAGAGGAGCGTACATCTAGAAATCGCTCCCATAAACAGAGAATCCAAATAGACTCGAGTGAAATCGAGATTTCACCAGAAAAACATCACTATCTAACAGTAAAAGGAAAATACAAAGTTGAATAGAGGAGGCCAAATCTGGAAGACTTCAAAGTGGTGTGATGAGGAGTGGCCTTGAACAGGTGGGCAGTCTGTCTTCCATTTCTTAATTCCACATGCTTTTTGAATTCCTCCACTCCCTCATTCTCATGCTTTCCACTTAGTAGCTATGAAATGACTAGTCGTACTACATGTGATTGGCTCTTTAGCAGAGGTTTCCTGAGAAAACTGAATAAACCACAACTGCATGTTCCAACCAAAAGCCCATGCTGTGTTTTGAATTGCAAACTGGGAACCAGACTTAGGAGGGGGGCATGGATGGTTTGTGGTATTGGATTGGAGGGGGGCGGGGGGGGGGGGGGTGGGGTGGGGTGAAAATTCACTCTGAGCCACCACTGTCACCGGAGCGTGTAGAAACCGAGTATTTCGGGCCCCCCCCTCTCGGCATTAACCTTTAGAAGGTGGAGCAAGTGTGAAATAGATTATTAGCCGTCAGATGTATCAATGAGGAGAGAAGGTGACAAATATATGTGAGGGGATTAGTGGTGATGGTATGTGCGAAGAATGGATGGAAATGGAGGAAGGAATGGTGGGGCCAATAGTATTATGTAATATCCCAAAATAAGGGATTTCTACAACAATAAGAATATCTTAAGATATTATAGAGTTGGATATGCAGAAATATATCTCATAGAATGAGTTAGATCACATGTCCATCAATCATATATACAGAAGCAAGAAAGATGATCCATTCCCTCAATCAAAAGTGGGGAAAATCAATATTTCCAGCACCAAAAACGTTAATTTCTGATATTTGCATAAAAATAATGGAAATTGACGGTGGGATACCTTAGCTTAGGTCATTTTGGGCTCACATACCAAATTTCATCAGAAAAAAACGACTCTAGCTATGTTAAACAGATCTCCCAATCTCGTTACAGCTCAAAAAAGCCCAAATCCCATGAATTATTGTATGCAGAAATTACTGAAGCCTTCACAACGTGATTTTCTGAGGGTTTCAGATGTAATATAATAGAAATATCAAATATAGAGTTTATTACAACAATACATGGAGAAAAACAGAGATCTAGCCTCTTTTATACAAAATGAGATAACTCGGCAAGGGTTTCTTGACAGCTTGAGTACAAGAGAAGTAGATCTGAATATTCAGTCTACAAAAGAATCTAGTTTAATAAAAAATTACATGAATATTACTGAAATAAGTACAATAGGGATTAGAATCCCTTTTCCTATATTTCCGGGGGAAGGGTTGGCCCTTGCCCAAGGAAACTAGCCAAAAATCAAGGTATTAAACCTTGTTGCAGCTGCTCTCTGAAAAATGACGCAGTTCCTGCAAGGGACAACACTGTAAAATTTTAGAGATGATTTGGCCCAATTCCAAGATGTGTAGATATTCCTGGGAGCCTCCCTTGCTGATCCTCCAATGGATAGACAAACTCTCCACTGAAAAACAAGCCTAAAAATGGCTCAAAGAGATCCTCCTTTGCTGCACCCTGCAACACAACCTAGCTCTAAATAGAAAATAAAGTGTAGCTGAAGGAGGTAGCTTGGCCAAAATGCTGAAATGAGGAAATGAAGCTTAAGAACCTCTCCTTCCCTAAGGATGAGGTATGGATTCCTGACCGGAAACACCCTTGTGCTGAATAGCACTGCAACCCTGATAAACAACAAGAGGAAGCAAAGTCTCAACAGAACAAAGAAAATAATAATCCAAGCATGAATACAATGGTTTTCCTCCTCTCCGTATATAGTAGGTGCTCCTCTCCACAATGGGTCCCATCCATATGTGCCACCTAGCCCATGCAAGTTTTCCTCCATTCAAACTGCACAGTCCATCATTAAGATACAATGTATCTAGACAGTGCATGTGGACTTGGTCAAATATGACTGAATCAACGTGATCCAATCATGTTCACACCTGTAGGTTCTCAATCCAGCTGCTTTATTCTTCCCCTTTTCACATGAGGAATGTTATTTTTCCTCCTAAAGAGGTTAATGGGCCTCCCTACCCATTTTATTCATCTAATGCCAACTATAATGTTCATTTTAGCTTGAGGCTAAAATTTGGGAACATTATAGTCCTCCCCTCCAAAATGTTGCTTATCCTCAAGCAACTGCATAGAGAGAGAAAAATTCCTCCCCCTTCTCCTCTTGTGGCCTCCTCATCAATAGTCCCCACCACTGCTCAAGATAATCTGCAGCAAATCTTCCCTCCAATTTCTCCTCCCAAAGATGCACGACCAAATGGCTCACATCATGAAAAGGTGGAAGGTGTAAGTGGAAACCTCCTTGCTGTCTCATGGCCTCCTCAAGGTAGGAGTGATGAAAAAAATGGGAAGTCTTATTCCCAATGAGTGAATCCCTCACCCATGCAATCATCCAAATGAATTAAGCCATTCTAGGTAGCTCATCAAATACTTTTTCAACACCCGGTTTATGCAATGTAGTGGGGCTGCATGGAGAGATTATATTCTTCCATTCAAATTGTTTCTCTCTCCATTTATGGTAAGTATGGGGCTATTTATTTCCTTGGGCTGAAATGAAATGGCCTCCAAGAATGGCCCAAGCTACCCCATCAAAAAAATTATCCATGAAGTGCCTCCTCCAAGCACTCAAGTTCTTCAAATTGCTCACCCCATGTGAAGAAAAGAGATGTGATGTGGCAATCATGGTTTGCCCATTGCTCCTTCGGAAAAAAACAACATGAATAGTAGGGAGAATCACACCCCCAATGGGCATCTTCATCTTATATCCCACTCTCTAAATAAAGCTCTCCATGGATATAAACATACCAGCAATATATGGAAGCAAAATACAATGAAAACAAGCTGTAAAATGACAACTGGAGAGTGAATCGTAGTTCCACACATGGAACCAGCGCAGTGCATAATTTTCCTGCATCAAAAAGAATGATAGCAAGTGCTCTCCTAGCCACTTGTTTGCTACCACAATCATTTCATAGGATAGAAACATGAAAGTACAATGAGGTGTCAAAAGTGCACACCAAAAATCATGTGGCCTCCTCCACAAACCACCATTAAGGTAGCCAAAATCAATGCTACAAGTAGCTACAAGTACATCATACAAAATTCAAGAAGGGATGATTCTTCTTGGTACAACATGCTACTCATATAAGGTAAAGAAGTACAAAACATAATGTGAAATTATACCTCCTCCACCATGTACTTGAGACCTTGACTTGAAATGGCTCAACTGGAATTCCTCCCTCACCTCCATAGGGAAGTGGCTGTGACATCCTCTCCATCGACATCCGGGCTATGCATCTCTCTATATGCTGAAATATATCATGCTGGATGCCCTCCCAAGTGAACTCCTCTATCAAAGAAAGATATGCATCCAAGTGCATAGAAAATAATTCCTCATGTGCTGCATGTGGCAGCTTCTCCTTGAGACTAGAAGCTCTAGTCAAGAGGATCCTGCCATAGGAATAGATGACCACATCATCCAACATGTATCTATCATCTCCATATGGGTCATCAAGAATCATGCAAGCACCAAGATCCTTGGAGTACTTTACCAAGAGTTGAGATCTCCAATATGGATCAATCTTCCTAAGAGACAGCGTTGGTGAAATAGCATATGAAGCTCTCCTCATGCTATTGTTTGCTACTTTTACATCCCCCATGCCAAATTCATCTTCCAAAATATTCACCCCTCCTGAATCTGAGAGTGGTGAATCAAATGACAAGGTGTCTCCCACAAACTCTAGATCTGGTGGCCTCCTAGGTGGAATGCCTCCATGTAATGAGACATCAATGTCAAGAGTAGACTGAATATATGGATGGACAGACTTGTCCCTACTCTCACTGCACAATCCAGCCTCTCTCTTCTGTGCATCAACCTTCTGAAATGGATAGGTGTGTATTCTCATCAACAATTGATGCTGATCATCCTCCCTATCTCCTCCTTCCATCTGCATGGTTTTATAATCTCTCAAAAAAGTCACATGCTGATCATAGGTTGTGCCTTGATCTCCACACATGAGATCCTGGGAAATCCCTTGCAATGATACAAGAACCCCTCTTGTTGGAGCAAGTGATCCTCCTTCCTCTGTATCAGGCACTAGATAATATCTATATGTGACAGAGCTATTTCCGCCAACCTCTACAACATGAATGGGCAACCTCCCAATGATTGGATCCTGTTTTGAAAAAGGGATCTCCATACCTCCTCGCTCAAGAATATGAGATAAAAGTCTTGCCTCTATCAAGTTATGATGCAAGATATCAGCCTCCTCCATGGGTTTCTGAAGTGGAATGGAGTTTATTGTTTCATCCATCACATGCAAGGTTTGTGTTTATATGAGTTTGTTTTTCTTCTCCACATGTGTTTCAGAAATATTCCCATCAAATATTCCCACCAATGCTTTAATGAACCTAGCATAAGAAGAAGTATTTTCATTATTTAAAGAAAAATACTCAAATATCCACCATGCATAGGCCTTACCTCCAAAATGCAGCGCCACAACTTTGATTGCATCATCTTCAGAAATTTGGTGTTGCTGTAAAAAGGTTTCTAGTTCCTCCACCCAAGCTTTGGCTGAACATGCAGGTGAACCATCAAAAGTAGATAGAAGAAATCTATCCTCATGCTTGCTTCCCTTCACCCTGATCTTGCAAAACTTTGAGAAAGTAAGATTATCTCTAAACCTTTCAGTTTGAGATTCATAACCTTGCAACAAACCACTAAGAGTTTCCCTCTTAGGCATTCCTCCATCCTTCATCTTTCTCTTGACAGATCTAGGCTCTTGAATCCACTGTGCAACATAGTGTGTGGCTGCATGCTCACACTCCTCATATGAAAATCTATATTTTTATTCAGATTCAAACCTTCTTGGAGATTCTCTGTACATCTCCCTTCTTATTTTTTTGAGATTTTCATGAATGCTCTTTATAGATTTAGGAAGAAGCTTTGAAAGCCTATCCTCCTTTATTTCTCCATATAATGGAGTCTTCTTTCTACTCATATTTTCTTCTTTGAATAGCATAATGGCTGTGTTCGACAGGCTGAGCCAAGATTATGCTCTGATACCATTGTAATATCCCAAAATAACGGATTTCTACAACAATAAGAATATATTAAGATATTATAGAGTTGGAGATGCATAAATATATATCATAGAAGTTTTTATATCATATTTCCATCAATCATATATACAGCATCAAGAAATATGATCCATTCCCTCAATCAAAAGTGAGGAAAATCAGCATTTCCAGCACCAAAAACATTAATTTCTAAGATTTGCATAAAAATAAGGGAAATTTATGGTGGGATCCTTTATTATGGCTCATGTGGGGATCACATACCAAATTTCATCAGAAACAAATGACTCTAGATATGTTAAACAGATCTCCCGATCCCGTTACAGCCCAAAAAGGCCCAAATCCCATGACTTATTGTATGCAGAAATTACTAAAGCTTGCACAACATGATTTTATGAGGGTTTCAGATGTAATATGATATAAATATCAAATATATAGTTTATTACATCAATACATGGATAAAAATAGAGATCTGGCCTCTTTTATACAAAATTAGATAACCCAGCAAGGGTTTCTTGATAGCTTGAGTACAAGAGAAGTAGATCTGAATATTCAGTCTGAAAAATAACACAGTTTACTACAACATTACATGAATATTACTGAAATAAGTACAATATGTATTAGAATCCCTTTTCCTAGCTTTCCGGGGGAAGGGTTGGCCCTTGCCCAAGGAAACTAGCCAAAAATCAAGGTATTAAACCTTGTTGCAGCTACTCTCTAAAAAATGACGCAATTCCTGAAAGGGACTGCACTATAAAAGTGCAGAGATGCTTTTTCCCAATGCCAAGATTTAGAAATATTCCTGGGAGCCTCCCTTTCTGATCCTCCAATGGATAGACAAACTCTCCACTGAAAAACAAGCCCAGAAATGACTCAAAGAGATCCTCCTTGCTACACCCTACAACAAAAAATAGCTCTAAACAGAAAGTGAACTGTAGATGAAGGAGGTAGCTTGGCCAAAATTCTGGAATGAGGAAATGAAGCTCAAGAACCTCTCCTTCCCTGAGGATGAGGTAGGAATTCCCGACCGGGAACACCCTTGTGCTAAACAGCACTACAACCCTGCTAAACAGCAAGAGGAAGCAAAGTCTCAATAGACCAAAGCAAACAATAATCCAAGCATGAATACAATGGTTTTCCTCCTCTCCATAATGGGTCCCATCCATATGTGCCACCTAGCCCATGCAAGTTTTCCTCCATTCAAACTGCGCAGTCCATCATGGAGATACAATGTATCTAGACAGTGCATGTGGACTTGGTCAAATATGACTGAATCAACATGATCCAATCATGTTCACACCTGTACTAGTTGCTCAATCCAGCTACTTTATTCTTCCCTTTTCACATGAGGAATTTTATTTTTCCTTTAAAGAGGTTAATGGGCCTCCCTACCCATTTCGTTCATCTAATGCCAACTATAATGTTCATTTTAGCTTGAGGCTAAAATTTGGGAACATTACATATTAACAGACAGTGGAAATGATTTAAACAGAAAAGAGCGAGTTAGAGGCTAGGGGATGGATTTAGATGACATGGTAAGGATGGGTCCCACAGCTATCGCAAATCGCACATCGGTGGATTTAGTTTATGAGAGGTGGAGGTAAACATGAAAACTTGCAATGTGCAAAGTGCGGGGAGAGGGAGGTGACATGGAAATGAAGTGAGGGTTGCCCGCAACATCGTAGCCCACAAGTTTCACAAAAAGAGGAATGGAAGATAAGAGTTAAGCCTCATGAAGTGTGATATGCAATGGGGATAAAGGAGTGACATGGTGGTGAAGGTGGGGCCACCCATTGATCGCATGTCACAAGTTTTAGCTATGAGAAGTGGGGGTTAAATGTTATGTTCTACTAAGTGCGAAGTGTGGGGAGGTAAATTTTAAAATTTTTGGTGAGCGATATGTGATGGAAGAGAGTGACGTGGCACAGAGGTGGGACCACCCACATATCGCAAATCACAAGATTTATGTGTGAGTGACAAAGGGTAAATGGTAAGATTTGCGAAGTGCGATATGTGATGGAACCTATGGCTGACATGTGTCTCTTCTCCAGAATCTTTGATCCATTAACTCTCATGCATCTTTATTTGTGATATCCATTCTTGAAAGCTTATCTCTAACTTAGATCTCGCAATATAATATTATCCGTCCATATGACTTGTGTTCTTGTGCTATGATCTTCGTTGTCCATCTCTCCACTTCAATTCTGCGCTTTTATCCTCACCATCTATTTTCCCCTTTGTGCCTCCTCCAAAACCCTTAAGTTCCTTTAAGGAAAATACGCCATTCTCTACCTTCTCTGATTTGAAAGTAAAGGGCGTGGGCTCTAGATATCACCCCATAATGTCCTTTATTGAAACTTGAAGCCACTTGCAGGGGCACTTAAATGGTTTTTTGGAATTTGAAGACAGTGTTCCCCCAGTTAATGTCAACTATCGCTGTTTAGGTGAGTGGATTTAACGAGACTGCTTGCGGGGGCACTCCTTGGTATAAATCTCATGCAATTTGTGCTCTCAGGTTGCCATTAGATCTAGGCACAATGAATATGAGCCTTTTCTCTACTCGAACTTGGAAGAATGATAATATTATTTAATTTTAACTTCAACACATCTTATAATTAAACGGTATTCTGTAGCGCTAGTCTCTCCTGAGCTTGTGAATAAGCCTGACAAGACCCTAATCTATGTGCAGTGTTCTGAATATGTCCATTGGTTTGTCTCTTCAACTTTTATTTTGACTACAGGGCATTCTTCCAACCCATTCCTGAATAGCTTGGAATTCCCCTTAAACATTCACGCCTCTGCCCTATTATTTCCTTATAGGGACCACTTCTCCATGTTATGTGCGGTCACAAGCCAACATTGGCTCCATCTAGGGACAATGTGTTGTTCTAAGTGTGTTGAGAACCTGCAGACCTTGAATTCATATGCTTTATTGGGCTCATGGAGTCAAAAATGCATACTGTAAGCCTGAATTGAAACTACAACTGAGTTGTGCACTGCCAACTATATAAAACAGAAATCACTGCCGCATGTTGAAAATCTTAAATGCTGAAATTTGAACTATACTGAAACTAGAAACTGAAACACACTTGAACTAAAAACTGCAAAGCAATATGAAGCTAAAATGGAAATATGCTCATAGAACTGAGCTTATTTTCACACCTACCTATCCTAATCTGTTGGAATTACTACTATGCTAAATGATACAATAATGCTAGTGTACCAATGCAAGAAACTTCTTTAATAATTTTGTTCTTTCACTATTTTCCACCAGACTCAGGAACAAACCTATTACTAGTATTTGATAGGAATTATCAACCTGTTCTTCATTGTAAGGGGCTTGGTAAACCTAAACAGCAACATAAATACTGAAAAGGTATGGTGGATTTTTGATGAATAATTTCTCAATATAGACAACCACTAGATCAAGATACACTTGACCTATTTCTGGATATCTAGACCTAGTTGATCTTACCTCACCCCTTGGTACTGCACCTGTGTTCTCCATGTCTTCAAGCAACTCAGAACCTATTTTCATTTTATTTGATGAATTAAGGGATAAAGGTGGAGAATCAAACTGGATCACTTCTTCCTCTGTTTTAAACTTCGCCTCTCTATTCAGCAGGTTCACCTCCAAATTAACTGCAATATTTTGCATTTCTTCAAGGGTCACAGTGTCTCTTTCTCTTACTTGGAATGTTACCTCTGGATTAAAGGAAACTGGGTATTGCAAGAGAGCTACTCTTGGGGGTGGCCTTATATCAACATGCATTGAATGATACATATTATTTAACCTGGCTGAAAAATATGGTATTGTCTCCATAGGTTGTCATTTTAAATTTCCATACTCTTCTATGATAAGAAAGACATTTTCAATGATTACCCATCAACCTAGGAAAACTTGCATGAATTTATGAAAAATGATCATGTTAGCGGGTGGAATATTCTCAAACCAATTTTTAACTTTACCTTGTACTGAAACAGAATTTGGCAGATGGTCTTTATCATGCAAATATGATCGGTCCTTAATCTCTAAAGGAAATGATGCTTGCTGAGGATGTTCTTGTGGATATATAAAATTAAGCTCTGCTTGCTCCATTTCCATATCACCAGACTACTATTGATTTCTAGTGCTATCCCCTGGGAAACACTCTAGCTCTTCCCCTTCTTCATGGAGGGTAAGCTCACCTCCCTCATCTTCAAAATAGGCTAGGAACTGGTTTTCCACATGCAGTCCAAGAACCACCATGGGTATTTCTTCTTAGAGATTAAAGGGAGTGGGCCCTTTTTCTGTAAGGGCTTCTTCGAAATTGTCTTTAAGAGGTTTGGTTGGTTTCAGGGGTATAGATGTGGGATTCTTATCCTTGGGAGGATGAGCTCTTAATTTGTGGAAGTAGATGAAGTGGCCTTATGAGGGGTTGAATCTTCTAAAAACTTCTTCCCTTTACTAGCAAGACTAGGAGGGGTTTTTTTTCTTGATATCGACTCTTAATTTTTTTATTGCCCTCAGGTTCTCTTTCTGGAGGAGCTGAGGTCATACTTCTCGTAGAGTTGAGCTTGCATGAAATCCACGAACTGCCTACAGTAACTTTCACTCTCTTGGTCCTCTGGAGGGAATTCTTTCTCTTCTCGATCTTCTTGTAGGATGAGTTCACCTTCTTCATCCTCTGAGTAAGCAAGGAATTTATCTTCTTCGTTGTTTGTGAGTTCCATAGACTGTCCCTCCATTTCCCCTTCCAGGTATAGAGGAGGTTCAATGTGATCTTGTTGTTCTTTCCTTTCTCACTACAACAACTGTAAACGGGGCTTTCAGTACTGGGGATTAAACCCACGGTTCAAAATCATTTAGTTAGGATGAGGAGGGGAATTTTTGTCCTCCATTTCAAGCTTCACCAAATTTTTTGAGAGTTTCTTGATCAACTTATTCATTTCTTAAATTCCGCACTACTGTGATTCTCTCTCCTGATTAGAAGTAGAAGCCTCCTCCCTACCTTTTATTCTGGCTTCATGTTCTGTCTTCCCCTTGAAATTACAAGTAGAAGAAAATTTTGCGTCTACCTCTAATGCATCAGTTTGGATCTGATCTAGAGATGTGGATCTTCTTTCTCTTAAGGTGAACCCAAAATCTGGCTCGAAAGCTCCTATGAAGACCACCTTAGCAGCTGCTTGGGGAGGAGTTATTTTAGCGGGGAGGTTATTATAGAGCTTATTGAACCTCTTTATAAATTTTTTTACATCCTCATTATGTCTCTTCTTGAGAGAATTTAACTATGTGAGGACATATTGATGGTCCCTCTTTTCTCCCCATTTTAATGTGAAGAAATTTTCCATTTCTTCCGAAGTGTGGACTGTGTTTTTGGATAGAGACTTGAACCATTTTTAGGCATCTCCCTCTAAGGATTGGACGAAAATCCTTAATGCCACATATAAATTCTCTACATTTACATTCTCATCAAAGGTGCAAAATTTTTCAATATGTCTCTCTGTAGAATTACTATCTTCCTCGATGAACCGAGGCATGAGCTTTAAATAATATTGTGGCATATCATTTAGAGGCTGAGAGACTGTCAAGGGGGCATACTTGTTCAAAAGGAAACTTGGCACAACCATCTGATTTAGATGGTGGATATGAATCTGGTGTGAGGCCTAATGAAAGCCAGGATTACTTCTGATTAGGAATATTTTACAATGGAGTCGCCAAGGTGAGGAATATGCAACTCTCAACTCTTCGTGCTCACCTAATGAAAGGGTGAAGATAATTTCGTATCCCATGGAAAATTAGATTTATTCGTTCGTTTCCCTGGCAACGATGCCAAAAATATGTTTTAGTTCCTAGAGACAGCCTTGAGTTGCAAAATACCAGTGCCTAGGATATCTTTAAATTAGAGGTTAAATGTGGACAATTGTATAAATTCCTTTGAGAGAATATGGGTCAAGAGAATAATGTTTTTGGTGGTTCAAGAATGGAGAAGACCATTTGAGCATGATTCATGTGAATTCCATATACTGTGAGAGGGCTCGGGAGGTTGTGAATATTGATGGCTTTTAAATGGGCCAAGTATAAAACAATGAGCAAAAGCTTTAAAAATATGCAGAGGAGTTGAGAAACAATGGAGAAGGAACCCATAAGAGACAGACTTAAGAGGATTAAGAATATTTCCGCTGTGAACTCAGAGGAAGCGGATATGAATGAGATATGGACAACAACAGAGGTTCATGGAGCATGAATTAAGGGAGTGCAGCAAGCTTAATACTTGAGCATTAACACATGAGCGTTATACAGACACAAATTCATGAATAAAATTGCAGACCACCGTTAGCTACATTACATGAACCATCAAAGCAATAGAGCATGAAATATGATTATACATAAAAAGGAGTTTACTGATAACAGAAGAAAATAGATACATACTACTCATTGCTCCATCTGGAATCCAAATAGCAATGTTGTATCAGGTTAAGTTCAAACAACTCTCCCAAATATGTGTCTCAAAGCACATGGTGCACAATCATACAAAACTACAACAAAATTGTCCAAAATTCCAGAACCCCTCTTTCATCTTTGAACTCCCTACATATAGAGTTCTTCTTTAGGGTTTATGATCGAATCAAAATATCATGATCGATCCACACATGTTAAATAAAAATATCCTAACTGACTATCAGAGCGTTCATATAGAAATCACTCCCATAAATAGAGAATCAAAATACACTCGGGTGAAATCGATATTTTACTAGAAAAACATCACTATATAACAATAAAAATAAAAGACAAAGTTGACTAGAGGAGGCCAAATCTGGAAGCCTTCAAAGTGGTGTGACAAGGACTGGCCGTGAATAGGTGGGCAGTTTGTCTTCCATTACTTAATTCAACTTGCTTTTTGAATGCCTCCACTCCCTCATTCTCATGATTTCCACTCAGTAGATATGAAACGACTAGTCGTACTACGCTTTCTTGGCTCTATAGGGGAGGTTTCCTGAGAAAACTAAATAAACCACAACTACATGTTCCGCCCAAAAACTGATGTTTTGTTTTGAATTGAAAACTAGCAACCGAATTTCAGAGGGGGGCATGGATGGTTTGTGGTATTGGATTGGGGGGGGGGGGGGGGGTTGCGAAGTCACTACAAGGTTCCACGTAGCACCAGAGGTAGTATTAGAAACCAGCCATTTTGGACCCCTCTCCGGAATTTACCTTCGGAAGGTGGAGGGGGTTAAAAATAGATTATGAGTCATCAAATGTATCAATGGGGAGCGAAGGCGACAAAGATATGTGAGGGGCTTAGTTGTGATGGGATGTGCAAAGAATGGATGGAAATGGCAGAAGGAATGGTGGGGCCGATAATATTAACACATGATGGAAAATATTTAAACAGAAAAGAGCGGATCAGAGGTCAGGGGATGGCTTTAGATGATGTGGCAGGGATGGGTCCCAAAACTATCAAAAATTTCACATCGACAAATTTAGTTTATGAGCGGTGGAGGTCAACATTAAAACTTTCGATGTGCGAAGTGTGGGGAGAGGGAGGTGACGTGGAAAATAAGTGAGGGTTGCCCGCAGCATCGCAGTCCACAAGTTTTATGAAAAGGGGAGCGGAAGGTAAGTGTTAAGCCTCACGACCTGCGATACGCGATGGGGAGAAAGGGGCAATGTGCCAGAAAAGGTGGGGCCGCCCGCAGATCGCATGTCACAAGGTTTAGCTGGGAGAAGCGGGGGTTAAATGTTATGTACTGCAAAGTGTGAAGTGCGGGGAGGTAAATGTTAAAAGTTGCAGTGAGCGATATGCAATGGGCAGGAGTGACGTGGCAGAAAAAGGTGGGACTGCCCACATATCGCAAATCACAAGATTTATGTGTGAGCGGTGGAGGGTAAAAAGTAAGATTTGCAAAGTGAGATATGCGACGAAACCTATGGCTGACATGTGTCCCTTCTCCAGAATTTCCGATCCGTTAACTCTCATGCATCTTTATTTGCGATATCCATTCTTGACCTCTTATCTCTAACTTCGATTTCATGATCTAATATTTTCCTTCCATCTAACTTGTGTTCCTATGTTATGATCTTCATCATCCATCTCTCTGCTTCAATTCTACGCTTTGATCTTGACCGCCTATTTTCCCCTTTACGCCTCCTCCAAAACCCTTAAGTTATTTTAAGGAAAATATGCCATTTCTCTGTCTTTTATGAATTGAGAGTATAGGGTGTGGGCCCCAGCTATCACCCGCAATTTCCTTTATTGAAACCTGAAACCAGTCACGGGGGGAACTTAAACAGTTTTTGGAATTTGAAGAGAGTTTTCCTATAGTTAATGTCAACCATCGATTTGTAGGTGAGCGGATTTAATGAGACTGCTTGCAGGGGAACTCTTTGGTATAAATCTCATGCAATTTGTGCTCCTGGGTTGCCATTGGACCTGGGCACAATGAATACGATCCTTCACTATAATCGAACTTGGAAGAATGATAATATTGTTTAATTTTAACATCAAGACATCATAGAATTAAATGGTATTCTGTAGTGCTAGTCTCTCCTGAGCTTGCGAATAACCCCGACTCGACCCTGTCCTATGTGCAATGTTCTGAACGTGTCCATTGGTCCAACTCTTGAACTGTTCTTTTGACTGCAGGGCGTCCTTCCGGCCCGTGCTCGAATATCTTTTCCTTCCTCTTAAACATTCACGCCTCTACCCTGTGATTTACTTATAGGGACAAGTTCTCTATGTTATGTGTGGTCACATCCCAACACCACCTTTGGTGATGTAAAGTTTTTTGGTGACAGAGGCTATTGTTTGTCACCATTTCTCATATGAAATGGTGACGGTCACTCTCTATCATTATAAATCAGTATTGGTGACGGACCTTGAATGTGATCACAACACCTATACATTCGGCGATGCCACCTTACGTTCATTTTTTTTTTACAAAGGCTCCTTTGACCATCACCAATGATCTTATGGTGACATTTTTCACCCCTCACCAATGTCCTTTTTTCTTGTAATGGAAGGAGAAATAACTATCAAAGATGATCCTCATCTACAACCCTTGATGATCAAGGCGGATATTGGTGGCCACCCACATATTCCACTTGGGGCTCCACCATTGTTTCTTTCAGTTTTTCAATTTCCTTAATTGTATCACACTTTACTAATTTTAGCAGTTTTTTTGGGTCCTGAACTTCCAGAGCCATTTTGAGGCCCTAAATGACGTCTTTTGCGAAAATCAGGAGCAACATGGGTCTTCGACCATTTTTTCTCACATTAAAAACACATCAAAAGTTGTATCCCTTGGACAAATATTTCTAATGAGGAATTGTGCACATCAAACGAAGTTCATATGAAAAAGTTATGTCTCTAGGAAGTTGATGTACCAATTTACCCAAATAGGGCCCATAGTGTAGGCGTTTCATCTCCCAGGGTTAGGTTTTTGGATGTTTAGGGTTTTCCATTATTTATCAATAATGAATAGGCCTTTGAGTCTCATTGTAACTTAGTTCAGAGGCCTGTATCTAGTACATCTCTTCTCAGAGATAAGCTACCAGCACCCTAGCCAGTTTATTTCCATTCTGTCTATAAGCATATTTCAATTATGTGATATTAATGAAATGAAGTCTTATTTTTGTCGCATCTCTACGTTTATGTGTATTTATGTATTTTATTTTTTTCTAGCATAAGTCTAGACCAATGGTATCAGAGCGGTATGCTCTTTCTCGATCCTTCTTTGCATGTCCCCAATGAGATCGAGGCATAAGGAGTTAGGGATCAATCTGGTTGAACCTTTGCAAGATCAACCTCGCAAACCCTAACAACCTCCCATGGGGGACAAAAATAAAGATGAGTGAGAAGGATACCCTATCAAAATATTTCTCTAGGAGGTCCTTGAGAAACAAAGGAATGTCATGATGGATAAATCTACCCAGATCCTTTAACGACTTCACACCAACGACACATCTGCATCCAATAGCCACTTTGGAGGTGCAACTCATTTTAAGGTAAAAGTAAACTTTTACATTCCCATAGTTGAGGGCAAAATAGATGAAGACATTTTATATAGATGGTTGAATCTATTAGAAGGGTATGTATCGGTTCATGATTTTTCCAATCGAGAAAATATTACTTTTTTCACTCCTCAAAGTCGGCCCCCATGTCAAGGACTGGTGGGAAACCTACTATGAGCAAAAGGACGGAAGGGAACCCTCTCTGTTTTTGGCCACACGCACTTGGAATTATTTCCAAGATGCCATCAATGAACAATAATAACCCATGGGGAGCTATTAGGACAAGTAAATACAATGGACTAAGCTATGGCAACAAAGGGATCAAGATGTGCATGAGATGACGAATCTGTTCCATAACCCGCGCAAAATTGGGTATCAAATATTCAGAGAAATATTTTATTTTGAAGTAATGTAGTTTTCTAAATAGATACATTTAGGAGGAAATGGAGTTCCTTGACATATCCTCGCTTATCAGTATGCTACCAAGATTGAGAAAAAGTTCAAACAAAAGAAGTGAGACTTTGGATCTAAAAATCAGAAGCAAGGGAAATACGCCCCGAAACCATAGAACAAAGGACAAAGCAAAGGTGGGGCATCCCAGGATAGCCCAGGATAGTTTTTCAGTTTCCTTAATTCTAGCACAGTTTTCTATTTTTATTATTTTTTTCGGGTCTTGAACTTTCAAAGCCGTTTTGAGGCCCTAAACAATGTTTTTTGGGAAAAATGGAAGAAACATGGTTGTTTGATTGAGGTTTCACAAATAAAAAGTTTTATTCCTTGGATATATCTTTCTAATGAGGTATTGTGCACATCAAACAAAGATCATATGCCAAATTTATGTCCATGCGAAGTTGATGTACCAATTTACCCAAACGGGACCCATAGTTTTGGCACTTCATTTCCTAGGATTAGGTTTTTGGATGCCTAGGGTTTTACTTTGAATCTAAATAATAAATAGGCCTTAAATCCTAATTGTAACATAGTTTAGAGGCCTGTATCCACCGCATATCTTCTCAAAGATAAGTTACCAACGCCATAGCTAGTTTATTTCCATTCTGTTTGTAAGCATATTTCAATTATGTGGTATTAGTGAGATGAATTCTTATTTCTGCTGGATCTCTACATTTATGTGTATTTATGTATTTTATTGTATTCATGCATAATTATGGATCACTTGAAGATGTGGAAATTCAATATCAGTTATGATAAGAAGCCTAAACTGGAATCCATAGGATATTATTGCGATGAGAAAAAAACCTTAGAGATATTTTAATTTCTGAAGGAGTACGAATATTTATTTTCCACATCTGTTTTGGAGTTGAAAGGTATCAAAGGATACCTAGGGAAAATGAAAATAATTTTAAATTCAACTATGTACCTAGTAAAGCATCGTCCATATTGGCTGAAACCTAGAGTTAAGAGGAGAGTTGAGAAGGAGATTGAAAAAATTATGGTAGTAGGAATTATTTTTCCTATAAATGAAGTTGAATGGATAAGTCATATAGTTATGAAATATAAGAAGTATTTTTAGGAGATCATGGTTTGTTTTGACTATCACATCTTAAATAATGCATGTTTTCATGGCCCCTTCCCTACTCCTTTTAGTGATCAAGTCTTTGAAAATTTTGCAAGATAGGATGCATTTAACAATATTTTGGAGAACGTTCTCACTGAAGTTTTTTTTTATAATAGAGATGATTGGGATGAAAGAGTTCCTAGAACTCTTTGGGCTTATAGGACTATCACCAAGAGGTTACAAAAGTACAACTTGTTTTAGTTGGTGTATGAGAAAGAAGTTGTAGTTCTTGGGGAATTCATCATTCCCAATTTATACATTACATAAGCCACAAAAATTACAGATGATGATTCAGTTGTAGAATGACTCCAAGAGTTATGGGAATTGGATGAATAAATATTTCTAGCATATTGTTTCCAAAGTGTGGAAAATTAGAGACAGAAGGCATGGAATGATTGTCATATAAAAAATAAATCTTTTTCTGTTGGGGATCAGGTTCTTCTTTATGATAAAAATTAATTGAAACATCCATGGAAAATCAAAATGCATTGGTTGGGGCCATTTATAGTTGCAGATATCAAAAATTTAGAAGCTATCAAACTTGCACAACTTGATGGCATTTTTTAGTCATGTTGGGTGAATGGCGTTCACATAAAGCCCAAATATGGTTCTTAATTCATATATTTCTCTTTTTCTCTATCCAATAACATAGGTTAGTTCATATGATAGATTTTATTTACTGTTTTCATACATGTTAGTTTTTTTTAGTTCCTTTTACTTGCATCAATTTTTTTTTTTTTTTTTTTTGCATTATACCGCAATGGATTGTGGTTGGGGAAGTCTATCTATTTTTCATTTAGTTGTCAGTATGATTCCTTTAGTTACACATTCATAATTTTGAGGTATCCCTGTTGGAAATCCCTTTTTGGTCTCCTTCCACCATACTATCACCTTTTTGAGTTCGCCTTGTATTGTTTTCAGATCATTGATATAATGCCTTAGAATATGGGTTTTTATTGTAATAAGATTTTTGAATTTGGCTGTGATTTTTCAGCCATTTACTCATGCCTACCTTATTGAATTATTACATTTTATATTATCTATCATAATTTGATGGGAGTCCTTTATAAGTAATTAGACATCATGCATTTTTCATTTAGTTACTTTGAGTCCTTTCTTGAGTTTCTACCTTGGTATTTGTTTGAGTCTCTGGCTCCAATCCTTTTCCATCGCTCACTTGTTCACCGAGTCTATTATGGTCAGAGTTTTAATATGGGTTGTTCTCTCAAGTCTTCCATTCTGTATGAATTATTGGACCCTCGAGTCCACCCTCATGAAGAGCTGCAGGGAAAATATGGAAAGGCTATTCTGGTTGATAATGAATTCTCTGATGGTGACCTCTTTTTAGATATAAAACCTAAGGTGTATATGGATTTCACCCCAATGATTCCCAGAAATGTTGTTCCACATATGAAACCATCATTCTAGTTTCTCCAACAATCTACCCTCCCTATTCTTTTGGAGTTGCCAATTTTAAACACTATTGGAGAAGTTTCTCATTCTACAAAGCTTTAATCAGTAGAGTTTATAATGACTCACTTTGGCTAGATAAGGTATATCCTATTCATGTCAAATACATCCATAATTTGACAAGATTTTCAATGGAGGGCGAGGATGTCTCTACCACATTCCAAGGGGAATCTAAGCATGGTAATAAAATGGGTTCTGCTAATCTATATGCCAAGTAAGGTATGAAGCATTGAGGATGAGGACCAATTATCAATATTATAAATAATGGATAGATTAAGTTCTCCTACCACGTCATTGCAGGGAACATCACTTGTTACTATACAAAAGGAGATTTTACCCTCGAAATTATTTGTGTTAGTGAATTATGTGCTCAGCGCATCCAACTCAACTAGTAGAAGTACCTACTTGATGAATTTTTCCAATCTTGCTAGGATGTTTATAAAAGGGGAGGTTATTTTATTTATGAGTACTTAATAATTTATTTTACCATGTACAAATGGCATGCTCCTAAATGACCATGTTCTCCATGCCCCATTAGAAATACATGCCATAGCTCACACTTTTAACCCCTGGAAGAGTCATTTTGATTCTGCTAATGTTTCTTCTAATGAAAATATCTTTGGTACCTGGTATAACTATATTATTGAAGGCAACCAGGTTATGAAAGTTCCATAATACCTTATCAATAAGCATGCTTAACATATTTGGTTTGGTTTTGATCATCACCGTTTTTATGTCTATCCTGACGCTATGGAAAAGGATAATTTCTACATCCAACCTTTTCCATATTATCTTTGGTAGGAAGCTTTCCAAAAATAAGTTATCATTTGGCTTGGAGTTCAGTATATCCTTAAACTTGATGACACCTATTATTATCTTGGAAGTATAAACACACAAGACACACCAATATTTTCTACCTCATCATCCTGCAAGCATAAAAATTCCCCCGTTACTTCCACTTCTAATCTAAAATGCCATCAACTTTTTCTTAAAAAGCTTTACTCTCATTTTGTTCATACCCCTGTTACTACTTCTGTCCCTATTGGAGATACACTACTTGCAAGTACATCCATTCCTGTTTCCATTCCTCTTCAAGCTAACACCTTCTACTCTCCTCTTCTTCCTATGGCTTCCTTAGTGTCACCATCTATGTTATTAGTTGTGTCTACTGTCTCTACTTTAGTTACTCAAAAAAATTCTTTTGTTTTGGATTGATCTAACTTGTCTAGATCGACTATGATGAGCCTTTCAAGACTATTGTACCAATTCTAATATTGTAAGAGTTTCACCCTTCTACTCTTCCTCTTGTAAGTCAATCCAACACCGAACCTTCTCCACAGATTGATCATTCCAGTATTAACTCTAATATACCATCTACCCATTCTACTCATGACCAAGATGAAATGTGTCTGCAAGCTTCAATGCTTCTCCATGATACAATGATTCCTAAAAATACAATATGCTCCCATGATGAGAGTAATTTTTACTTCCATAGTGCATTCGATGAAATTATTTTCCAACTAGATAATTGTAAACAAGTATTGCAAATGTGTGCCTAATAATTTGGCATAGTTCCACTGCTACCCTATGAACCATGTGAAAATGTTCGACGTGATACTTAGTAAGAGTAAGAAGAGATTACAGAAACTCAAATGTAGGGTCATTATGACAAGTCTGTTGCTAGTGGTAAACCCTTACAATCTAGTTTTCCACCTATCAATACTCTTTCATTCGAAGATTTCCAACACTAGTCATCCACCCAATTGTTCCAATTTATGTGAGCTTCTTCAGTATATTTGGATAACTGTATGATTCTCATATATAATATGTTATCACCAAATTGAGTCATGATGGGCTGATTCAATGGTAAACTTGGAGTAACTATTTCAAACCAGCTTTTGACTGAAGATTAGCTTCTTCAGTCGGAGAGGGCTCTCTCAAATTATCAAAGGATTTACTCAATTAGGTCTTAAAACATATGGATAACTCTGTGAGTGTTTTAGTGTATGTGATTGCAGGTGAAAAATGAGGAATATTCAACCACCATTGGGCTTATGGAGTCGATCAAAGGAAATCAATGACAAGCATTCCTACTTATGGAAGCTGAGGCTTTTTTTGTTTCAATGACAAAACAACATTAACACATGGGAATAATCAGTGACTCAATGCTAAAAGGAAGTCAGAGCATACATGATATGAATTTTGAGTATTTTAGCATCAATAGTACTGGAAGAAAGATATAAAAGAGACACATAAATCCATTGAAACACACCAAGAATCTCAGGTAAAGAAAGAAAAGTCATTGCCTGTCTATTATTGATATCAAGAATTACAATAGTAGTTGTGTCAAAAGAATTCTCCAACATCTTCTAAATCTAAAACTATCTCATTTATAGAGTGAGGACTCATACAAATGATTTTCCACCTTTCTAGCTTCAAATTCCCACCTCAGAGACTTATTTCAAACATGATTACATCACTTGGAGACTTCCTAGGGATATTTCTATTTTGCAGAGTTTGAATACAAAAAGGACTCTTAATTCATTAATAGTTCAACAAATCCATTTAATAACCCTTATCAACTACAACCAAATAGTTTAATGAGTGTATTGGAGTTTTGATGTGTCATTATGCCACGTGGATACTGATTTGGACCTCCTCCAAGTCGAATTTTACAATTTTTTCATATATCTAGTTAGTGAAAATTCTGAAAAATAGGCTTCAAAGATGAGTGTATAATTTCCAAACCCTGATGGTTTTGCAGAAACGAATAAAGGTTTTTGTATATGGACCTGTGCCAAAGAAAAACCTCTTTCATATTTCCAAAATTATTTTTCATTTGGTCAGAAATAAAACCTGAAGTTGACTGCTAAAACAGTCATGTATAGGAAATTTCGTAGTGCTCATTTCGTAGCAACTTTTTGTATCGCCTCTGTTTTAAAAAAAAAAAAATTCTAATAAATTTGACTTTCTGCTGCCATGAGCCTTTAAAACATGTTATGAGGGCTTCATGAAACATGTATTCCTACTTTTAAGTAGTTGTTGCTATCACACATGATGAAATACCTCCATGATGAATTGATAATTTGAAGATGAGTTGGACAACTTTGTGGACCAAACCTGTATGAAAATATGTTCCTGAACATATTTGACCTCCACATGTGATCAAATTACCTTGAATGCATCACTTCAATTCAAAATTCCTTCAATATTCAACTTGTTGCCAAAACAGGGGAAAACAAGGCAGTTTCATAGCAACTTTTGGTAGCAAATTTAATTTACCAATTTCCAGCACCTCTTAGCTCTCTTTTCTTTCATGGATCTATTTGATAGGTTTAAAGAGATAATAAATTTTTTTCCCAATATTTAATTTCAATTTTAAACACATTTTTTTGTCAAAAATTCATCTTCAGAAATTCCACATCACTTTTTGGGCTTCAGGCCTGGGTGGCACTACAAAAACACCTAAAGTGTAAAAAATTCAAAATTCTCCTTTTTCTTAAAAATTTCACCAGTAGGTCTGAAAAATGATATGATGAAGGATGATAAATAAAAATTGGTTCAAAATTCCTCTTACCCACCTCAAAAAGTATCATTTTCACCTTTATAGTTATATTTGCTGCGAAATTCTGTAAAAATAGACAGGTTGCCATTTTTTCGATTTGATGACCATGCAAGTGAACCTAAAGTCGATTTTAATGGAAATGACTAAAAATGAAAAGACTAATGAAGTGTTTAAGACCTAGGGTAGACATGATATAATTAATTTCTCATCAAATGAATGACCCAAACCTTATGAGACAAGGTGAAACTTAGGTGACCCTATCAAAATAAATTTGAAAAAATTATGAGTGATAACATAAGAAGTATCTTGAGCTCACACAAGCTCATGAGCAGTAGAAACAACAAATTATTCAACTTAAATAGGAAGGAGATTTTTTGTAGTAGTAGAAGGAGAAGACTGGAAAAGAATAATATGCTATCACTCTTAAGCTTGCGCAGATGTAGCCTACTTTTGTAGAGACAAGTCCAAATTTTCTTGAATATATATTGCCTCATGACCCAATTGAATGTGTAATACTACTTGAGGAAACCTAGAAAGACTTGGCTTCTACCAATATATAGTTTCAAAATACTACCTCTGAGCTATGAAAGAGAATCCCCAATCCAATTGAGGAATTCATTCCACAGATGAACCTTGTTGTTGAGTAAGGATCCATTCTTAATTCCACCATCCAACATCATACACATGATTCTTGGAACATTTTAAGGCATGTGTAGGATTGGATAGGTATCTCAACTAAATGAAACCAAAAAATCTATGAGTTTCAAGATAAGGTCAAGAAATTAATGGAGGATTCTCTTACTATCACTAATCACTGTTAGCAGTACAAGGTATTTGACCATATCACACAAAAGGGTGCTCAAATCACCACACTAGTGTACAAGTCTCACCAAGCCAATAAACCATTCATGATATGAATCCCATTGTTTAGGATCAATATTTTCAGTTGCACAAGCTTAAATTAACTGCAAAAAATGAATGGAATGCTTTACCTGCATTTTAGATAGAGACCCCAAATGCTTCCACCACTTAATTTTTTTTTAATTACAAAAACACTATTGTAGAAGTGGAAAGAACACCTGGACACATATAAGTCCTTTTGGCACTCAATACTTAACACTATTCCTTAGTTATTTCCTTCATTTGAGGGAGAATCATCTGCACAAGTGAAAGATTGACTTAGGGGCGAGTCAATAGCTTGTGGTGAGGGCTTATTGGGTCCTTCATTTTTTTGTTCAGTTTTGAGCTGAAAGTGGTCATAGAAAGAAGAAAGTGAGAGCTAGAGAAAGGATGGTTAAATTGATCAAAAATTAACAACATAAAGAAAAAAAATGAGAATTGGAAAATTCATATCTGGACCAAGGAATTGGAAATTATCAGGAAAGTTTGAAAATGAGGTTGACAACATCAAGCAAGATCAAGCATGATCAAGTTAGAATTGATTTTTCCAATGAATAGTTAGAATTGATTGTGTCAAGGTGAGGGAGTTAAGTTTGAATACATCAAGGGAGGAGGTTGATTGATAACATAAAACAAGATAAAACTATAACAGAAGTTGCAAGGTGAGTTACGTGGGGACATAGAGTGGAAGAAAAGGGACAACATGCTGTCAGAATTCATACTCATGTTCTAACCATGTATTCTTGTATTTGTAATTGAAGCTTTGGAATATTGATGTATCAAATATATAGTTGTAATCCTATGGATCTATATTTATAATAAATTTTTGGCCTAATATTAATTAAAGGAGTCTGGTTTCAGGGAGGTCCATTGTGTAATGTTTGTGATGCATTAATTTTTACGCTTATGTATCTGCTTAAATTTTTTCAAACTCCTGTTCAACATCCTTTGTAATGACTCTCTAATTTTATTTGTAATGACTCTTTAATTTTCCTTTTAATGATTGTTTTCTTACATAAATGGTATATACATTTTCTCACATTATAAAACCCCATCAATGCACTTAATTCCATGTGAAGCTTTAGGTGAGACTTTCTTGATTTGTGGAGGATTGAAAATGCTAGTGCAAGCTAGACTACAATGAAATCGTTTTGTTGGTTCCTAAAGTAGAACCTTGGTATTTACAATATTTTTCACTAACACTCTTCAACCTCATGGGTGGAGGAGATGTCTCGTAGAAACCATGTGATGTTATTGTGCAAAATTTTCCAAATATATTCATGAGGAACAATGAAAATAGGAAAGGTCCCAAAGGATGTATTAGCAAGGATTGATAAGACTATTGGGAAAGGAATCACTAGAGATAAACTATGAAACATTACACAGGATTTTATAATAGACATATTAATTTACCTAAACTCCTAGTTGGATACGATTTATATGATTAAAAGTAAAGAAGAGGCAGAGCTACCTTAGCAATATTTTCCCCAAAATTTAGAAGGAAATATATGTTAAAGGAGTGTCCCTTGGATCAAATTGATATTTGTGGAATATACAGTAAATACCATGCCACTATTAGTTGTCCTTATCTAACAAGCTTTAATTCCATATATCAGGAATATGAGTGTTACACCAATTTTTGGTCATCTAACCTGTTACTATTAGATGGACCAAAGTACACCATGTAAGACCAAATTTACCCTAAGTAAAATTGCTTTCACTATGGGAAATAACTTAGTAATCATTAATTTATTAAGTTGTTAATGGTCTAAACAGGAAACCCCATGAGGAAATATTGAATAAATCCTTCTTCTTTTTTTTCCTCAAGGAATAATTATTTAAACAACAGTTTAATTATTATTTCTGGTCATATTTAACCCAAAATAGGAAAATTAATTAGATAAATCATTATTTATCTTATTATTTTCTAGGAATAATTATTTAAACCTTATTTAAATAATATTCTTTGTTAAATTTGACTAAATAATTTACAAATAATTGAATAAATCACTATTTATTTAATTATTACTCAACCATATCCTTAAAATAATAAATAAATCATTTATTTATTTAATATTTACAAATAAAGGGATTTGAACAAATTCAAATTCTTTTTCCCTCCAACAAATATAATAAAATATTCCATAAAAGTTGGATCTAGATTTGGTTAATAATATTTTAATTATGCACCAATATCTAGACTAACTCAATATTTTTTTTTATAAATGGAAGGGTTTTTCCATTCACTCACTACCTTTTGTTGCCTAAAGATCACTTTGGATCTATACTTTTGGTCTGACTTTGATCCTCCATCATTGTCGTATTTTTCTATCTTTTTTCTTGTGAGCTTCCTTTGAGTTCCATTTTTTGTCTAGGTTTTCTAGACCATCAAGAGAGAGAGATCTTAGATCTAAAGTGCTGAGGACATATAAGAACCCATCCCATTGAGGGGGACTGGTAACATCTTTCTATGTTCCCTTCCGAGGTGTCATAAATACAAAAATTCTTTAAAAAATATTCTTGTCTTGTCTATTGGATGCATGGAGAAACTCTTACTTTTATTTACTGCTTAATGTCTTTTACTGCATAGATCTATATTTTGTAGCATTTATCTTGGTCAATTGTATGCATCGAGAAACTCTTACTTTTATTTACTACTTAATGTCTTTTACTGCATAGATCTATAATTTGTAGCATTTATCTTGGTGTATGTTAGAGTTGTTTGTTATGCGCAACTAAAGTGAGCTTTTTTCATACACTTGCGATTAGAATTCATCCTAACAACTGGCAACTCCACAAGGGTTTACAATTAGGACCTCTGTTGTTTTTCAGATCCCTGCATGATCGACTGCTTCAAACCCTAGGATTTTTCTTTAGCTTCTTGTTTGATTTTCTTAATGTTGTTTTTAACCCATAAAACCATAAAACAGTAAAAATTCTAACTTTTGTGTGTTTGTTGACCTGTTGCGTAGGTGATAGGCATCAATCATCACTGAGACGACACTTTTTTCTGAAACCTTCTCCAGAGAGTGTCGAAAGTGCAGGTCGCACTTTCTAGGCCAGAACCTGCGACTTGAACCTCTAGGACATAGAAAACAACCTCAAACCTATGACCTCTGCAGAAATCAGGTCAGAAACTGCGACCTGTACTTTTTGCAGGATTTTTTCTGAGATTTTTTTGGGTTTGTATGGGCTACTATTTAGGGTTGTCTAACCTCCTTCTCCACCCATTTTGGACCTATACTTGCTCTGTTTTACTTGTATAAGTAGGAACCTAGACCCCTCGGGCTTTAGTACGCTTCCACCTTTCGAGGAGGAGTTTAGCTGAAGCGGGTCGTCTGAAATTTCAGTGTGTTCAGCCATTTTTCAGATCTGATCCTATACCTTCAGATCTAGTTCAGATTGGTTATGCATCCATCCAAAACACCTCTTTTGAGTTTTTTTTGGTCCTCCTCTAGGGTCCCCTCGGTTTCCCTTCAGGTTGTATCCTTTTGCCACCTTATTTTTAGCACTTTTCCCTTTGTTTTTTTGTTTTTTTCTGCACCTATTTATAGCATATCTGAACTTTAGATCCATTGGCTATTTTAGTGTGTTTTGACTAGATTTTTTCCCACCCATAGACTAGTTGTTGTGAAACCCGCCTCCTTGGGTTTAGATTGATGCATCTTTAGCTATTTATTTTATGTTATATTCAATTTACTTTACTATTATTTGAAAATTTATCTACAATTATACAACACACTTTTTATTTTTTCTCTACAAATGTCTGGGTTTAAAAATTAAAATTAACACACACACCCTAAGTGAAGAGCGCCTAGTTAACACTACCAGGAAAAGACTATAACATTGTAATCAATTGATCCTGCACCTCCATGCCCTTGTTTCGACATTTTAATCATTTGATCCTACACCTCCTTACCCTTGTTGGTCTCTCTTCCTTTTGTGATCCATCTATGTTCTTCCATCATTGCGCCCTCAAGGCGTTTATCCCGGAGACTTTGTGGCCTTCATCGAGTCCCCATTCCGACTCCGCTTATGGGTCATTGGGTTACCCCTCTGGTTCTATCCTCGGTTCTCCCCCTGACACCTTCACTATGTCTGGTTCAGGACCTAATGCTGGTGTTAGCCCTGGCCCTAATGCTGGGAATACTACTAGTGGTACCGCAACAGGAACTATCTTGGCTGCTCCCTTATATGGCAGGCCTCAGTCTTCCCGATTTTAACCAGCTGATCAATGACCCCATACACCATGACCCGGGTTGGCCTGCTATGCCAACCAAGCTCCCTTCTGACATCCCCAAATTTGAAGGTCCTGTTGGAAAATATCCTACAAACCATGCTCAATCTTTCCACATGTGGTGTTCGTCTAACTCCATCACTGATGACTCAATCTGCTTTCAGTTGTTGCAGTGTATGCTTACCGAAGAAGATTCTAAGTGGTATGTTGACGAGGCCTCCTCCTCTCATACTACATTTGCAACTCTTTCCTGAGATTTTTTTGTCTTACTTCTAGCTTCCCCTTCGTTATGACACTAGTATCGAAATTTTGACCTCTTTCCATCAATCGTCTGCAACCCACATATGCGATCGTATTTAGGAATGGCAAGGAAGAAAGAGCCTATGTCGAGCCCCTACCTTCGAAGACCATGTCTACATGGAATGGTTCCTCAGATCCCTTTTTCCTGCTATCTGCAAATATGTCACATCTCATTTCCCTCAGACCAAAGAAGCTGCTCTCTAGATTGCGTTGAAATATGGCCTGATATATGCATAGTCTGGTTATGTTTATACCGCCTTACCTGATCTCCCTAGACCCGGTGGTGCCAATGCACTGTGGGCATCCCATGCCCACCGACGGTATCATTGGAGCCCTTTCACATCCATACACTCATCATCCTATGGGTTATGGTTTCCCTCATGGAGGGGCAGCTCCTCCTGCACTTTTCCCTCTCCAGGTAGCATGTATCTAGGATACGGCATGCCTACTCCTTTTTCCCAACCTATTTACCACAATTTTTCCCAACCTCCTTATTATCCGTATCTGCGGCCTGGTGCTCTAGCTCCTCCAGCATTAGCACCCCCATCTCCCTTGCCTTCTCAACCCCTGCAATAGCAGCCACCACCCCACCAGGGTAGGTGTATGCACAAAAGGTTTCGACTAATCCTCCTACTTCCAAAAAGAAGAGGAAAGGCACCCAAAATCAATCTTCCCCCAGTAATCCGATACCTAATCCCCAAGGGAATGCACCTAACACTGCTAACAAACAATAGGGAACTCATCCCAAGCAATATAGGCATGTTCACATGAATAAGCCTTGTTATTGTTGCGGTGCCTATGGTCATTACACCCACAATTGTCCTCTTTTACCTCATATGCGTCAGATGTGGGAGACTCAGGTAGCATCATGAGGACAACAATCTTCCCCTTTGGTTCCTCCCAATGTTGAACCTATCCAGCCGACTATGTTTACCAATCCTTTCCCTTAGCAAGGATTCATGGCTACCCAACCACCTGAAGGTTAGGCGAGCACTCAACTTCCTCCATCAGGTACCTTCGATTACCAGATTCTCGTGATGCAATCTAACCAACCCATTATCGTTGACCTCAACCCTCAAACTCAGTCCCATCAGTATAACAAGCCTCCCACTACGTCTAGTCTTGAGCCCCCTTCTTCAGGTTCTATAGAGCCTCTTTCGACAACCAATGGTCCTTTACAAATCCCTCAGCCTAAGGTAGAGGCTCATACTAAGATCCCAAAGGGACCATTATGCCGAAACACTGCTTCTAGAAAATCTATCGATTCGTATAGTATAGTAGATGATTTGGTGCAATCTCCTACTTCCATCTCAATGTTGGAACTCCTCTAGTCGTGCCCTTCACAACAAAAGGCTCTACTAACTACCATGGGCACTATGGATCCTTCAGATGATCATTTAATCATATTCGATGTTTACTAGTCAGAGCATCCTCCCCTACCTACTTCCGTCGCCTTCCAAAACCCCGTTAAGATCCGGAATCCCAACGTCTCCCGTTGTATCATTGATGAGGGGGAATCCACTTGTGTGATGTCCACTTTGGTTTGGAAGCAACTTGGGTCTCCTAAGTTGGCCCCTTCCACTATCACCCTTTGAGGATGGGATGGCCACTCTTCCCAGCCCATTGGCCTATTCCGCAATTGTCCTATTACTCTTGCAGGAAATATTGTTTGCGTTGACATAGAATTCATTGATGCCCCCTTAGATTACAACATTATATTAGGTCATAGCTACGCTTATGCGATGTCTATTGTCCCATCTGCAGTTCACCACAAGATGTCCTTTCCTCATAATGGAGATATAGTCACCATTGACCAGTTGACATATTACGAACTGAAGTCTCAGACCTCCCCTGAGTCCATCATCTCTTCGGTGGGTAATAAGAAAACTGTCAAACCTTTGACCAGTGTCTCACCCGGAGTCTACAAAGACTCCTCTTTTCTTGGTTATTTCCCTGGTCTTCCTCCTCTTATCTATGATCCTAGCTCATCGAATGTTTGCATGATTCAATCGTCTTGGGGTTCCCTCAAGTGGCCCGCTTCGACTAGTCAGTAGCCCCGCCCTCCGCAACCTACTCCTAGCACTTCGACCCAGCCTTCAAAACCCCCTCCTCAAGGCCCTTCATCTACAGTTGGTATCCATGAGCTTCTCTACCCTCCTGGCCTCAACCATCTCGGAGTTGTCCTGCCTTACCATTACCCGTCTGGTTAGATACCATTCCTAGCTCCCCCTCCTAGATTATTTTCGGTACTTGTTATGGCTAACTTATCCCTTGTTAACTTGACCCTGGGGATCCCAGTATGGTACATTGATCCCTCACCTGCTATCTCGCCTGGTAAACCCAAACCTTATCTTGCTTTGACCCTGGTTCAAGCGGTCCCCATGATCCCTCCCCTTAGCCATCACGTATCAACGCACCCTTGGTCAGAACCTACTCCTGCTGCGACAACTTCTACTGAAGAGGGAAAAGTTTGCAAGAAGGCACCTAAAGGCTACCTCGACAAAACCTTCTCTTCCTCTACCTCCAAAGCGTACACCCCTGTGTGCTTTGTGTGATGTTGTTGGTAATTCCACCCATCATTGTCTTGAATTGCCTAGTCTCAAGCCCATGGTCAATGAAATATTTCAAGAGTCTGATATCCTAGAGTTCTATGTCACTATACCCGATATCATCCTGAAACTCAAGTATTTGTGCACAAATCACCCCTGTGCTTTGTGTGATTTCCATGGCCACTATACTTACCTCTGTCCCCGCCTCAAACAATACTGCTCCTATTTGGAAGCATTTCGCCAATTCGAGGCCAAGTGCAATGAGTCAATTGCTCCCTCATTTGTGCATTTTTATTCAGAAAAAATAGAGGACATATTCAATCCCATAGAAATTCCCCCTCCGAATGTTGAAATGACAGATCTTGCAGCCACTCTCCACTACCTTTCATCATCTATGAGATCCTCAGTGGAAGAGCCCCCTAGGCCTTCCCCTTCTATTTAACCTAACATCCCTTCAGCAATCACCTTGGGCTCAACATCGTTGGATCCGTCATCTAGTTTTCCTTCAGTCACCCTTCGTAACGATGTGCATGTGAACCTTTCTTCTCATGGTGATGAGTTAGGTAGCTTTGCCGCATCACGTGGTATTTCTTCCACTAGTCACCCCATCTTCTATTACGATGATGAAATTATGGAATAATTTACCACCCTTGACTTTATCTATCCCCCCTTACATCGAACCCATGCATTCAATCCACATACACCTTGTGTTCATTACATTGACACCCAATTTTTTGGTAAGGGTGCACCCATATTTGAGAGTCCAGGAGAGACAATTCTCCATAACTCTCCTAGGGTATATGGCTGTGTTGACTCTAGTACCACTATTATTCCCCATTTTGAAGAAGCTCTAGAGTCCCATATCACTTTAGATCACTCTAGGGATGATACCCCTCATCATTCCTTCATCTTACATCAGCAACCCAGTCCCCTAGACATTGTTGTTGACCAACCTGTGGGTTTTCTAGGAGAGCACCCGTTCATTATCTCCAAATCCTCTCTTTTGGATAGCGACACCATGTATGCCAACCAAGAAAATTAATTCAATTTGCTTCATATATGCAGTACCAAAAGAGATTGGTAATCCTCCATTCCCTTTCTCGAACTGCATAACCGTAAAAAAACAAATGGCGCACCACATCATAAAAATTTGTTTTGATTCCCCTTTTTCTAAATACATTTTGGCATGACCAAAAAATGCTTGGGGGAACCTATGCCCCTCAACAACAAAAATCTGAGATCTCAGCCAAAAAAAGCACTGAAATACCCCTCTCTTCCAGGTCACACTTTTCAGGAAAAACTCCTGGGACAGGTTGCAGTTTTCTACCCAAAACATGCTACCCAGGTCATAGATATTTCCCCAAAAAGTGCGACCCGACCGTGAAAAGGAGCAGGGGTCTATTCCTAAGCTCTGGGCACCTAAACTTAACTTTCAATCCACTGAAATGAAAGAGTAGGGTTAGGCCTCTTACTTGCAACTGACGGATCTCGATTCCAACATTCAGTTTGTCCGCTACGTTCACCGCAAGATTTAGGGCCTTCTCTCCTCTCTACATTCACCACAACTACTTTTTCAAATTAGTGAATTTGGAGGGAAAATGCCTTATTAAAAGAGAAACCTCAGATTTTTCTTTCGCCCACTGTGGTCAAACCGTAGCTAAGTTTAACAAACCATCCATACCGTTGGAAAGCTCTCACCGAGCTCTAAAATAGGTATCTGTTCATTTTTTGTGATTTGATACTTCAGCAAGACACTTTTTTTCCAAGAAGGGTCACTTCACCACTCCTAAAAATAAAAATTCCTCACTTGTAACACTTGTACTTGGGGCACCACTTTGCTTCCATACTTGTCCATACTCATGTTGAATTTCATCATGAGTAACCATCTTGTACTCATGTTTTCATGGTCCCCATTGGACCTTTTATGTGTGGCACCATCATCGAGTTGCCCTTGTTTAGAGCATCCAATTTGAGTCATCGTCACATCCATGGAGTCTATCTAGAATCCCTTTGTATCCCGCTATAGTCCTCCATCCTTCATTGCTTGGTTCCTCTCTCATGTCGCACATTATGGCCTTCAGTCCTACTGTCCCCTGCTCTCTTTGATATTGTGTCATTTGCTGCCATGTCATCCATGCCCTTCATGCTCTAACAAGGGAATTCGTCAACCCACTACTTAGTACCCCCCCATTCCATCATCATCCCTGGTTTTAGTCTATCAATCACTTCACTATTTTCTCTCATGCCTTAGTTGAGGATCCCTTATTGCCTCACCTATGACGGACCTCCTTCTGTCGACATTAGCTTATTCTTTCCAGAAGACAGGTCTAGAGGGCAGTGGACCTTGGTTCCAGCTTCCACTCTTTTTTGGTGCCTCGGATCGAGCAAAGGGACTCCTTATTTCCCTTTGACTTGTTTTTTTCTCAGCTCTAGCTCCTTATGGCATGATTGATATCTGTATACTTGATCGTTCAGTGATGCAACAGATTGTACCGCTGATTCCTGGGTGTGTGTAAGACGTTTTAGACCTCATGAGGAGGTGGCCCTTAAGGTAGCCCCCCACATACCTGGGTGATCTCTTCATTACATTTTTCAATGCAGCTATACATATTTGATGGTTTCAGCCTCAGCTGTGTGCAACAGCTTTTAGTTTACATGTATCATTCAGATTTTCAGAGCCCTTTCCTTTTTACAGGGCCTCTTTGGTTGTAATTATATCTCATGTACTCAGATATTATTGTATAAGTCATGGTTGTTATCCTAGGCACATTATCTATGTGGGATTCATTATCATGTTTTTATCTAGCTCATGTTCATACCAGCATGTACTATGTATTTCAGTCCCTTGTTTACTGGACGCATTATTCTTTGTATTTTTTCTCGGCGAGCATAGGTATGCCTCCCCCTCCCCTTGTAGCACAGGTACTCACTCATAAAGGAGACTTGTCGCACCTGTAAGTCTCGCCTCCTAAGGGTATTTTCCTCTAGCACTTTGGTCTCCCTTATATTTCTCTCTCTCTCACTTCCCCTTCAGTGTCTAGTGATTGAGTTCTTACAACGTACTTCGATCATACGATTAGCTCCTAACGCTCGCATGCTGGGGGGGAATTTGTTACACCAATATTTTGTCATCTAACCTGTTACTATTATATGGACCAAAGTACAAGATTTAAGACCAATTTTACCCTAAGTAAAATTTCTTTCACTATGAAAAATAACTTATTAATCCTTAATTTATTAAGTTTTTATGGTCTAAATAGGAAACCCCGTGAGGAAATATTGAATAAATCCATATTTGTTTGATTTTCCTCAAGGAATAATTAGTTAAACAATAGTTTAATTAATATTCCTAGTCATATTTAACCCAAAACATGAAAATTAATTAGATAAATCATTATTTGTCTTAGTATTTTCTAGGAATAATTATTTAAACCTTATTTAAATAATATTCCTTGTTAAATTTGACTAAATCATTTATAAATAATTGAATAAATAATTATTTATTTAATTATTACTCAACCACATCCTTAAATAATAAATAAATCATTTATTTATTTATTATTTACAAATAAAATGGATTTGACCAAATTAAATTTTTCCCTCCGAATAAATATAATAAAATATTCTATAAAGTCAATCTGCAGACTCGTCAATAATATTTTAATTATGCACCACAATATCTAGACTAACTTCAATATTTTGTTATAAATAGAAGGGTTTTCCCACTCATTCACTACTTTTTGTTGCCTAAAGATCACTTTGGATAAATACTTTTGGTTTGACTTTGATCCTCCATCATTGTCATATTTTTCTACCATTTAGCTTGTGAGCTCCCTTGGAGTTCCTTTTTTGTCTAGGTTTTATACACCATCAAGAGAGAGAGATCTTAGATTTGAAGTGTTGAGGACATACAAGAACCCATCCCATTGAGGGGGACTGGTAACATATTTCTATGTTCCCTTCCCAGGTGTCATAAATACAAAATTCTTTAAAAAATATTCTTGTCTTGTCAATTGGATGCATGGACAAACTCTTACTTTGATTTACTGCTTAATGTCTTTTATTGCATAGATCTAGATTTTTTAGCATTTATCTTGGTCAACTAACTACAGATCTAAAGAAATTGACAACCATGTTTGATGTTATGGTTGTTAGTTATGCACAGCTAAAGTGAGCTTTTTTCATACACTTGTGATTATCCTAACAATGAGGAAACTAAAAAAATATGCTTTGTTGCAAAAAAATGGCCATGTTATTAGAAACACCAAGGTATGATATAAGGGCCATCCCAATGTTTCAATTTTTATTTCAATAATCATGATTCACAATATTCCTCTAAATATTGGTGTCTTCTTTATCAGCCTTGGATTTTCCTTCATGCCCCTCCATATTTTTGGAAACAAGGCAGAGAGGATATCCTTTTGGAGGCCCCCAACAAATGCCTATGCAAACACCCATGCAAATCCTCCCCCCTCATCAATTGTAGGCATATACATCTACTCCTACATAATAATAATTTCATTCTCAATGTTTATTTAACCCTTCCATGACTAACCCAACCAATATAAGATATTTGGTTCACTACTTACTCTAATTTATCTCTTTCATGGGTTGTGATGATATTTTGTAATATTCCCAATTAGCCATGAGCTAGTTGGAATATTAAATTTTGTTTTACTGATTTGTTTTATGAATAAGAGTACAATGGAGGTCCATAATTCTCCTTAATAATGAGTAAATCAATCCCAATGTGAAAGAGATAGATCCTGGCAGCTTAATTTAACACCCTTAGGTCTGAAAAGGGGTTGGAACACCTTGACTGGGTCAACCTTGACCAAATCAACAACGTTGTCATGGAGGAGTGGTCATCAATGAAAGACATCACAGTTTTAGATGGAGATGATTTGCATGGAAGTAGTGCTATTATTGGATGGGGCTTAGGGTTTGCAAGCTCATATCTTATTTAAGGAAGAGGATGGGAGCCATATTAATTATGTTTATGTATTTGATATTTCTAAATATATGGTATGTTTAGACATATATCTTTCTCTTGTTGTTTAGCTGAGATTGAATATTGTTTAGCACAAGGTGTTCCTGATTGGGAATCCCACCTCTTCCATTGAGAATCTCTTGGAGGAGTATTATACTACATTTTCCACTATCAAGTTTAAGGACAAGCTTCATTCTTCATTCACAATGCACATCTTGTTGACGGTTGAATTTTTTTGCAGGTTACAGCAAGTGGAGACTAGATCAGGATCATTTCATTGCTCATTTTTAGTGGAAGAGGCTTCCTTTCCATTGATATGATAGTAAGGAAGGCCTTTGAGCATACTTTTAGATCTTGGAATCAGGCCAACTATTTATTTATCCCTATAGCGTATTTTACTTCTAGATCTACGTTATTTCTGTAGGAGTTGCAGGGTGGATTGGCACACCATTTGGAGAGTTGATTTTCTAGTGAAATGGATTTGCCTCTCATTTAGAGGATCTATTGGAGGAGGCTATTTTATTTATCATATCATTTCAGCCACACTTTCCATATCTATATTTTTCAGTGGATCTTCATCCCTAGGGCCTAGATCCCCATCTTGTACATGGTGTTTTGCTGAAAACCCTTAAGGGGTTCTTCAAAGGAGGTTTTATAGTGCTCAGATCTGTAGTAGATCTACCTTTTGAGGCACATATCAGCCTTAGATCTGATGTATAATCATTTTCCATAGCAGTGCATTTAAAACAACACTGTAAGAGTCTTCCAACTTTTATATATAGTAGCAGCACCTCATTTTGAGGGATTTTATCCATTGGAGGCTTGATCTTTCTTGTTGTGTATCTTATGGCCCACTATTTATGCATATTTTGTTGTTGTTATAACATATAAAAGGTCTCCATATTGGCCTCTTTATTTTATATGATGATTTACACTATTGTTTCAACATTCCGCACTATATTTCTGCTTTTCCCATTTGGGAATATTACAGTGGTATCAGAGCATAATCTTGGCACAACCTATGCATATTGAAAAGCCAATATGTCATCTAAAGAAGGAGATCATTTTACTGATAGAGAGAAGAGGTATCAAAGAAGAATACATCGGAATTTTGATTATACAAATGACAATGGTAAAACCACTTTATCTGGAGGAGAAGATGAAGAGAAGGAGTTCCCCAAGATCCTTCTTAGAGCCATGCAAGAAATTGATAGAGAAATCAAGGAGATGAGGATGGATAGATACAAATAATCCCCTAAATTATTTCATCATGGTAAAGGCTCTGGCATGTCTCATCACTGGAGTGATCAACCAGTGCAACAAAAACAAGTTTCCAAATGCTCTACAATGCCTACATTTTTTGTTGTGGGAAATGAAGGGTTTCAAGAGCAAGAATACCTTGAAGAATATTTTATGGAGTATGAGTCTCAAACTTAGATATTCAAGGAGAGTTTTCAAGAATTTTTTCAAATCAAGGACAATAGGAGACCCAGGAATCACAATAGAAGTGATGGATTCATTCAGAATCATGATCTACACTTCACTATGGGCATATTTTTCTTACCCAAATTTGATGTGTTATCAAAATGCACTGCAAAATCATGGGTAGAGAAGCCTGAAATCTACTTCCAGTTGAAAAAAGTTCCAAAAATGGAGGCCATTAAGATAGCAGCGCTGCACCTTGAGGGTGAAGCACATGACTGGTGGTTCCATGGCTTGTCTACATTGGGTCATGCCAATGTGAATGCATATTTAGAGTTCACTAGAAGGCTGGTGAAGAGGTTTGATAGAAGAGATCCTGAAGCACCATTCATGGGGATTGGAAAGCTAAAACAATCAGGTAATCCAGAAACTTACGTTTCTAAATTTTTGATACTTTCTATTATGGTTCCTGATTTATCTGCAGCAAGAAGGGTCTACATGTTCATTGATGGGTTAGATGAACCTCTTCATGGGTTGGTTAAGTCTACCAAGGGCACTACCCTTCAATATGCCATTGAAAGGGCTAGATATATTCAAGATGCCTTGCCAAAAGCAAAGGCAATGTTTTAGCATAAGCCATATTTTCCATCAAAGGGAAAAGAAGGGAAGGCTCCTCTTTCAAAGGACAGCCAAAATAAAAAACCTCTTGATGATGATGTCCAAAGAGATTTGAGGAGGAGGAAGCTTTTCTTCACATGCCAAGAATCTTGGGCACCCAGGCATAGATGTGCAACAGGAAAGGCACACTACATAGAGGTCTTCTCAGATGATGAGGAGGAAGAAGAATAAGAGCAAGAGAGGGGTCACAATGCTGGAATAACAGGAGATGATCCACCACCACCAGGGGGTGAGGATGGAGCAGTTTCTCCAATTAGAGGCACTCTTGCATCAATAAGAGTGGTACCCAACTATCATTCCACACCAGAAACATAGTTGAATTTGCGCAGTGGAAGCAGGGATATGATGATCCCATCTGTTATGCACATGAGAATGGTCCATGAGACATCACTCTCTTGTGGTAAACTACATAGGAGACCACCAGATCTGGATTTGATGAGAGATGTTTCACATCTTTATGCTCCATTAATATATCCAGGAGGAATGAGAGCAATAGAAGACCAAGATAAATCGCTGAGAGTCTTTGGTAGGCTCAAGGAGGAGGGAGGCATTCTTCCACTATCACCATTACCCACTCTCTCATCTCATACTGCGTTGAGAGTAAATGCTACAGAATTGGAGGATGACACCATCATAAGGCAAGGAGATAATTCCTTAGTTATAAATACTCAAAATATTTTCTCACTTGAGGATAAATCTTCCATACATGATAGAAGATGGTGGCCACACATGCATGCTTTGGCTAAACCCAAGAAATTTTGGATAGATGATAGTTTCCCATGGGAGTCTAACTTCTAAAACTTTCCATATTTATTTGAGCATATGCATATGCAAGAAGAGAAGCAAGGAGGGGATAGAAACATCCCAATGAGAACCTTTGGCATGTGATATTTCAACGAGAAAAGTAGCCATATGATAGATGTTCTTTGTGATAGATCATCAGCTTTGTCACTATGGAAGATTGATCCATATTGGAAATCGCAACTGTTGGTGGATTATTCCAAGGATATTTTCACATGCATGATACTTGATGAACAACTATATGAAGAGGGATATTCAGTCCAAAAATAATTCATCTACTATCATGGTAGGATGTTCTTATCTAGAGCCTCCAAGCTCAAGGAGAAGTTGCTACAAAGAGCTTATGAGGAGTTCTTTTTCAACCATACTTATTCCATGAGGGCCTACAACACTATCATGGAAAGATACACTTGGGAAGGCTTTGAAGAGGAACTATATCATAATTTTCAAAGATGCATGAACCATGAGAAATTGGAAGAGAGACATGACTCAATGAAGGAGTTATTTCAGCCACCTCTTCCCTCTTTTGGAATGAGAGGGGATATATATATGAGCCACTCCATTTGTATGAACAGAATTGTTGGTAAAGAACATGCTCATGTACATAATGTTTCATTTGATTATTATTTGCATTACTTTACCATGTATATGCAAGCCATAGCTCCAAGGAGGAGCATTATTCCATATAAACTTCATGGCCAAATTTGGGCCATAAACATTTCTGAACGGGGCCACTCTCGTGGAGGGCAAAGGGATATTTTGTATCATTGTGGGTGCATTCCAAAAGCACCAAACATATCTCACACTTTCAACCATCATGAGATGACTTGGGTAGCATGTAAGTGGCAGGGAAACCACTTACCATATCATTATCTAATTCATTCAGGATATATATTGCGCTAGTTCCACATGTGGGACTATGACCCACCTCCATTTGTACAAATTTATGTTTGCATGTACTTAGTTTTGATCCCATACATTGATGATGTACTTATAATTTTTATGGGAATTTTTGGAGGGAGTATGGGAGGAATGTATGTGCCCTATGGGAGAGAGATTCTCCATTTTCATTATGCTACATGTTTCAGGGAGAAAATTGGGCAAACCATGTTTGTTCCATTGCAACTATTGTCTCCTTGTGGGTTGAATTATTTGCATCTCATAAGAGATTTTCAGGAGAAATTCATGGAGGGATGGATTGGTAGAAACTTAGCTTATGAGGGAAGCTTATCACATGTTGGTGTCACCAATGGTGGATCAGAAGAGTTGCAGCACTCACCTTGTGAGTTCCTTGAGGACAAGCAACATTTGGGAAGGGAGGGCTGTAATATTCCCATTCAGCCATGAAGTAGTTGGAATATTAAATTTTGTTTTTATAATTTTTTTTATGAATAAGAGGATAATGGAGGTCCATAATTCTCCTTAATAATGAATAAATCAATTCCAATGTGAAAGAGATAGATCTTGGCAGCTTAATTGAGCACCCTTAGGTGTGAAAAGGGGTTGGAACACCTTGACTAGGTTAATCTTGACCAAATCAACAACGTTGTCATGGAGGAGTGGTCATCAATGAAAGATAACGCAGTTTTAGATGGAGATTCTTTTCATGGAAGTAGTAATATTATTGGATGGGTCTTAGGGTTTTCAAACTCATATCTTATTTAAGGAAGATGATGGAAGCCATATTTATTATGTTTATGTATTTGATATTTCTAAATATATGGTTTGTTTAGAAATATATCTTTCTCTTGATGTTTAGATGAGATTAAGTGTTGTTTAGCATAGGGTGTTCCTGATCGGGAATCCCACCTCTTCCATTGAGAAGCTCTTGGATGAGTCCTTTACTAAATTTTCCACTATCAGGCTTAAGGCCAAGCTTCATCTTTCATTCACAGCGTAGATCCTATTGAGGGTTGATTTGTTTTGTAGGTTGCAGCAAGTGGAGACTAGATCTGGGTCATTTCATTGCTCATTTTTAGTGGAGGAGGCTTCCTTTCCATTGGGAGGACAACAAGGAAGGCCCTTGAGAATATTTTCATATCTTGGCATTAGGCCAATTGTTTATTTATCCCTACAACATAGTTTACTTCCAGATCTTCATTATTTCTGTAGGAGGAGTTGCAGGGTGGATTGGCATTTGGAGAGTTGGTTTTCTAGTGAAAGGGATCTGCCTCTAATTTAGAGGATCTATTAGAGGAGGCTATTTTATTGATCATATCAGGTTAGCCACACTTTCTAGATCTGTATTTTTCAATGGATCTTCAGCCCTAGGGCCTAGATCCCCGTCTTGTACATGGTGTTTTGCTGAAAACCCTTAAGGGGTTCTTCAAAGAAGGTTGTATAGTGCTCAGATATATAGTAGATCTATCTTTTGAAACACATATCAGCTTTAGATTTGATGTATAATCATTTTTTGTATCAGTGCATTTAAAACAACGTTGTAAGAGTCTTCCAGCTTTTATATATAGTAGCAGCACCTCATTTTGAGGGATTTTATCCATTGGAGGCTTGATCTTTCTTGTTGTGTATCTTATGGCCCATTATTTATGCATATTTTTTTGTTGTGATAACATATGAAAGTTCTCCATAGTGGCCTCTTGCTTTTATATGATGATTTACACTATTGTTCCAACATTTTGCACTATGTTCTTGCTTTTCCCATTTGGGAATATTACATATTCATATTAGATCTAGAAAGACACTAACCAAAGAGAAACATATGTTCCACATTGAATGTTTTAATTAGAAACCTCTAAATGAATCATTTGAACAAAAATTAACTCCAAAACCAAGTTTGAGAACTAAACAAGTAATCTATGAATTATGAATCCACCTTACCCTGAAATTTTAGACAATGAGAAACCATTAACTTGTCTGGAATTTAAACTCCTAAGAGAATTAAAAAATGTGTGTTATTATGTTTTTTCAAGCTATCAAAGATGTACTCATTTATTCAAAAGCAACGAGGGAACTATGTTTGAGGATGCTTGACTAAAGAAGAAATGATCACCAAATTGATCATGTAATGAGAAAATTATGATATTTGGTATAGGGGGGTCTTCTCACTACAAAGTACTATGATCCTAACATCTTAATGGTTAATGTGCAACTCAATAAAACCCTCATCCCAAACTAGCTAACCGACCTAGGTGATACTATAAATATTATGACATGTGTGACCATGGAAGATATAGGGCTTTCTGTACTAAGATGAATCCCCATTGTACTTCAACTTGTTGATAGGTCAATAGTCAAACTAGAGGGAATTTCAAAGGATTTTTTTGTTTTAATAGAATCGTGGAAATATCATGCTAATTTTATGGTCCTCCAACCAAAATAATCATACGGGGGATATCCATTCATCCTAGGATGACCATGTTTAGCCACTACAAATGTATACGTTGGTTGTTGTTGGAGCAGGGTCCCTTGGGTTAGTTTTGATAAAGTTTAGTATAAGTTTTGTTGTGCATGCTACACGGAAGAGTCAAAGCGGCTTTGGGGCAGTTCAAAGTCCCTATTAAATGTAAATGGTTTTTAATGGAAAAATATGAGTCTCAAACCATGGTATCTATGCGCTAATATTAGTACAAATATAGATATATTGATTCAAGTAAAGATATAGTATGATTCAATGATGAATGTATTGTAAGGGTTTAATATAAGTCTGGGGTTTTGGGTAGAAAATGCTACTTCTAGCTATGTGCATGGAGACCTTAGTCCTGGATGTGTGCAGAATCTATTGGTTATGTGCACGGAAGGGTAATTGGTATCGAAGAACTAAATGTATTGAACTGCTAGAACTCTTAATATAGAAGTTTGTTTTGGAGAAGTTGACTGTGTTATGCGCTTGATGTGTTATGTATATTTTATTTTCTTTGAGATTGAAATATGTTCTATTATGCGTTATATTTACTTATGTTATGATTAAATGCATCTGCGCAATTGAGTAAAGTATGTTATGTGTGAAGTACATTGTTGATGAATAGATATAAGTAAGTACATATGTTTACTATGCACAAATATCTATTAAATTATTCTGAGATAATATGCGACAAAGTTGATTTAGTGTTCTGATGTTTTGTTGTTTCACGCATCTGCATATTATTTGTGATAAGTTTTGTTATAAGTCTTTTTACGACCAGCACATAAAATTCTTCCTCAGGTTGTAGAAAACTAGTCCCAGCGCCCCCTCATACTACTTCAGGTGATTGTTTGATCTGTGCAAGAAAGTAATTGCCAAAAGGGCTAGTAGTTAAAGGGTTTGTTGGTTGCGCAATAAATTTGAACCTAGGTTAGGACCCCTAAAGCCAACAAATGGTTATGTTTCTAGGACTGGGATCATTTTGAGGGATAATTGATGTATTGACATCCTACACAGGACAAATTACAAGATTGGATAGATAAAAAGACCCTTGAATTCGCGATCCAAGAGAATCAAAGTTCTAAATTATTTGCTGAAGAGTGGATTAAAAATTACATCTATACAGAAGTCCATGAGATATTCTTTTCTTCCTTTGCAACCAAGTTGCATGAGTGGCTATATCAATTGACATAATTTAATACCTATGCGAAGGACAACACAATCACTCAGTGGACCGCAAAATTGGTGCAATATTTAGAAAATAAAAACGATACAATTACTCACACGATAGATCATTGGACTGATCGTGTTCTAGGAGGATTTGTAACTGAGTTTTCTATTTTCTATCGATCAGTTTGTGTCTTACTCTAAAGCGGAGAGAAGATTTTTCAAGGGTCCCAGACGTATGTTCCAACGCTCTTTGAATTTTTGGATTAAGATTTTATTGTGTGGAGAAGGTTCACCGAGTGAGCATATCATGTGAATGTCCCGAAGAGGCCTGACTACGTAGAGCAGAAGAACTTACCGCACAGATCTAGAAGAAGGGATTATTTATAGTCCTCTCAAGGGAAAATCTGATAGAGATGATGAACTAGAGACAAGTAGCTTTGGTGAATTTTCCCACTCTGAAGAAGAAGAAGTCTCAAAAAATCAGAATAATCAAGGAGCATTAACCATATTTCAAATCCCATCCACTCCACTTCCAAACTGTAATATTCCAAATTGGAAATAGTAGCAATATAAGACATAATAATAATCATGACATGAGAGGGATCAGTATGTATTCATCATTTTATTAATATATCAGCAACAATATACAAAAATATCTTGAGGGAAAAGCCACTCAAGCAATAAGAACAATCCTCTAATGATCAGAACAATCAACACATGAGTTGCTGCAACCATATAGAATGTCGGAGAGCAGTGACAGCATTGTCTATATCAGTGTAGATGTTGCTATAAACATACATAAATGGAATATGGCTGATAGAAACAAAATAAATTCCCAGAAAAGAAGAAAATATAGTGCTCCAAAAGGAATGCACTCAAGCCACAAGATGGCTAAAATACACCAAAGAACCAAGCACTGGAAATGTGTACTACTATTGTTGTTGCTACTGGAAATTACTACTTCTGAGGTAAAGAACCATGTGTGGAAATTTTAGTGTGCTCAGAATGATCCAAGATTTTAACCCCAGCTTCTACTAAAAAACCCAGAAAAACCCATAAATGGTTTGGCCAGATCTTAATTTTGGATTTTTGGCCATTTTTGGGTTACCCATTGCAACAACTCACTAAAATAATGCAGTCATGGACTAGAACTACACTGTGAGGGATGGTAGATGGTTGGCCTGATGCAAAAATTATATAAGTATGCCCAGGAGCCCTCCTCTCTGATCCTCCAATGGATAGGCTACCTCTCCACTGGAAAAAAAGGCGAGAATTGGCTCTATGTGATCCTCCTTTGCTGCACCCTATGACACAACCCAACTCTAAATAGAAACTGCACTGTAGCTGAAGGAGGTAGCTTGGCCAAAATTCTAGAATGAAGAAATTCAGCTCAAATAACCTCTCCTTCCCTGAGGATGATGTATGGATTCCCAACCAGGAACACCCTTGTGCTAAACAACACAACAACCCTGCTAAGCAGCGAGAGGAAGCAAGTCTAAGCAAACCAATATCAAAATGATAAAATAAAACATGAATAAAAATGGTTTCTATCCCCTCCATATATTTCATGAGAGCCTCCTCGCATTGGGTCCCATCCATACTTGCCACCAAGCTCATGCAATTTTTCCTCCACTAAAACTATGATGTCTTATCATAAATACCACTCCTCCATGATAGCGATGTAGATTTGGTCAAAGTTGACTGAATCAACATGATCCAATCCCTGCTCACACCCAAAGGTCCTTTATCCAGCTACTTATTCTTCCTCCTTTCACATTAGGATTGTTATTATTCCTTCTAAAGGGGTTTTATGAATCTCCCCACCCTCTTATTCACCTGTTTAGTGATAAAACCAACTATAATATTCCACTTAGATGAAGGCTAAATTTTTGGAATATTACAGTCCTCTCCTCCAAAATTTTGCTTGTCCTCAAGAAACTTTAAAGGTGGAGTAAAATTCCACCCTCCCTATTCTTGTGGCCTCCTCATCAATAGCTTCCACCACAACTCAACATAATCTTCAATAAATCTTCCCTCCAATGGTACCTCCCAAGTATGCAAAACCAAACGGTGTACATCATGAGAAAGTGGAAGGTGCAAGTGGAAACCTTCTTGTTGTCCAATGGCCTCCTCAAGGTAGGAGTGATGATAAACATAGGGAATCCCACCCCCAATGAGAGTCTCCCATACCCATGCTATCATGCAAATGAAATGAGCCATCCTAGGTAGCTCATCGAGGAAATCCTCAACCCCTAGTCTATGCAATGTGTTGGGGCTACATGGAGAGTTTAGATTCTTCCATCCAAGTTGTTTCTCTCTCCATTTATGGTAAGTATGGGGTTGTTGCTGATCTTGGGTTTAAATGACATGGCCTCCAAGAATGGCCCAAGTTACTCCACCAAAAAAATAAGCCATGAAGTGCCTCCTCCAAGAACTCAAGCTCTCCAAATGGCTTCTCCCACATGAAGAAAAGAGATGTAGTATGGCAATCATGGTTTGCCCATTATTTCTCCTTAAACATGTAACATGTATAGTAGGGAGAATCATACTCCCAATGGGCACCTTAAACTCTTGTCCCATTCTCCAAACAAATCTCCCCATGAACATAAAAATATCATCAATATATGGAAGCAAAAACCAATGAAAACAAGTTGTCCTTTGACAACCGGAAAATGGATTATAGTTTCACACATGGAACCAGCGCAATGCATCCCTTGCCTACCTCAAAACCAAGAATAAAAATTTCCCTTCCAGCCACTTTTTTGCTGCCACAATCACCCCATAAGATGGAATCATGAAGAAAAATTTTGGTGTCAATGGTGCACACCAAGAATCATGTGGCTTCCCCCACAAACCACCAATAGGATAGCCAATCTCAATGCTACATTTTAACTCAATTACATCATAATATAATGCATAAGAAGGAATGACCCTCCTTAATACAACATGCTGCTCATATAAAGTAAAGAAGTGTAAATCATAATGAAAATATGTACCTTCTCTACCATGTACTTTGGTCCTTGAGATAAAATGGCTTAACTGAAAATTCTCCCCCACCCCCAACAAGTAGGGAAGTGGCTGTGACATCCTCTCTATCACCATTTAGGCTATGCATCTCTCCATATGTTGAAATATATCATGCTGGATGCCCTCCCAAGTGAACTTCTCCATCAAAGAATGATATGCATCAAAGTGCATAGAAAGGAAGTCCTCATGTGCTGCATGTAGCAACTTCTCCTTGAGCTCATAATCTCTAGTCAAGAAGACTCTGCCATAAGAATAGATGACCACGTCATCCACCATATATCTATCATCTCCATCTGGGTCATCCAGAATCATGCAAGCACCAAGATTCTTGGATTACTCTACCAAGAGTTGAGACCTCCAATATGGATCAATCCTCCCAAGAGACAGCGTTGATGATCTACAATGTGAAGCTCTCCACATGTTGTTGTCTTTTCCTTTGGCATCCCTCATGCCAAATTCATCCTCCAAATTGCTGCCATGCCCATCATGCAGCTTTTCATGCTAAAAAAGGAGTAGTTATCTTTGGAAGTTGGCCTCCCATGACAAGCTCCCATCCAAAAACAATCTCCCAATCTTGGCCAATGTAAGCATGAGTGGCCTCCATATACTCCAATGTATGGAGGATTATTTCCTCAAAGGAAGTACCCTCTGTTTCTCCAAATCCATGGAGAAGCTCCCTTGCACCATGAAGGTGCCATCCTCCATCACTGCAGCAACTTTTGTCAGCGCAGTACATATAGTGAGAGTGGGTGGTGCTGAAAATGGGAGAATGTCTCCCTCCTCCTTAAGTCTATCTCAAACTCTCTGCACTGTACTAGAATCCTCCAAAGTCTTCACCTCTCTGGAATCTAAGAGGGGTGTACCAAATGGCAAGATGTCTCTTACCAACTCCAGATCTAGTGGCCTCCCGGGTGGAATGCCTCCATGTAGTGAGACATCAATGTCAAGAGTATACTGTACATATGGTTGGGCAACCTTGCCCTTGCCTTCACAACGCAAATCAGTCTGCATCTTCCTTGCACCAGCTCTCTAACATAGATAGGGGTGTGTGCTCCTCATCAAATGATTTTGACCTTCCTCCCTACCTTCTCCTTTCATCAATAGTATCTCACAATCATGCTGCTCATTGATTGTGCTTTGTCTTCTACATGTGAGATCCTAGGCAATTTCTTGCAATGATACAAGAATTCCTCCTATTGGAGCATGTGCTCCTCCTTCCTCTGCATGAGGGACTAGATATGCTCTAGATGTGACAACGTTGTAGCCCCATCCTCCTCTTCCTCTTCAATATGAATGGGAGTCACCTGCTCAATAAGAGGATCCTATTTTGAAAAAGGAACCTTCATTCCCTCTAGTCCAAAGATATGAGACAGAGATCTTGCCTCTAGCAAGGTGTTATGCAATATGTGAGCTTTTCCAATAGTCTTCTGAAGTGGATTTGATTTTTTAGGTTCTTCCAACCCATGCATAAGTTTTGGTTTGTTTGGCTCTACCAAGAGTGTTTAGAATGTATTTCATCAAACCTCTCCACTAATATCTTAGTGAACTTTGGACAAGAAGAAATATTGGAATTTTTTAATGAAAATGACTCAAATATCCACCAAGCATAGGCCTTACCTTCAAACTGCAGCGTTGTAACTCTGATCACTTCATCTTCAGAAACTTGGTGTTGTTGCAAATAGGTGTGTAGCTCCTCCACCCAAGTTTTGGTTGAACATGAAGGTGATCCATCAAAAGTAGATATAGAAAATCTATCAATGTCATGCTGCCTACTCCTCTCCACCTTGATCTTGCAAAACTCTTGGAAAGTGATACAATCTCTAAACTTCTTAGTTTGAGACTCATACTCTTGTAGAAAATGGCTAAGAGCTTCCCTCTTAGGCATTCCTCCTTCTTTCATCTCTCTCATGATAGATCTGGACATTTGAATGCGTTTTGCATAATAGGTTGTAGCTGCATGCTCACACCTACCATGTGAAAATCTAGATTTGGCTCTAGATCCAAACTCCTCTGGAGATTCCATCTCCCTTCTCATTTTCTTGAGATCTTCTTTAATGCTCTGCATAGATTTAGGAAGAAGCTTTTAGAGCCTCTCCTCCTTCTTTCCTCCACATAATGGAGTCTTCTCTTTTCTATCCATCCTCTTTTCTCCTTCTTCTCTTGATAGCATAATGGTTGAGATTCCAAAGGCTGAGCCAAGATTATGCTCTGATACCACTGTAATATTCCAAATTGGAAATAGCAACAATATAAGACATAATAATGTAAAACACAGCAAATCTGATCATGATATGAGAGGGATCAATATGCAACCATCATTTTATTAATATATCAGAAAAAATATACAAAAATATCTTGAGGGAAAATCCATTCAAGCAATAAGAACAATCCTCTAATGATCAGAACAATCAGCACATGAGTTGCTGCAACTATATAGAATGCCAGAGAGCAGTGACATCGTTGTCTATATCAGTGTAGTTTCTGCTATAAACATACATAAATGGAATATGGCTAATAGAAACAAAATAAATGCCCAGAAAAGAAGAAAATGCAGTTCTCTAGAAGGAATGCACTCAAGCCACAAGATGGCTGAAATTCACCAAAGAACCAAGCACTGGAAATGTGTACTGCTACTGCTGCTGCTACTGGAAACTACTACTTCTAAGGCACATAACCATGTGGGGAAGGCTATTATCATGCTCAAAATGATCCAATATTTTAACCATAGATTCTACTCAACAAACCCAGAAAAACCCAGAAATGGTTTGGCCAGATCTTAACGTTGGATTTTTGGCCATTTTTGGGTTACCCATTGCAATAGCTCACTAAAATAACGTAGTCATGGACTGGAACTGCACTATGAGGGATGGTAGATGGTTTTCCTAACGCCAAAATTATATAAATATGACCAGGAGCCCTCCTTGCTGATCCTCCTATGGATAGGCTACCTCTCTACTGAAAAACAAGGCCAGAATTGGCTCTATGTGATCCTCCTTTGCTGCACCCTGCAACACAACCCAGCTCTAAATAGAAACTGCATTGTAGCTGAAGGAGGTAGCTTGTCCAAAATTTCAGAATGAGGAAATGTAGCTCTAAGAACCTCTCCTTCCATGAGGATGAGGTATGGATTCTCGACCAGGAACACCCTTGTGCTAAACAACACAACAACCCTACTAAACAGGAAGAGGAATCAAGTCTAAGCAGACCAATATCAAAATGATAAACTAAAACATGACTAACAATGGTTTCTATCCCCTCCATATATAGCATAATAGCCTCCTCACATTGGTTCCCATCCATACTTTCCACCAAGCTCATGCAATTTTTCCTCCACTAAAACTGCGATGTCTTGTCATAAAGACCACTCCTCCATGACAACACTGTTGATTTGGTCAAAGTTGACTAAATCAACATGATCGAGTCCCTGTTCACACCCAAAGGTGCTTTATCTAGCTTATTATTCTTCCTCCTTTCACATTAGGAGTGTTATTATTCCTTCTAAAGGGGTTTTATGAGTCTCCCCACCCACTTATTCACCTACCTAGTGATAAAACCAACTATAATATTCCATTTAGATGAAGGCTAAATTTTTGGAATATTACAAAAACTCACCTCACAAGTCATCCAATCTACCTCCACCTCCACCTCCACCAAGTGTAAATATGACCGCGTGTATGAAGACGTCTAATTTCAAAGGTATTGGGCATGAATATACAGAGAAATTATGGTTTGTCACTAATGTTGTATGGAGAGCACAACAGGTTAATAGTGACGATGTTAAGAAAGCATATTTAGCCACTACTTTTCAAGACCGAGCATTGGATTGGTATATAAGATATGTATGAGAGAAGCTTAATGCAACTACGAATTATCTGAAGGATTTCCTCATAGAAAAATTCAAAAATCCAAAATCATACACGCAATGTGTCACAGAGTTGAAGAGTTTCACCAAGAGGTGACTGAATTTGCATGGAATAAGGATCAAGGGTTGAAGCACACTATCAGAGATGGTGGATTCAATTTCGCTAATACCTAGCACAAGGAATTATTTATTGCTATGTTTCTCCCACATCTACGCCATCCCTTGAGTCAACAGAAGATTGCTACGTAGGCTGAGGTCGTAGAAATCAAAATGAAACTAGAAGTTGCATCGATATCCGCTATGATTGGAACTCAACATATTCAGAGTTAGTTAGGAGAAATTCATTTGGAAATTTAGAATTTGCGCAAAGATAAGGGGAAGGAGGCGTGCGCAAAGTTATGGTGCATATGAGGAAAAGATTCTTGGCATCATAAGGATCAATGACCTATGTTGGAGGACCATGCCTACTGAAGAGCGCGGTTGGACCGAGTGGGACACCTCTAGTATGGTGCACAATTTTTCAGTCTATAGGTATGCATGTGACAAAATATTGTCCAAGGATTGGAAAATATATGCCTAAACTAAAGATTTATTTTGTAGATTGTGCTCGTCATTGGGCCATGATGAACAACATTGTCGAATTTTTGATTTGATGATTGAAAAAGCTAATTTATACATAATTCAGGCTTAACCAACCTCATCAGCATCCCTATCTCGGCATGGTGGATTCTAGACTAGAGCACAAGGAAGAGGAGAAGGATCAACTAGTCGAGGAAGGGGACAAGTCATTTGCTAAAATTGTGGAGATGCTGGTCATTATGCGTGTGACTGTCCAAATCGTTTGCGACAATCATGTAGGTGCCTTAGGCAGTTTGATCATATAATTAAATATTGTCCTGTTTTAATTGCTAAGATGCAGGAGAAGAAACCGCAGACTGTGACGTAGAATATTCAGATGGTTAGAGTGGAGATGCACAAAGAGGATCCTGGCATGAATGTTGTCACTAGGAGCAATGCAACCACCAGTGAAGATAAAGGGAAGAGGCTAGATGCTAATATCTGGATCCGTAAAGCGCCTGATAAAAAGGATGGATTTGATTTACATAATGAAAATTACACTTTTGTAGTACCAAAGAAGGGGTTTGTAGAAGTAAGCACATCAGGAACAGGTAGACCTATGGATGTGGCCGGAGTAGATGAATAAATAAAGACATTCTTATAGGCTTGTATCAAACTATTGCACAACAAGAAGGTGATAGGGAATATTCAAGCATTGATAGATAACTACACGGAAAAATGACATCCCCTAATGGAACATAAATCTGTCAACAAGATCTATAAGAACAAAAGGAGAACTAGATGAAAGATGCACTTGACTGCTCAGATCGGTGCCTAGGAGATGGATTAGGTCATTCTAGATCTAGGATTTGATCCAAATTTCTTACCAAATAAAACTTGGTAGTGCAATGGAGAGCTTAGGTTGGAGTGGTATAGTATTCAACTTTGCATGCCGAACCAACAAAAAATCATTCCATTACGAATATTCTCACAGGTCATAGTAGATAATGAAGGAGTTAAGGTGCTTGTAGATTTCGAAGTCATACAGATTATGGATGATATTGATCCCTATTCTGCACTACTGGGCTTGGATTGGGCTATTCATATGGATGGCATCATAAATATTAAGAGAAATATGGTATTTGAGAACAATGGAACCCAAGTTTTAGTGCTCCTAGATCCTGTAGAATGTGCAAGAGACACATAGCTGGTGCATGTGAATGATGTTGTTTTCCATATCTATAAGCTGAATGTGCAAGATGATGATTGGATCAATCCAGCATCTAATGGAATGTAATATTCCCAAATTGGGACAGCTCAGCAACCCTGCTGAAATAATGCACTTCTCAGAATTTTGTGCATAGAAACGATTTTGCAACTCCTGGATCCCTCAGATCAGCTCATCTAAGATCTAAATCCAAAAGGAGAGAAAAGACAAATCAGACTAGGTGGGTTAAACAGATCTCCCACAAACTAGTCTAGTTGAAAATCACCCAAAGAGAGGGGCTACAGCTGTATGAAAAGGATTGCTTCAGAAATAATGCAGACCCACTGAATCACAATAGGAGGCCGATATGGAGGTTCATAAATCATAAATATAGCAGAAAATCAGAATTATAATACATCCCATACACTGTACAGAAGAAAGAATAAGACAATACAGGAGAAATTCTCAAAAATGAGGTGCTACAATCATGATAAGAGACTGCATAACCATGACAGCGCTATTTTTAGGGCTGAAGCAGCAGTTTATTAATTCTTAAAATCTAAATCAGATATGTACATAAAAATTTAGATCTGATAAAGATCTGTGTACATTAAATGCTGATCTATACATTCCCCTTGGGGTTTTGCTCAAAACATGAAGCACAGAGAGTAGATCTGAGATCTAAGCTTGCATATCTGCAAAATGATTCAGAAATTTCTGAAAAATAAAATGGTATAGGAGATAATATCTGAAACTAACATGGATTGGATGGCCAATCCATGGATCACCACAGTGAGAGGAAGAATCCCAACACCGGAGATCTCTCCTCCAAAATGTAGACAAAACACCATGCAGTTGTAGATCTGCAAATAACGTTGTCTAGGGAGAGAAACAACATTGTAGCCTCTGAAAATGATTTGGCCTGATGCCAAGATTTAGATTTGAAGCACAATCAGCTAATGAACTCTTCCAGAAGGTTAAAAGACACACTCACTGAGAAGAGCCACTAGTATAAGCTAGATTTGAGCAGATCTAGTGTCTTCCACTGCTGCAACTCAGAAAGATAGCTCAACCCTCAATAGGAGCAGCACTGTAGATGTAATGTGAGCTTTTCCTAAAAGCCTGATGTAGAAAGGATAGCACAAGTCTCCTCCAAGAGCTGCTCAAGGAAGGAGGTGGGGATTCCTGAACAGGAAGACCCAACAAGGGTTGTCTGAGTAGACAATACCTTCAGAAATGATAATATTCAAAAACCCTCTCTTGTTTATCTCCTCCTCCTTTTCTAATATTGGAGTCTTGGAAAAACCCTAAAAAACTTCATTGGTTTAGCTCTTTTCACATTTAGAGTCTCCTTCTAGAACTGCGCTGTCCCTCAAGGAGGTTCAATGCATCTAGACTGCACTGTTGACTTTGTCAAAGGTGACCCATTATTGTGATTTAGACCCATTCACACCTGCAAGATGTAATTTACATAGCCCATATATGTCTTTGTTCACATAGGTATTGGTTTATTCTTGGTTTTCAGGAGTTTTACATGTCCTCCTTTACAATTTATTCATTAATCATGAAATGTAAAATAAACAAGGAAAAATTAATTTTCCTATTAGCTGCAGCTAATTTAGGAATATTACAGTCTCCCCCTCCCAAATTTTTCTTGTCCTCAAGCAAATGCAAGGGTGCTACAAAATCTCCCCTTCTTCTCTTGTGGCCTCCTCATCAAATAGTCTCCTCCATTGCTCTGAATTCTCTGCAATACTTTTGTCTCCCAATGGTCCTTCCTCATTGTGCAATTTTGCCCTTGGTAAGTAAACCCAATGGCTCTCATCATGAAATAATGGAAGGTTGTTTTGGAAACCCTCTTGCTTATCCATGGCCTCCTCAAGATAGAAATAATGACAATCATGGGGATTTTCATGATTCATGAAAGACCCCCATCTCCATGCTGTCATCCAAATGAAGTGGATCACCTCCTAGCTTGGAAATCCATATAAAAACTCCTCCCTGATACACATGAGAGGTATGATACCAACAAACATATGCCTCACTCTACAAAGGGACAAGTGATCTATCATAGTGGCCATACAAAATATCATGCTCCCCTTGAAGCATGCAATGCAAAAATAATGGGAAACTCCTTTCCCCAAGGGCACCTCCAACAAGTGTGCCTCTCCTCCAACTATGCCCCCAACAAATATAAGGATATCTTCAACTTGTGGGATCATTATTAGAATCATTCTAGCTTCCATTTATGATAAATTAGAAGGAAGATGTTCCCTCATGTGCAACCAGCGCAGTTTTATCCTCAACTGCCATAGAATAGGATATGTCAAGTGCCTTCCCCAACACTTGTTTGTTGCATTATCTCTTCTGAATGCTTGGAAGAAATGCATCATAATAGGTGTGAAGGAATCACACCATGAAGAATAGAATAGCTTCCCAAGATCCTCCAAGGAATGACTTGCATCAACATGGTTCATGGCCTTGGGTATCCCATGAAACCCATCATAAATAGTGCCCCATCTTGGAACAATATCCTGCAAATGAGTGTTAGAAAAATATAAGCATACAGGAGATACATTATAATGCTCAGAAATACAAGCCTCTATATATACTTTCTTTACATTAGTGGGGTAACTCATAGATGAGTTCCCTCTCACACTCAATGGGTAAGGAGATGTGAATGATGGCTCTTCCCAAGAGCTATGCTCCTCCTCCTCTACCAAGTAGTCCATGCATATTTTCATATGAGATTGCACCTCTTCTTTGAAACCTTCCCATATGAATCCACCCAAGAGAGTATGATATGCTCTAATGAAACTAGTGGGCTTGGAAAGAAGGATCTCATAGGTGGCATCTAGTAATCTCTTCTTGAGCTTAAAGTCAATAACCAACCAAATGAGATTATAGAAATAGATGAATCCACCAACCACCTTGAACCTCTCATCCTTTACTTCCCCATCAAGAACCCCCCATGTGAAAAGGTCCTTGGAGTATTCTATCATGAGTTGGGAATCGCAATAAGGATCCAAGCTCTCCAAGAATGATAGTGCTGTAGAGGTCTGAAATGCAGCCCCTTTCTTCTCATGGCTCCCATATTTGACATCTTTGATATAAAAATCTCATGTTGGAGCATCATAATCTCCCTTTCGCTGCCCCATTTGCAGCTGATCTTGCTCAAGACAAGATTGAAGCATATGGAAATCAACTTCCCCTCAGAAAGTCCTCGTCTTCCAAAACTTCCTCATTTTGGCCCATATATACAAGAGGGTTAGGATCCCCTTGCCATCTTCAGAAATATTCTTTGTGAATGAAACAATCATGGGCTGACCCGATATGGAGTTTCCATGTGTCCTCATGCTCATGCCATCATAGATATCTGATTTCTCCTCTCTCAGCACAGATATCTAGTGGGAGTTAGCAATGCCCCTTTCAGGAAATTGCTCATCTCTATTCTGAATTCATGAGAGACTCTCTGCACTATGCTAGCTTCTCCCAAGGCTCCCTCCTTAGCCAAGTATGCATATGTTTCCCATAGTTGAGAGAACTATTTATAGTTCCTCCTATCAAGAGGTGCTCCAGGCAAAGTACCTCCTTGCAAAGACGTGTCAAGGCATAGAGTAGAATGTGGATGTAGGTAGACAGATTTGTCCCTACCTTTAATGCATAAGTCCTCTTTCCTTCTTTGTGCTTGCAAGCTTTGAACAGAGAAGGATCCATTCTCTTCTCCTTGTTATGCCCTTCCTCCTCTTTTCCTTCTTCTATCTCCAAGATCTCATCATTTGACAATGATGGTACATGTTGCTCATGGGTTATGCCAAGAGCTCTATGTGTGAGACCTTGTGAAACTCCTTGCAAGAGTGCAAGATTTTCTTCTCTTGGAGTAAGTGCTCCAACTTCATCTTCATGATGTGCTTGAGGTGCCTTTTTTTGACTACATTATCATCTCCTGTCTTCTCTTATTCTTCAATAGCTGAGATTATCTCATCATTAAAAAGAGACCTTAGATCTTGGTCATCTATTGAAGGAGAAACCTTCATGGTTTCCTCTTGAGAAGAGGACCCTTCACTCAATGGAGATCTTGCCCTTGGCAAGGCATAAAGAAAACTTACACCTTCTTCCATGGTCTTCAGAAATGGAGTTGGATTCATAGACGCTTCGAACTCATGAAAAAGATTCATCTGATGTGGTTTGATAGTGTCAATAGAAGATGTTACACATGGAGCTTCATCAAACCTTTCTATCAATTTTGAAATAAAACTTGCATAAGTAGGTGTATTGGCATTATTCAAGGAAAAATACTCAAACAACCATCAAGCATATGCTTTACCTTCAAAATTCAGCGTTGCTGCTTTGATGGCTTCAATCTCAGAAACTTGATGTTGTTGCACAAAGTTATCTAGCTCCTCCACCCAAACCCTAACTGGACATTTAGGTGATCCATCAAAATATAGATAGATAGAATCTACCCTTACCATGCTTCTCCTCCTTTGTGACTTTTCTCTCCTTGATCTTACATAACCCTTGGAAGTTCAATTTATCTTTGAACTCCTTGGATTGAGCTTCATACTCCTCCAAATACTCTCTAAGAGTATCCTTTTTGGGCACACCTCCTTTCTTCCTCCTCATGAAGAAATCACAGACAAAACGCTGAAGCTTTGGAGATATGGCAGAGTTCACATATCCATGGGATGAGGATTTAGAATTTTCCTCATGTATAGATCATGTATATCTGATCGGAAGATCTTCTTGCTCTTGAAACTTCCTAGGAGTTTCACTGCTTCTTCTCTCTTCTTCTTGTACAAACTCCTTGGAGAGGTTCTTACTGGATCTGAAAAGTGATGAGAGTAAACTAATATTATTCATCATTTTTACCTTGCTTCTTTCTCTACATCACTTTTTCTTGAAGCCACAAGCTGAGCCAAAGGTATTTCTGTGATACCACTGTAATATTCCCAAATCAGGACATCTCAGCAACCCTGTTGAAATAGCGCACTTCTGATAATTTTGTGCATAGAAATGAGTTTTCAGCTCCTATATACCTTAGATAAGCTCATCCAATATCTAAATCCAAAAGGAGAGAAAAAACAAATCAGACTAGGTGGGTTAAACAGATGTCCCACAAACTAGTCTAGCTGAATATCACCCAAAGAGAGGGGCTACAGCTGTATGCAAAGGATTTCTTTAGAAATAACGCAGATCCACTAAATAATAATAGGAGGCTGATATGGAGGTTCAGAAATCAGAAATATAGCAGCAAATAATAAGTATAATACAGCCCATGCATTGTACAAAAGAAAGAATGAGACAATACAGGAAAAATCCTCAGAAATGAGGTGCTACAATCATGATAAAAGACTGCATAACCATGACAGTGTTATTTTTAGGGCCGAAGCAGCAATTTATTAATTATTAAAATATAGAGTATATTTTTACATCAAAATTTAGATCTAATATAGATTTGTGTACAAGAAATGTTGATCTATACATTCCCCTTGGGGTTTTACTCAAAACATGAAGCACAGAGAGTAGATCTGAGATCTAAGCTTGCAGATCTACATAATGATTCACAAATTTCTAAATAATACAATGGTACATCATATTACATATGAAACTAACATGGATTGGATGGCCAATCCATGGATCACCACAGTGAGAGGAATAATCCCAACACCGAAGATCTCTCCTCCAAAATGTAGACAAAACACCTTGCAGCTGTATATCTGCAAATAACATTGTCTAGGGAGATAAACAGTGTTTTATCCTTCGAGAATGATTTGGCTGGATTCCAAGATGTAGATCTGAAGTAAAATCAGCTAATGAACTCTTCCAGGAGGTTAAAAGACACACTCACTAAGAAAAGCCACTAGTATAAGCTAGATCTGAGCAGATCTAGTGTCTTCCACTGCTGCAACTCACAAAGACAGCTCAAACCTCAACAGGAGTAGCGTTTTATATGTAAGGTGAGCTTGGACTAAGAGCCTGATGTAAAAAGGATAGCACAAGTCTCCTCCAAGAGCTGCTCAAGGAAGGAGGTGGGGATTCCTAAATAGGAAGACCCAACAGGGGTTGTTTGAGCAGACAATACCTTTAGAAATGATAATCTTCAACAACCCTCTCTTGTTGATCTCCTCCTCATTTTATAAGATTGGAGTGTTGGAAAAACCCTAAACCACTTCATTGGTTTAGCCCTTTTCACATTTAGAAGACAAACTAGCCATTGGAATCGAGATCTCTTAGTTGCGGTAAGAGACCTAACCATACTCTTTCAATTCAGGGGATTAAATATTCAGATTAGGAACCCAGAGCCTAGGAACAAGCCAGGTCATAATTTTGGGGGTCTGTTCTGTGTCCTAGGTAATAGATACTGGGCAGAAAACTGCGACCTATCCCAGGAAATGACCTTAAAAGTGTGACCTCTCAGATAAAGGGGCTTTCAGTGTTGTTTTTGGCTGAGATCTGTGATTTTTCACGTTGAGGTGCATAGGTGCCCCCAAGCATGTTATGGTCATGTCAAATGTATTTAGAAAACTGGAATCTAAACACATTTTTATAATGTGGTTTGCCATTTTTTTATGTTATGGTCATATTCTGAGGGAAGAATGGATAGATGCAGTTCGAGAGAGGGAATGGAGGATTACCAATCTCTTTGGGTACTGCATATATGAAGCAAATGGACTAAATTTCTGGGTTCACATACATGGTGCCATTATCCCAAATACTGGAATTAGATATAATGGACTGGTGCTCACCTAGAAAACACATAGGTTGGTAAAAAAAAATGTCTAAGGGACTGGGTTGTTGATGTAAGATGAAGGGATGATGAGGGGTTATCATCCCTAGAGTGATCTAAATTGAGATGAGACTCTAGAAATTCTTCTAAGTGGGGAATAATAATGGTACTAGATTCGACACAACCAGATGCACTAGGAGGGTTATGGAGGATTGATTATCCTGGACTTTCAAATATGGGTGCCCCCTTATCCAAACATTGGGTGTCATCTAATGGCCACAAGGTTTATGTGGATCAAATGCATGCGTTCGATGTAAGGGGAGATAGATAAAGTCAGGGGTGGTGATTTCTTCCATAATTTCATCATCGTAATACAAGATGGGGTGACTGGTGGAAGAAAAACCACCTGATGCAGTGAAGCTACCTGATTCATCATCATGAGAAGAAAGTTTCATATGCACATCATCACGGAGGGTGACTAAAGAACAAGTAGATGAAGGATCCACCGATGTTGAGCCCAAGGTGATCGCTGAAGGGAGGTTAGGCAAAACAGAAGGGGAAGTTCCAGGGGGGTCTTCCACCGTGGATCTCATAGATGATGGAAGGTAGTGGAAAATGGCCAAAGACTCTGTCATATCAACATCGGGAGGGGAAATTTCAATGGGAGTGGATGTGTCCTCTGGTTTTTCCGAAGCAAAAATCGCAAGTAAGGCAGAAATGGACTCATTGTCCTTAGCCTCAAGTTGGAAAATTTCTGCTATAGAGGTGTGGAAGACATCGAGGTTGGGATATAAGTGAGTATAGTGGCGATGGAAATCACACAAACCACAAGGTTTATTTGTGTGCAAATAATTGAGTTTTGAGACTGAATCAGGTATAGTGACATAGACCTCTTGGACATCAGACTCTGAAAACGCTTCATTAATCATAGGCTTGAGTCGAGGAAATTCAGGACAATTATGGGTGGCATGACTGACAACATCACACAATGCACATGGGGGGGTATGCTTTGGAGGCTAAGGAGGAGGAGGGGCTGTTTAGGCAGCCTTTTCCTTAGGTTCTCTCTTGCGGGCTTTGCCCCCCTCACCCGAAGCTTTCGCAATAGGAGTAGGTTCATGTTGAGGTGGCTGAGGCACAGAAGCAAAGGGAGGGGTCATGGTGACCGATTGGACCAGGGTCAAAGTGGTATAAGGTTTGGGCTGACTAGGTGGGATAGTGGCTGGGGGATCTATAATATTCCCAATTAGCCATGAGCTAGTTGGAATATTAATTTTTGTTTTTTCTTTATTGTTTAACGAATAACAAGATATGGAGATCCATAAATCTCCTTAAATAAGAATAAAACCAATTCCAATGTGAAAAGAAGACATCTTGGCAGCTTAATTGAGCACCCTTAGGTGTGAAAAGGGCTTGGAACACCTTGACTGGGTCAACTTTGACCAAATCAACAACGTTGTCATGGAGTAGTGTCATTCAATGAGGGACAACGCAGTTTTATATGGAGACTCTTTGCATGGAAGTAATGACATTAATGGATGGGGCTTAGGGTTAGAAAGTTCATTTCTTATATAAGGAAGAGGATGGTAGTAATATTGGATTATGAATTGGTATTTGATATTTCTGAATATATGGTCTGTTTAGACATATAGCTTTCTTCAGCTGTTTATCTAGGATTGCAATGTTGTTTAGCACAGGGTGTTCTCGATTGGTAATACCACATCTTTCCTTGAGAGCCCTCTTAGAAGAGCATTGTACTTTACTTCCACATTCAGGCTTTAGGCCAAGCTTCATCTCTCATCTACAACGTAAATCCTATTGAGGGTTGAGTTGTGTTGTAGGTTTCAGTAGTGGAGAACACCTTTGGGTCAATTCAATGCTTATTTTTAGTGGATAAGGGTTCCTTTCCATTGGGAGGATAGTAAGGAAGGCCCTTGAGCCTTATTGAAGCATTTGGCATCAGGCCACTTATTTATTTGCCCCTAGAGCGCAGTTTCTTTCTTGGACTGCATTATTTTCAGGGAGGAGTTGCAGGGTGGTTTCAGTACACCATTTGGGGAGGAGGTTTTCTAGAGAAGGGATCAACCTTTCATCTAGAGGATCTATTGGAGGAGGCTACATTATTTATCATATCATATCAACCCCAGCTTTCCAATTGATATGTTGCATTGAATCTTCATGCCCTAGGTCTTTGATTCCCATCTTGTACATGGTGTATTTCTGAAAACCCTTGTTGCATTCTTCATTGGAGGTTGTATAGTGCCTAGATCTTTATTATTTGTATATTTTGAGGCATCTATTATCCCATGATAGATTGTAATTCATTTTCTATAGCAGTGTCTCTAGAATTTTGATATAGCAGCATCACATCTTGTTGAGCGTTTTCTTCATTGGAGGCTTGTTATATCTTGTATATGGTTTTTGGACCCTTATTTTATACATGTTTGCTATTGTTTTCATGAATATACAAGCTCCATATTGGTCTCCATTATTGATGTAATGTTTTACACTGCTATTACCATGGTTTTTTTCTATATTCCTACTTTTCCCATTTGGGAATATTACAATGGTATCAAAGCATAATCTTACCACATCCTGTGCATCTTGAAAAACCAATATTTCATTAGAAGAATGAGATCCTCTCAGAGATAGAGAGAAGATGTATCTCAGAAGAAGACATCGGAAGTTTGATTATACAAATGATAAAGAAGACAAGGGTAAGACCCTTGTATCAGGAGAAGATGAAGAGAAGGAGTATCCCAAGCTACTTCTTAGAACCATGCAAGAAATTGCTACAGAAATAAAGGAGATGACGATGGATATATACAAAGAATCACGTAAAGGATTTATACATGGTGAAGGCCCTGAAATTTCTCATCACTGGAGTGATCAACCAATGAAGCAGCAATAAGTTTCCCAATCCTCTACAATGCCTACATTCTTAGCAGTGGGAAATGAAGGGTTTCAAGAATAAGAAACTCTTGAAGGCTATTTCATGGAGTATGAGTTTCAATCTTAGAGATTCAAAGATCACTTGAGTTTTCAATAATTTTTTTAGATTAAGGACAATAGGAGACCCAGGCATCACAATAGAGGTGGAGGATTCATTCAGAATCATGATCTACACCAAACTATGGGCAAATTTTTCTTACCCAAATTTGATGGGTCATCTAAATGAACTACCAAATCATGGGTATAGAAGCTTGACATCTACTTCCAACTGAAAAAAGTACCAGAGATGGAGGCCATTACATCATTGCACCTTGAGAGTGAAGCACATGATTGGTGGTTCCATGGTTTTTCTACGTTGGGTCATGTCAATGTGACTGCATATTCAGAGTTCACAAGGAGGTTGGTGGAGAGGTTTGTTAGAAGAGATCCCAAGGCACCAATCATGGGGCTAGCAAAGCTCAAACAATCAGGTAAACCAGAAACTTATATTTTTGAGTTTTTAAAAAAATTTGTTGTGGTTCCTAATTTATCTTTAGCAAGAAGGGTATACATGTTTTTTTATGGGTTAGAAGAACCTTTGCATGGGTTTTTTAAGTCTACCAAGCCCACTACCCTTCAATATGCCATCGAAAGGGTTAGAGACCTACAAGATGCCTTGCCAAAAGCAAAGGCAACATTTCAGCAAAAGCCCTCTTTTCCATCAAAGGGAAAAGATGAGAAGGCTCCTTTCTCAAAAGAGAGCCAATGAAGAAAACCTCTTAGTGATGATGTCCGAAGAGATTTGAGGAGAAGTATTCTTTCCTTCACATGCCAAGAATCATGGGCACCCGAACATAGATGTACAGGAGGAAAGGCACAATATATAGAGGTCTTCTCAGATGATGAGGAGGAATAAAAAGATGAACCAGAGAGGGGTCACGATGCTGGAATAGCAGGAGATGATCCACCACCACCAGGAGGTGAGGATGGAGAAAATTTCTCCAATTAGAGAGACTATTGCATCAATGAGAGTGGTACCCAATTATCAAGAAGCTTCCACACAAAAAATAGAGTTGGATTTGCACAATGGAATCAAGGACATGGTAGTCCCATCGATTATGCATATGAGGTTGACCCATGAGACATCATTGTTTTATGCAAACCCACCTGGGAGGCCACCTGATCCGAAGTTGGTGAGATATGCCTCACAATATGTTACACCACTCATAGATCAAGGAGGGGTGGGAACATTGGGAGGTTATGATATAGCGCAGAGAGTCTTGGGTAGACTCTAGGAGGAGGGAGACATTCTCCCACTGTCATCATTACCCACTCTCACACCAAAGTTTGCGTTGAGAGAAGAGGTTGTAGGACTGGAGGATGACACCATCATGATGCAAGGAGACTATTTCTTGACTATGTAGGCTCATAAGATGTTCTCATTTGGAGAGAAATATTCCACACATGGTAGAATATGGTGGCTACTCATGCATGATTTGGCCAAACTCAGGAATTTTTGGATGGATGATAGCTTCCCATGGAACACTAACGTCCAAAAGCTTCAACCTTTACTTGAGCATGAGTAGCTGCAAGAAGAGCAGCAAGGAGGGTATAGCAACATATTAGTATGTAGCATTGGCATGGGAGATGTCAAAGAGAAAGACATCTATATGATAGATATTATTTGTGAAATATCATCATCTCTACCACTATGGAGGATAGATCCCTGAAAATATTCCTACATTAGCATGCAACTAATAGGAATATTAATTTTTCTCTAAACACATAGTTAGATGAATAAATGGGTAAGGAGACCCATAAATATTTCTAGCAGCAATAAAAACCCTCTTCATGTGGAAAGGATCATATTCACAGCAAGTTAAAAACACCTTCATGTGTGAACAAGGCTTAATGCATGTAGACAAAGTCAAGTTTGACCAAGTCAACTAAGCTAAGATGGAGGATGTGGAACATTAATAAAGATAACTCAATGGGAATATAGATATGTTTAGATAGATAGAATAAAGCCACATTGAGTGTGGAAGAATACTTTGCATGAAGATCCATTCAAGGTTGATCCAGTCAAGACTGACTAAATCAAACAATGTTGTAAAAATATAGAGTAAGACTAATGGAGACAGCGTAATTTTGGAGGGAGATTCATTACATGAAGATGGAAACCCTAATGAGTGGGATCAAAGGTGAGAAGGCTCACATTTTTTATAATGAGGAGGATGGCAGCCATATGGGGTTAGCTTATGATAATGATTTTATGATTATATGGTCTGTTTAGACATATTTTTTTCTCTGGCTGTTTAGCTGAGATAGAGTGTTGTTTAGCACAAGGTCTTCCTGTTTAGGAATTCCTTCTCTTTCCTTGAGGAGCTCTTGGAAGAGTCTTGCACCATATTTTCCACTATCTGGCTTGAGGCCAAGCTTCATATTCCTTTGAAAGCACATATCCTGTTGAGGATTTGACTGTTTCAGTAAGCTACAGCAAGTGGAGGCTAGATCTTCAGATCTAGACCATCTCAATACTTATTTTCAGTGGAGAAAGGTTCTAATCCATTGGGAGGACGGTACTAAAGGTTTTGAGATTTTCATATCTTGGCTACAGGCCAAAATTATTTTCTCCCCTACAATGTAGAAGAAGTCTAGATCTGCATTATTTCTGAAGGAGCTGTTGCAGGGTGATTCAGTGCACCATTGGAGAGTTGATTTTCTAAGTGTTGGGGTTCTTCCCTTCACTTTGGAGATCTGTTGGAGGATATCAGTTTATTTTTTATATCAGATCATATCAAATTTCCATATCTGAATATTTCCATAGATCTGCAGTCTTAAAACTTAGATCTACATCTTGTACATGGTGTATTGCTGAAAACCCCAAGGGGGGTTGATAAAAGAGCTTGTATAGTGCATGGATCTGCTATAGATCTAAATTTGTGTCCAAATAATTGCTCTAGATCTGATGTACAACCTACTTCTATTGCAGAGGTAATAAAATAACGTTTTCATGGTATTCCAGCTTTTACACATGGTTGCGGTCCCTATTTTTGCATGATTTTGAGTTATTTATGGCATGAGATGCCTATTTAACTATGCAATAGTGATTTGTTTCTAATTTCCTTTCAAATATAATCACTATGATATTATATCTAAGGGATCCATGAGTTGCATTTAACTTTCATTGCATACATTTCTAAAAAATGTGTTATTTTGGCATATATTGTTGAGTTTTCCCATTAGGGAATATTACACTGGTATCAGAGCATGATCTTTGGCTCAGCCTGTGAGTTTAAAGCCAAGATGCTATAAGAAGATGAAAGAGATTATAATTATGGGAGGAATGAGTTTCATCTCATCTCTTTTTAGATCTAATAAGGACCTCACCAAGGAGTTCAAGCAAATAAGAAGGAAGGAAAGAAGTGAGACCATGTTAGGGTTTCAAGATGAGGAAGTTCCATGTACTTCCTATCAGAAAAAATATGATCCGGTATTGTATAGAGCTCCAAAGAAACATTCTATGACCTTTTCTTTTGAATATAAGAGGCATAGAGATGGAGGAGACTTAGATCATCAGATTCCAAGTGAATATCATGCAGAGTATATGTCTCAACCTAGAGCTATCAAAGGGAATCTAACTCTCCCATAGTTCATTCAGCTCGAAGAATAAAGGAGACCTTGCAACAATAGAATAATTAAGGGCTCTAGATTTCTATTGTCTACTTCTGATGGGTCAACCTCATGCACAACAAGGGCTTGGGGAAAGAAGTTGGATGCATTTTTTCTACTACATCCAATAGTAGAGAAGGAAGTTGTTGAGATTGCAGCATTGCACCTTGAAGGTGAAGCTAAAAATTGGTGGTTCAACCATTTGAGTCATGCAAGAGTGACTGCATATTCAGATTTTACTCAAAGGTTTATCAAGAATTTTTACAAGAATAAATTAGAGAGGAAGGAGCCTTCACCACCATTTACTGCAGGAGCAATTGTTTCAGGAGGAAGACCACTTGCACCTTTGCAAGATTATCTTGATCTCCTGATATCTAGAGTCCCATGCACCATTTTGGAAATGCATGAAGAAGAAGAGAATTGCACCAACGCTGATGAAGCTATAGAAGAGCAGCTATCATCATCAGTAGTTGGGGAATCAATCACACTGGAAGGAGGAACCCTTGTAGCAGTACAAGATGTTCCCAAGTTCTACTAAGGTATGCACATGTTTTCATTTTTTTCATTACACTACATCATATGGAGGATGAGGGGGATGTACCTTTGCATTACCAAGGGTCAAAATATATTACTGATTTGGATTAGCAAACTTTTACTACGCTAAGCAACCTTGATTCATTAAAGGAAGAGACAAACAATCATCCTAATGTATCATTGTTGAGTTGCACACAACCCTTAAGGTTGGAATGTAGTTTCTTGGAGGATGGGATGAGTATTGTCTTGAACAATACATTGAAAATCTATGTGTTCAGCATTAGATCTGATCTTGAGGCAGTAGCTGCACCATCATGGAGATCAACAGCGCTGTCATTTAGCAGTAATGATGAGTTGGGGGCCCAACCATTGTTGGAACATTCCAGTGACCTTCCCATATATATAACAAAGGGGGAGCAGATATATGACAGAGGAAATCTTAGGATAGATAACATCTCTCATTTTTTTGTTGGATACTCCTTGATGAGCCCTACACATCATGATGGGAGGTTTTTTCCTACCACCTATTTGGATCCTTATGGGATCAACTTGGTCATTGAGAATATTTCATTTCAATATCCCATGAAATGCAAAAACAAAAGTCTGATTTGAGAAGATGGTATTCTCCATTGGAGGGATGTATAATATCCCAAAATACAGAAAATCAACAAGGTTGGGAATATCTTATGATATCCCAAGATTGTAGATCCAACAATATTAAAAAAAAATATGAGGACTGAAACTAAGTAAACAATAGATCTAAATACACATCAGAATATGCAGAAATAGTTGAGCCATTTTATTAATATTTGGAGGTGCAAAATGCAAATACTACAGTGCTCAAAATATGAGACACTTAAGCCACAAAAGTAGCCTAGAATGACCTTGCAATCATATCCCAAGAGGGACTGTGTAACTGCTACTCTGCTGGAAGGTATACTATTTTTTCCCCACTACAGATGTAGGGACTACAACTGCCTGTAAGATAGAAAGTCAGATCTAGGCAGAATGGGAGCTTCGATGATGATGAAATTGTAGATCTGAGCTCTATGATGGATTCCCAAGATAACCCAGGAAGGATTTCTCAGATCTGTAAGTCCAAGATATCCTTCTCCCTAGGGATCCATGAATATGCTGTTGGGAATGCAGATCTGAAGCTAGATCTAATAGTATGATGGATGCAATGGTGTACAATCAGATCTAAGTAAGAAGGGTTGATCCCTTCACTAGATCCTTGGGCTAAAAGCTCAAGATATATCTCCTCCAATATCCTCTACTGAAAATATCTGCAGAATGGACAACAACTTTAGAAAACTGCACTGTGAGAGAGGGAGGCTCCTTTCCCCCTAGAAAAATATGTCAAATAAGCTTCTAGGTGATGGCAACAATAGATCCAATGTGAGGAGGTTATCCCTCACAGGATTTCCAACTGAAATATTGGAAACTTCCTTCCTCCAATAGATCCACAAGATTGAACTACACAATCCTTGAAGGGTATGCTGCAACAAGGAGGAAAAACCCCAAGGTCTGAATGGCAGATATAGATCTGAAGCTCTTGGAAGACTGAAAATGAAGATCAAGTGGTAGGATGAATCCTCCACTGGTTTCCTAGCTGAATGCTAGAAACAACCTCCTGAAGATGGCACCAATGCCTGATATGGAATGAAGAACAATCCTCTCCCTTAGAGATCCCTCAAAGAAAGAGGTGGGATTCTAGCCCGAGAACACCTTGCAAGCTCTTCTAAATAGCCCAAGCTTGCATAGAAATTTCCTAAGAAAAATATAGATCTAAACAGATCAAGAAATGACTAATCCAAATCATCCCTTCCATTGTGCCTTCACCTTCATTATATGCATGAGCCTTCCATAGCCTAGGCCCACTCCAATACTGAGCTGTACATGTGGAAAAATTCTCCGTGTTTGACTGTGTTTTTGATCCATGCCCTCCATCATGTTCACATGGTGATCACCCTCTCCATCATGCATGCATTAAATGCACCACTTCCTCCACTACCTTATCATGATTGATCTCCTTGAATGTATCATGATCTTAGTTGACCTTATCAAAGATCCATGTGATTTAATATTTAATATCCATGATCTTATATAACTGTTTCAACCTCCATAATCTATCTCATAAATGAGACATGATCTCCCTTAATGGAGTTGCTCCACTACTCCATGATTCTAGATCCAGATAAAAAATGTCCACATACACACATAAAAGTGGATCTTATTCATCTTTGGGGTTTGTGGGTCCCTCCACCCTTTTATTTACTTAATTTATTAAAAATATCAAGGAATCTAATATTCCAAATGTGATGTTCAAATTTGGGAATATTACATACCCCCCCCCCTTCCCGGAAAAATGTGCTTGTCCTCAAGCAACTCAAAAGGTAGATGCATCAGCCATCTATTCCCCTCCAAATGGCATCCACATAAGGAAGGCTTCTTCCATTTGCTGCAATATATTATGCATGTTTGGTTCCATAGTTGTCTTTCAGAAATATATGAGATGAATCCCAACTGTATGGTTATATGTCTTCCTCTCACCATGAAGCACAAAGTGACAGTCATATGATATCAAACATCATCATAAGTACATGAGAGACATAAAATAAAGTAGCTTTATCCACAAAGGAAAATATTCATCATACAATACATTCCTTCATCCCATATTTCATGAATTTTATTGAGCATTGTATGCTCTCATTCTTAACCCTGTTGGCCTTATTGGATCCAAACTTCATCTTTCCAAAGTTAGGCAAAAGAAGAAGGGAAGGATTAATATGGGTAGACAAAGGTGTCAAAACATATTCTCCTAACAATAACCATTGGAGTAAGGCCCTTTGTTTCCATCCTCCATCTCCTTCATGTAAGATGGATAAGCAAAACTCCCCTACACACAACCAAAATGAACATGCCTTCCTTTGCTACATTTTATCTTTGATGTTCAAGGCATGAATTACAAAATTATGAGCTATTGGGTGGTAACCATACTTACCCAAAAGCAGCCAGCGCAACCATGCCTCCTTCTTCATTTCGTATGTGTTTTTCAAGGCATGGATCAGAAAAATAGGAGCCTTTGGAGCGTGACAGAAATCTCCCAATGGAAACCAACATAACCAAGCATGCTGGCCCATACAAATCTGCAAGTGTTCATGCAACCCCTTGCTTATCATCCTTACCCATTCACTCCCATATGGATGATGAATGAGGTACTACATAATCATGGTATCCTCCCTTTGTAGAATATCATCCTCCCAAAACTGTTGAAGGACTTTGCACTCCATGAAATGTTGAAGTGCACCTCTCATGAGATCTCTTAATGAGTTTCTCCTTTCATCAAAGGCCTTCCAAAACCAATGAATTTTTCGATCTACTGTAGCTATAAGTTTCTCTTTGAGCTGTGAGATGCTCATTGAGAAAGGGTCATCTAAAAAGGATAAAATGTTTCTCATCTCAAGATGTCTACCATTTGTCATCTTCACCTGCATTGCTTCATGAGTGAAACTACCTTCTGAATGCTCCAAGAAAGATGATTTTCTTTCTTTGTCACAGCCACTAAGTGACAGCACTGTGATGTCTCTACTTCAAATCAGCATTTTGTTCTAACCCTTGGTTATGCATTGATATTGAAATTTTATGCATACCTTGGATCAACTGGTATGTGGGAACCTCTTGATAGAACACAAGGGTTCCTCCAACTGGGACAATAGTGTCCCCAACTACTGGTAAGAGTGATGGCCTATTTTCTTCAAGTGTACCAGCGTTGGTATATTCCTCCTCCTCCTCATGCATCTCTTGATCCATGCATGGGACTCCATATGTCAAGATCTCAAGACTACCTTGCAAATATGAAAGTGTCTCTTCTCCAGATACAAGTGTCTCTTCTCCATATACAAGTACTTCTGCAGTAGGTGGTGGAAGTAGTGACCTCTTGTCTAGAGTGACAAGATTGAAATTCTCCTTGGTTTCCTTGGGAGATGTCTCTTTGTGGCTCATCTCTGTTTTCTTCTCATCAAACTTCTCCTGCAACATGTGAAAGAAATCTGAGTACTTGGTCACCTTTGCATGCTCTATGTGCCCAAACCACCAATCTTCTACTTCATCTAAGAGATGAAGTGTTGCAATTTGAATAGCCTCTTCTTCATCCACAAGATGTAGCTTGAAAAATGAATCTAACTCCCTCCTCCAAGCCTTGACATTGCTTGAGGAAGATCCATAAAATGTAGGAAAATAGAATCTATTATGACTTTTTCTTCTATTTTTTCTATAGCATCCTCTTTATTCTTTAATCTGGAAGAATTTTTGGAGGGTTAGCTTCTCCTTGAAAGTTCTAGACTGTGCTTTGTACTCTTCAAGATATAGACTGAGAGTCTCATGAGTCTCAAGTCCATTCCTTTCTTCACTTCTATACCTCTCACCTTCTTCAAAGAAAGTTGGCATAGTGGATCTATGAGGAGATCTAGGATTCTCCAGTCTTCTTTTTAGCTGATAGGAAGTACTTTCCTCATAACATCTTCTTCTTGGATCTTATCCCTGTCCTTCCTCCTTCATTTGATTGAGCTCCTTGGAGATATCTTGCATGGATCTAAAGAAAGGAGTGAAATATTTCTCATCCTCCATGATAGATCTCATCTATTTGTTCTTCTTTCAATGCAAAAGATGAAGTGTCCACAAGCTAAGCCAAAGATCATGCTCTGATACCACTATAATATCCAAAAATAGGGAAAATCAACAAGGTTGGGAATATCTTATGATATCCCAAGATTGTAGATATATCAATATTAAAACACAATATTAGGACTGCAACTAAGTAAAAAACATATCTAAATACACATCAAAATATGCAAAAATAACTGAGCCATTTTATTAATATTTGGAGGTGAAAAATGCAAATACAACAGTGCTCAAAATATGAGACACTCAAGAAACAAAAGTAGCCTAGAATGACCCTACAATCATATCCCAAGAGGGACTATGTAATTGCTGCTCTGCTGGAAGGTATACTGCATTGTCCCTACTACAGATGTAGGGACTACAACTGCCTGTAAGATAGAAAGTCAGATCTAGGCAGAATGGGAGCTCCGATGATGCTAAAATTGTAGATCTGGGCTCTATATGGATTCCCAAGATAAACCTAAAAGGATTTCTCAGATCTGTAAGTATAAGACAACCTTCTCCCAAGGGCTTCATGTATATGCTGCTGGGAATGAAGATTTGAAGCTAGATCTGATAGTATGATGGCTGCAATGATGTACAATCAGATCTAAGCAAGAAGGGTTCATCCCTTCACTAGATCCTTGGGCTAAAAGCTCAAGATATATCTCCTCCAATATCCTCCACTGAAAATAGCCGCAGAATGAATGGTAGCTTCAGAAAACTGCGTTGTGAGAGAGGGAGGCTCCTTTCCCCCTAGAAAAATATGTCAAATCAGCTCCTGGGTGATGGAAAAAATAGATCCAATGTAAGGAGGTTATCCCTCATAGGATTTCCAGCTGAAATAATAGAAACTTCCTTCCTCCAATAGACCTGCAAGACTGAACTGCGCAACCCTTGAAGGGACTGCTACAATAAGGAGGCAAAACCCCAAGGCCTAAATGCCGGATATAGATCTGATGCTCTTGGAAGAATTAAAATGAAGGTCAAGTGGTAGGATGAATCCTCCACTGGTTTCCTAGCTTAATGTTAGAAAAAACCTTCTAAAGATGTCACCAATGCCTGATATGGAATGAACAACAATCCTCTCCTTTAGAGATCACTCAAAGAAAGAGGTGGGATTCCCACCCAGGAACACCCTGCAAGCTCTGCTAAATAGCCCAAGCTTGCATAGAAATGTCCTAAGACAAATCTAGATCTAAATAGATCATGAAATGAATAATCCAAATCATCCCTTCCATTGTGCCTTCACCTTCATTATATGCATGAGCCTTCCATAGTCTAGGCCCACTCCAATACTACACTGTACATGTGGAAAAAGTCTCCATGTTTGACTGCACTGTTGATCCATGCCCTCCATCATGTTCACATGGTGATCACCCTCTCCATCATGCATGAATTAAATGCACTACTTCCTCCACTACCTTATCATGATTGATCTCCTTGAATGTATCATGATCTCAGCTCACCTTATCAAAGATCCATGTGATTTAATATTTAATATACATGATCTTCTTTGACTGCTTCACCCTCCATAATCTATCTCATAAATGAGAAATGATCTCCATTAATGGAGTTGCTCCACTACTCCATAATTCTAGATCTAGATAAAAAATGTCCACATACACACATAAAAGTGGATCTTATTCATCTTTGGGGTTTGTGGGTCCCTACACCATTTTATTTACTTAATTTATTAAAAGGATCAACGACTCTAATATTCCAAATGTGATGTTAAAATTTGGGAATATTACAAGATGCCACTTTTGGACATGATGATAGACACTCACCATGGGTTGGATTGGTGATGTTGATGAGCAAGAGGTTGAGAAAACACTTGCATATCTATGACACTGGACAACACGATGCAAGACTATGTTGGTTACTCTTGAAAGAGTTTGGTCATCCTATGACATATTCTATTTCAAAGGGTATGTGGATGGATGGAATTTGGCATGGCACTTACATAATATGGAAGCAAAGAGTTTGGGTGTATTGGAATAATGTGATATCTTTCATATCAACTCTCATGTTGTTGCTCCATGACTTATATGATAATGTTCTGGGGAGGAAACTAGAGCTATTGTTGCTTTGGTTTTTATTGAGAGAGTATGGGCTAATATTATTCCATACTTTGCATGATGTTGTAGGATTAGGAGATGGCACTATCATCGTGCAAAGGGGCTACTCTTTAACCTTGCAAGATGAGGAGGTGCTTCCACTTTGGGAGGGATCTATCACATATAGCAGCATTATGTTTGATGATAAATTTGACATGTGGGATATCAAAGGATGGAGCTATGAGATGATAGGAGCATTATTACAAAGGCCAACAAAGTTGTCACTTGGGAGCTTGCGTTGTTTGATGGAGTGTTCACAGGATCACTTCACATATGACGCACGAGGGAGGCATGCAGGATATGAGAGTGATGGAGTAGTGGATGGAGACATGTATGACCTTGATATGATCTTATTGACTTGGATTTTCAAGCATAAGAAGAGAGATCTACATGCAGCACTTGTGGGATTTCTTTCCATGCACCTTAAGGCATATCACTCCTTACTTGAGTAGTTCACTTGGGAGGGCATCCAGCATGATGTATTTCAGCATAGGGAAAGATGCATAGCCTGAATGATGATGGAGAGGTTGTCACAAACACTTCCCTACTCATTTGGAGTGAGGAAGAAATTTCAATTGATCCATTTTAGCTCAATGACCAAAGTACATGATAGAGGATGTATATTTATGCTTTATGATTTGTACTCCTTTATTTTTTATGAGCAGCATATTGTACCAAGGAGCGTATTTCCTTCTTGTATTTTGTATTGTGATGTACTTGAGGCCACTTGCGGCATTGATTTTGGCCATTCTATTTGTGGTTTGCGGAGGATGCCACATGATTTTTGCTGTCCACCATTGGCACAAAGTTTTACTTTCGTGATTTCATCTTGCAAGATGATTGTGGCAGAAAAAAAGTGGCTGAAAAGACACTTTTGACACTTTGTTTTGAGGTAGGAAAAGGATGCACTGTGCTGGTTCCATGTATGGGACTATGATCCACCTCCTGGTTGTCCCTTGGCAACTTGCTTTCATTTGTTTATGCTTCCATGTATTGATGATGTTCTTATGTTTATGGGAATTTTTGTTGGGAGAGTGGCACAAGAGTTGGAGGTTCCCATTGGGAGTATCATTATCCATACTTCAAATGTTACATGTTTTAGGGGAAAAAGTGGGCAAACCATGATTTCCATACTGCACCTCTTTTCTTCATGTGGGGGGAGCCATTTGGAGAATTTGAGTTCTTGGGAGAGGCACTTCATGGATGGTTTTATTGGTGGGGTGGCTTGGGTCATTCTTGAGGACCATAATATTTCAGCCCAAGATCAATAGCTGCCCCATACATATCATAAGTGGAGAGAGAAGCAACATGGGATGGACATTTTAGTCTCACATATTCAGCTATGCAACCCAACTTCTTTGCAGGAGCCTAAGGTGGAGGAGATGTTTCATGAGTTGCCATGTTGGAGGCTGACTCAATTTTTATGGATGACATCTTGGGGATGGAGGATTCACATGGGAATGATGATTCCTAATATATTTCTGATTACATGCCTCAAGAAGGCCTCTAGACCACATATTGGTGTTTCCATGTATGTCCCACTTTTTCATGTTGAGAGCCATTTAGAATTTTCACCAAAGGCATAATTTTACACATGGGAGGAACAACTTGATGACATATTACTGAAAAGGAATCTTGTTCTTTGGAGGAACTTATCACTTGAGGATGCTACAGGAGGAAGAGGGGAGGCTCTTTAGTTCTATCCTTGCAGTTGCTTGAGGACAAGCAACATTTGGGAGGGGAGGACTGTAATATTCCTACATTAGCATGCAGCTAATAGGAATATTAATTTTTCTCTAAACACATAGTTAGATGAATAAATGGGTAAGGAGACCCATAAGTATTTCTAGCAGAAATAAAAACCCTCTTCAAGGGGAAAGGATCATATTCATAGTTGGATAAAAACACCTTCATGTGTGAACAGGCCTAATGCATGTAGACAAAGTCAAGTTTGACCAAGTCAAATAAGCTAAGATGGAGGATGCTGAACATTAATAAAGATAACTGAGTGGGAATATAGATCTATTTAGATAGATATAATAAAGCCACGTTGAGTGTGGAAGAAGAGTTTGCATGAATATCTAGTTAAGGTTGATTCAGTCAAGATTGAATAAATCAAACAACGAGTAAGACTAATGGAGACAACATAATTTTGGAGGGAGATTCATTGCATGACGATGGAAACCCTAATGAGTGGGACCCAAGGTAAGAAGGCTCACATTGTTTATAAGGAGGAGGATGGCAGCCATATGGGGTTAGCTTATGATGATGATTTTATGATTATATGTTCTATTTAGACATATTTTCTTTCTCTGGCAGTTTAGCTGAGATAGAGTGTTGTTTAGTACAAGGTCTTCATGTTGAGGAATTCCTTCTCTTTCCTTGAGGAGCTCTTGGAAGAGTCTTGAACCATATTTTCCACTATTTGGCTTGAGGCCAAGCTTCATCTTCCTTTGATAGTGTAGATCCTATTGATTATTTGACTGTTTCAGTAAGCTGCAGTAAGTGGAGGCTAGATCTTCAGCTCTAGGCCATCTCAATACTTATTTTCAGTGGAGAAAGGTTCTAATCCATTGGGAGGAAATTATTGAAGGTTTTGAGCTATATTTTCATATCTTGGCTATAGGCCAACATTATTTTGTCCCCTATAGCACAGAAGAAGTCCAGATCTTCATTATGTCTGAAGGAGTTGCTGTAGGGTGATTCAGTGCACCATTGGAGGGCTGATTTTATGAGTGTTGGGGATATGTCCTTCACTTTGAAGATCTGTTGGAGGAGATCAATTTATTGTTTATATTAGATCAGATCCACTTTCTAGATCTGAATATTTCCATAGATCTGTAGTCTTAAAACTCAGATCTACATCTTGTAAATGGTGTATTGCTGAAACCCCCAAGGGGGATTGATAAAAGAGCTTGTATAGTTCATGGATCTGCTACAGATCTAACATTTTGTCCACATACTTATTCTAAATATTATGTACAACCTACTACTGTTGCAGAGGTAATAAAATAATGTTGTCATGGTATTCCATCTTTTACACATGGTTGTGGTTGCTATTTTTGCATGATTTTGAGCTATTTATGGCATGGGAGGCATGTTTAACTATGCAATAGTGATTTGTTTCTAATTTTCTTTCAGATCTAGTCACTATAATATCAGATCTAAGGGATACATGACCTGAATTTAACTTTCATTGCATACACTTCTGAAAAATGTGTTATTTTGGCATGTATTGTTGAGTTTTCCCATTTGGGAATATTAGAGTGGTATCGGAGCATGATCTTTGGCTCAACTTGTGAGTTTCAAGCTAATATACTATAAGAAGAAGAAAGATATCAGAATTATGGGAGGAATGAGTTTCTTCTCATCTCTTTTCAGGTCTAGGAAGGACCTCACCAAGGAGGTCAAGCAAAGAAGAAGGAAGGAAAGAAGTGAGACCACATTAGGGTTTCAGGATGAGGAAGGTCCACGTACTTCCTATCAGCAAAAAGCAGATCTGGTATTGCATGGAGCTCCAAAGAAACATTCTATGACCTTTTCTTCTGAATATAAGAGGAATAGAGATGGAGGAGACTTATATCATGAGATTCTAAGTGAATTTCTTGCAAAATATAAGTCTTAACCTAGAGCTATCAAGGAGAATCTAACTCTCGCATAGTTCATTCAGCTCAAAGAAGAAAGGATACCTTACAACAATATAAAAATGAAGGGCAATAGATTTCTATTGTCTAATTCTGATGGGTCAACCTCATGCATAGAAAGGGCTTGGGGAAAGAAGTTGGATGCATTTTTTTTTCTACATCCAGTAGTAGAGAAGGAAGTTGTTGAGATTGCAGCACTGTACCTTGAAAGTGAAGCTAATAATTGGTGGTTCAACCATTTGAGTCATGCAAGAGTGACTACATATACAAATTTTACTCAAAGTTTGATCAAGAAGTTTGACAAGAATAAATCAGAGAGGAAGGAGCCTTCACCACCATTTACTGCAGGAGCACTTGTTTCAGGAGGAAGACCACTTGCACCTCTGCAAGATGATCTTGATCTCTTGGTATCTAGAGTCCCATGCACAATTTTGGAGATGCATGAAGAAGAAGGGACTTGCACAGCGCTGATGAATCTATAGAAGAGAAGCTATCATCATCAGTAGTTGGGGAAGCCATCACAGTAGAAGGAGGAACCCTTGTGGTAGTACAAGATGTTCCCAAGTTGTACCAAGGTATGCACATGTTTTTATTTCCTGTTATTTCAATACATCATATGGAGGATGATGGGGATGTACCATTGCATGACCAAGGGTCAAAATATATTGCTGATTTGGAGCAGCAAACTTTTACTGCGCTGAGAAGCCTTGATTCATTGAAGGAAGAGACAAAAATTCATCCTAATGTATCATTGTTGAGTTGCACACAACCCTTGAGGTTGGAATGTAGTTTCTTGGAGGATGGGATGAGTATTGTCTTGAACAATACATTTCAAAAATATGGGTTTAGCAGTGGATCTGATCTTGAGGTAGTAGCTGCACCATCATGGAGATCAACATCTTTGTCATTTAGCAGCAGTGATGAGTTGGGGGGCCAACCATTATTGGAACATTCCAGTGACCTTCCCATATTTATAACAAAGGGGGAGCAAATAGATGATGGAGGACATCTTAGGATGGATAACATCTCTCATGTTTATGTTGGATACTCTTTGATGAGCCCTACACATCATGATGGGAGGTTTTTTCCTACCACCTATTTGGATCCTTATGGGATCAACTTGGTCACTGAGGAGATAGCATTTCAATATCCCATGAAATGCAAAAATAGAATTCTGATTTGGGAAGATGGTATTCTCCATTGGAGGGATGCCACTTTTGGAGATGATGATAGACACTCACCATGGGTTGCATGGGTGATGTTTATGAGCAAGAGGTTGAGAAACCACTTGCAGATCTATGACATTGGACAATAGGATGCAAGACTGCGTTGGTTATTCTTGAAAGAGTTTGGTCATCCTATGACAAATTCTATTTCAAAGGGTATGTGGATGGATGGAATTTGGCATGGAACTTACATCATATGGAAGCAAAGGGTTTGGGTGTATTGGAATGATGTGATATATTTCATATCAACTCTCATGTTGTTGCTCCATGACTTATATGATGATGGTGTGGGGAGGCAACTAGAGCTATTGTTGCTTTTGTTGTTATTGAGAGAGTATGGGTTCATCTTATCCTATACTTTGCATGATTTTGCAGGAGTAGGAGATGGCACTATCATGGTGCAAAGGGGCTACTCTGATCAGGAGATCACGTCCAAGTTAAGAAATTGCTCAAAAATGTAAGTGCTCAAAAATGGTTGCAATATGAATGATCGAAAATTTCTTGTGTCTCTGATTCTGACACTGTGAACAGTTCTCAAAAATGAGTTCGTATGAAAAAGTTACTAAGGTTTGAAATCGTCGAGTGACGTCCAAAACAGGAGTTTTTGACTAATTAATTTTGTCAATTTTTACAAAAAAATTATTATTGGCAAAGTTTTTTTTTTTTAATATATTGTGGGCCTATCAATGGGTGCCACGTGGCCTTCCTAGAGGTTTCCATGTGGCCCCAGGCCAAAGGTGGAAATTATATGCAAATTTTTTTGAGGTTTATGGGTTTCGAACCCTGACCCAACTACATGGGCAGGGCCAACCCAACCAACACGTTACAGGCAAGACTTGAACCTGGGCGATTCAGTTGGTGTTTGAATGTATATTTGGGTCATCAGTGTATGAACAGGCAGGTGGAGTAAACATGCAGTCAGGTCGTCAACATTTGAATTGGGCGGACGATAAACGAACAATCGTGTAGTGAGTAAACAGAGAGTCGGGTCGACTCGTTTGAACAGGCGGAGAGTTGAAGGTTAGCCCTCACGACTAAGCCCCAAAAGCTATGTGACCACCACTATGAACCGAGGGCTTATAGCCTTTGCACCAATGGAAAAATGGTTAAGCCCCTAGTGGCTAGCTCCTCCACATAGGACCTCTAACCCATGACCATGGGCGAGGGCTCGACCTTATCCGCCAGCATGTTAACTATCCGGAAAATGTGCATGTGAACGCGCCCAAAAAAATAGTAAAATTTGTTGGTACCACCTAATTTGGAGTGCAGCTCTGCCAATTCTGCCTATCCAACTATTTTGAAGGAGTTAACTGGAGTTCCTCCAGTTTTGGAGGAGGTTTTCTAGTGGCACTGGGCAAAAATTTGTTTTGGTCATAAATTTCTCAATTTGCGACCAAACAAGATGAAATTTTAGTCAATTTTGTGTCTCTTCGAACTTTTGGAGAGTTTGGGATAGGTTTCAAAGTGAAAAAAAGGTGATCTAAAAAATATTTTACTTCAGAGAAGAGGAAGGATCCATCAGGGCCATCATGGAGGAGGCACTGTTTTGGGTTGTATTTCACTGTTTAAGGTGAAACAAAAGCCATTTCTAGCTATTTTATATATTTTGAAGTCAAATTTATTTATTTTTTTTCCTGTTTAGGCATATTTGTCACTGTGTAACCATTTTTAGCAAATTAATAGAGCAAGTACATGCCATTGGGGAGCCTTGGACCGGCAGATGTAGCCCAGGAGGGGTGAACTACCTCAACATTTTGTTGTGTTATGTTATGGTGAATTTTACTTGCTGTGCATTTCTGTTGTGATATGTTAAACAATAAATTTAATTAACAAATCCTCACACATAAAACTCATAAACATTACCAAAACTACTTTGTTTAACCTGCAAGTCATGGAGAACACTTTGCACACTAAATTATATGGAAATGGATACTTTGCATAGCATTAAAAATAGTTCCATTTTCAGATCAGTTGGTATCAGAGCTAGAGTTTTACTCTGCATTTGTTCTTGTGTAAAGGTATAGTTCACTGTTTGCAAGTTTTGATGCTTACTAGGCTTAAGCTCAAGAGAGGGGACGGAAAATTGGTTAGAGCTCAAAATAATACTCAACCAAAGAGGGCCAGAGTTCCTTTAACTCCACCTTTTAATTCACCTCCAAGAGCCATAGAAGAAGCCTCAAGCATGTCTTCAAGAGAAGGATAAGTTCCTGAACACATTGATCCCAAAGAAGAAGAACGGGTGTTCTGAAAGGATTTCTTGGACATGACAGAGACATGAGGATACTTTACCAAGAAAGGAATGACAAGCATGTAGGAGAAGGGTCTAAACATTAGAAAGAAGGAGAGGGTTATTCATGAGGAAAGAAAGGTGATGACAAGTCAAAGAAAGGACATGGAGGAAATGGTGATCCACCATCCCCATCTTCATCCTCTTCCTCTACATCGTCATCCTCTACTTCGGTGAATCAATCTCAAAAGTATAAAACCATTGGTAAAAGTCCATTTTTAAGGCTTGATATTAATTTTAGTTGCCTATGTTTAATGGTGAGGTCAATGTAGGGAAAATTGACAATTGTATAAGGCAGTTGGAAGTTTATTTTAGGATACAAAACCTTCATGAAGACGACACCAAGATTCAGTTAGCCTCTTTCAGGATGGAGGGAGCAACATTGGTATGGTGGGAAGCCAAGACCAAGGATGAGATTAAAAAACATGGTAAGATCACTTTATCACGTGCTGAATTTATTTCTGCAATTAAACAACAATTTTATCCATTAGCTCATTTACAAAAGGCTATCATGAATTGGCAAAGTTTTAGACAACTTAAGGGACAAAACGTACAAGATTACACCCAAGAGTTTAGACGAAGGGCTCTTTTACTAGGAATTGATTTTCATATCCAAGAGACTTTGCTGAAATATATAGGTGGTTTACACATCTATCTTATACATACTATCCTTATGTTCAATCCTACTAGTCTAGACAAGGTTTGTGTCCAAGCCACGCATTTAGAGGCTAGAGGTAAACAACATTTTGATGGAAATGAGGATAGTGAAATTAAAGGAAAAGGGAGAAAAAGAAATGCAAACTTTAGGAAAGAGAAAGGGAAATTATTTTGTAAAAATTGTTCCAAAACAAGCCACGATGAAGACCATAGTTGGAAAATTCATCCAGAGCTGAAGCCAGAAAAATTTAAAACCAAAGATAAGGCCAAATAAAAGGGCAAGATGGTTGCAATAGCTGAATAAGACTTAGGGTCTGAATCAGGAGATGAAACTAAAAGCATAGACATGGTACTAAAGAACATAAATGGGAAAGAGATTGTAAAAGAAACAAATCCTAGTTCTATCACTTTAAACTGTCACATAGAAGCTCCAAATGAAGAGAGGAGGATAGAGTTGTTTCATGTGAAGATCATTTCAAAACACACCAAGATAGATACACTATTTGACAATGGGTCACAAGCGAATCTCATCTCAAAATACTTAGTCAAGAAGCTAAAACTTGAGACCATTCCACATCCAAAGCCATATCCACTTGGATGGATTTGCAAGGATGCTAATTTACAAGTTTGAAGGAAGTGCATGTTGCGCTTTGCCATAACAGCTCATTATGTTGACATGGTTGAATTAGATGTGATATTGCTTGACATTACAGGTGTGGTGTTGGGTAGTCCTTACTTATTCGATAGGAAAGCGAGCTTTCATTGCGATGAGAATAAGTACCATTTTTTCAAGGATGGCAAGAAGTTTATTGTGAGAGCACATCGGAAGAAGATAGAATTTTCTTTAGTGAATGCAGGGAAATTGAAAAGGCTTGTCAATGCAAGTCAAAATTTGAATTTTTTGATGATTAAGCAAAAAGATTTTGTACATAATCCTTTTCATGATATTGCTGATATAAATGATGAGATGTTTCAGTCTGAAAGCAGGTCGTCTTTGGAAGAAGATGACAAGATGTTGTAGAAAGTGTCTTTGGTGTCGATTGGTGTAGAGAACAAGTTTTTAGTGCAAAGTGGTGCAAAATTCCAAGAGAGGGAAAAGGATGCAAGCAAAGAGGGCACAAATTTCAGCAAAGGTCATTGCCGGTTTCAGAATGGCAGAGTACTATGGCGAGAAAACTTGGTTGATAATCGACACAAGTACATGGCTCATTTGGAAAAAATTCGCCATGAGGACAGTTGGCAAGGTGAATCTTATTTTCAGTTTCCTTTGAAGGTAGACCATTGTAGGAGTAGTATGTTTTCTGAAAATTTTAGTTGTTGTTCTGCAAGTTTCAAAAATTTGCATCATGACACAGTCAAGGTTAACAACAGTCGGTCAACAAATTCAAGGAAGAATTTATCTTTTTATGAGAAGCTCAATTTGATGAAATCAGGAAGATTTCAATGGTTCAAGGTTGGAAGAGTGGAGAATCAATCTCCCCATCTTCAGTTTTTGTAATTCAGAGAGCTTTTGGGGTCCAAAAGCTTCTCATTAGGGAGGTGTGATCAGTACAGCATGTCCAAGTTAAGAAATTTCTCAAAAATGGAAGTGCTCAGAAATGGTTGCAATCTAAATGAACAGAAAGGTCTCATCGCTGCAATTCTATCGTCGTGAATGGTTCTCAAAACCGAGTTCGTATGAGAAAGTTACTGAGGTTTGAAATCATCCAGTGACCAACAAAACAAGACTTTTTGACTAATTGATTTTGTCAATTCTTACAAAAAAATATTATTGGGAAAGTTAAATTTTTATTTTATATTGTGGGCCTACCAGTGGGTGCCATGTGGCTTGCCCGAAGGCTACCATGTGGCCCCAGGCCAAAGGTGGAAAGTCTATGCAATTTTTTTTAGGTTTATGGGTTTCGAACCCTGACCCGACTACATGGGCAGGGCTGACCCGACCAACATGTTACGGGAAAGACTTGAAAACTGGGGGATTCAAGTAGTGTTTGAACATATATTTAGGTCATCTATGTATGAACAGGCGGGCGGAGTAAACATGTAGTCAAGTCGTCGACATTTGAATCGGGCGGACGATAAATGAACAATCATGCTGTGAGTAAATAGAGAGTCTGGTCAACTCGTTTGAACGGGCGGAGAGTTGAAGGTTAGCCCTCAAGGCTAAGCCCCAAAATCTATGTGACCATTGCTATGAATCGAGGGCTTAGAGCCTTTGCACCAAGGGAAAAAGGGTTAAGCCCCTAGTGGTTAGCTCCTCTGCATAGGACCTCCGACCCATGACCATGGGTGAGGGCTCAACCTTATCTTCCAGCATGTTAACTATCTGAAAAATGCGCATGTGAATGCACCAAAAAAAACAGTTAAATTTGTTGCTACCGCCTAATTTGGAGCATGGTTCTGCCAATTTCTCCTATCCGAATATTTTGAAGGAGTTAACTGGAGTTCCTCTAGTTTTGGAGGAGGTTTTCTAGTGAACTGGGAAAAATTTTGTTTTGGTCATAAATTTCTCAATTTTCGACCAAACAAGATGAAATTTTAGTCAATTCTGGGTCTCTTAGACCTTCTGGAAAGTTTGGGATAGGTTTCAGAGTGAACATAGGTGATCTATAGTATCATTTTCTTTAGAGAAAAGGAAGGATCCATCAGGGCCATCATGCAGGAGGCACTGTTTTGGGTTGTATTTCACTGTTTAAGGTGAAACAAAAGCCATTTCTAGCTATTTTCTATCTTCTGAAGTCAAATTTACTATTGGTTTTTCCTGTTTAGGAATATTTTTCACTGTGTAACCATTTTGAGCAAATTACTAGAGCAAGGACGTGCCATTGGGGAGCCTTGGACCGATAGATGTAGCCCAGGAGGGGTGAAGTGCTTCAACATTTTGTTGTGTTATATTATAGTGAATTTTAATTGATGTGTATTTCTATTGTGATATGTTAAAAAGTAAATTTAATTAAAAAATATTCACACATAAAACTCAGAAACATTACCAAAAATGCTTTGTTTAACCTGCAAGTCATGGAGAACACTTTGCACACTAAATTATATGGAAATGGATACTTTTCATAGCATTACAAATAGTTCCATTTTCATATCACTCTTTAACCTTGGAAGATGAGGAGGGGCTTCCACTTTGGGAGGGATCTCTCACATATAGCAGCATTATGTTTGATTATGACTTTGACATGTGGGATGTCAAAGGATGGAGCTATGAGATAACAGGAGCCTGCAAGAGCCAACAATGTGGCAATACTTGAATATAGGAGTTTGTTTGATGGTGTTCAGATCCATCTTCTGCAATTACTGAGGAAGAAAGTCTTCTTAAAGTCAACATCTGCATTCTGTTGTGCATTTTACATTTTGCCTTTACATGTTTACACAAAGACTCCCTTTATATGGAGAGATACATAGCTCGGATGATGATGGAGAGGTTGCCACAACCACTTCCGTACTCATTTGGAATGAGGGAGAGCTTTCAATTGAGCCATTTCATCTCAATGACCAAAGTACATGATAGAGGATGTATATTTATGCTTTATGATTTGTACCCCTTTATTTTTTATGAGCAGCATATTTTACCAAGGAGGTTCTTTCCTTCTTGTATTTTTTATTGTGATGTACTTGAGACCATTTGCAGCATTGATGTTGGAAATTCTATTTGTGGTTTGTGGAGGATGCCACATGATTTATGGTGTGCACCATTGGCACCAAGTTTTACTTTCGTGATTTCATCTTGGAGGATGATTGTGGCAGAAAACAAGTGGCTGAAAATACACTTGTTACACTTTTTTTTGAGGAAAACAAGGGATGCACTGTGCTAGTTCCATGTATGGGACTATGATCCACCTCCTAGTTTTCCCTTTCCAACTTTCTTTCATTTTTTTATGCTTTCATATATTGATGATGTTCTTATGTTTATGGGAATTTTTGTTGGGAGAGTGGCACAAGAGTTGGAGGTTCCCAATGGGAGTATGATTATCCATACTTCAACTATTATATGTTTTAGGGGAAATAATGGGAAAACCATGATTTTCATACTACACCTCTTGTATTCATGTGGGGGGAGCCATTTGGAGAATTTGAGTTCTTGGGAGAGGCACTTCATGGATGTTTTGATTGGTGGGGTGGCTTGGGTCATTCTTGAGGACCACAACATTTCAGCCCAAGATCAGCAACATCACCATACATAAAATAAGTGGAGAGAGAAGAAACGTGGGATGGACATTTTATTCCCACATATTTAGCTATGTAGCCGAGCTTCTTTGCAAGAGCTTAAGGTGGAGGAGATGTTTCATGAGTTGCCATGTTGGAGGGTGACTCACTTTTTATGGATGATAGCTTGGGGATGGAGGCTTCACATGGGAATGATGATTCCAAATATATTTTTTATTCCATGCCTCAAGAATACCTCTAGACCACATATTGTTGTTTCCATGTATGTCCCACTTTTTCATGTTGAGAGCCATTTGGAATTTTCACCAAAGGCATACTTTTACACATGGGAGGAACAACTTGCAGACATATTACTGAGAAGGCATATTGTTCTTTGGAGGAACTTATCACTTGAGGATGCTACAGGAAGAAGAGGGGAGGCTCTATAGTTCTATTCTTGTAGTTTCTTGAGGACAAGCAACATTTGGGAAGGGAGGACTGTAATATTCCTACATTAGCATGCAACTAATAGGAATATTAATTTTGCTCTAAAAACATAGTTAGATGAATAATTGGGTAAGGAGACCCATAAGTCTTTCTAACAGCAATAAAAACCTTGGTCATGGTGAAAGGATCATAGTCACAGCTAGATAAAAACACCTTCATGTGTGAAAAAGGCTTAATGCAAGTAGAGAAAGTCAAGTTTGGCCCAGTCAACTATGCCAATATGGAGGATGTGGAACATTAATAAAGATAACTTAGTGGGAATATAGATCGGTTTAGATAGCTAGAATAAAGCCACATTGAGTGTGGAAGAAGGCTTTTCATGAAGATCTAGTCAAGGTTGACCCAGTCAAGATTGACTAAATCAAACATCGTTGTAAAAAGATGAGTAAGACTAATGGAGACAACGTAATTTTGGAGGGAGATTCATTGCATGAAGATGGAAACCCTAATGAGTGGGACCCAAGGTGAGAAGGCTCACATTGTTTATAAGGAGGAGGATGGCAGCTATATGGGGTTAGCTTATGATGATTATTTTATGATTCTATGGTATGTTTAGACATATTTTCTTTCTCTGGCTATTTAGCTGAGATAGAGTGTTGTTTAGCACAAGGTATTCCTATTTAGGAATTCCTTCTCTTTCCTTAAGGAGCTCTTGGAAGAGTCTTGCACCATATTTTCCACTATCTAGCCTGAGGCTAACCTTCATCTTCCTTTAACAACACAGATCCTATTGAGGATTTGATTTTTTTAGTAAGCTGCAGCAAGTGGAGGCTAGATCTTCGGATCTAGGCCATCTCAATAGTTATTTTCAATGGAGAAAGGTTCTAATCCATTGGGAGGACAATATTGAAGGTTTTGAGATATATTTTCATATCTTGGCTATATTCCAACATTATTTTTTCCCCTACAGTGTAGAATAATTCCAAATCTGCGTTATTTCTGAAGGATTTGTTGCAGGGTGATTCAGTGCACCATTGGAGAGCTAATTTTCTGAGTGTAATGGATCTGCCCTTCACTTTGGAGATATGTTGGAGGATATAATTTTACTGTTTATATTAGATTAGATCCACTTTCCAGATCTGAATATTTCCATAGATCTGCAGTCTTAAAACTCATATCTACATCTTGTACATGGTGTATTGCTAAAAACCCCAAGGGGGATTGATAAAAGAGCTTGTATAGTCCATGGATATGCTATAGATCTAACTTTTTGTCCACATACTTGCTCTAGATCTGATTTAAAAACCTATTTTTTTTGCAGAGGTAATAAATAACGTTGTCATGGTATTCCAACTTTTAAACATGGTTGCGGTCCCTATTTTTGCATGATTTTGAGCTATTTATGGCATGGGAGGCTTGTTTAACTATGCAATAGTGATTTGTTTATGATTTCCATTCAGATATAGTCTCTATAATATCATATCTAAGGGATACATGAGCTGCATTTCGCTTTAATTTCATACATTTCTGAAAAATGTGTTATTTTGGCATGTATTGCTTAGTTTTCCCATTTGGGAATATTACATCCCTATTGGAAATCCTAGCTGTTGGTGGATTATTCCAAGGATATTTTTACATGCATGATACTTGATGACTAGCTTCAAGAGGAGGGCTATTCTATCCGAGATGAAGTCATCTATTATCATGGTAGGATCTTCTTATCTAGAGCTTCCAAGCTCAAGGAGAAGTTACTACAAAGAGCACATGAATATTTTCTCTTCAGCAATACTTATTCCATGAGAGCATACAACACTATCATGGAGGGATACACTTGGGAAGACTTTGAATAGGAAAAACATCAACGTTTGAAAAGATGCATGGAACATGTGGAGATGGGAGAGATACATAACTCTATGGAGAAGTTATCAGAGCCACCTCTTTCCTCTTTTGGAATGAGAGGGGACCTATCTATGGACCACTCCCTTTGTATGAGCAGCAATTATGGCAAGGAACATGTTTACATGCATGATGTTTTACTTCATGATTATTTACATTCCTTTACCATTTATATGCAAGCCATTGCTCCAAGAAGGAGCATTCTTCCTTACAAACTTCATGGCCAACTTTGGGCCATAAACATTGTTGAACAAGGCTACTCCCTTGGAGGATATAGGGAGATGATTTACCGCTCTGGGTGCACTCCAAAGAGACCAAACATTTCTCACCTTTCCAAGACTTGTGAGAAAACATGGGCATAGGGTAAGTTGTGGGGAAACCACTTACCATATCATTATCTAATGCATTCAGGAGACATACTGCGCTGGTTCCACATGTGGGACTATGACCCACCTCCATTGTTGCATAATTCTATTCATATGTACTTGGTTTTGATCCCATACATTGATGATGTACTTATTATTTTTATGGGAATGATTGGGGAGAGGACGGGAGGACTAAATGTGCCCTTTGGTAGAGATATTCTCCATGTTCAGTATCCTACATGTTTCAAGGAGGACATTAGGAAAACCATGATTGTTTCATTGGAACTATTACTTCCTTATGGGATGAATCATTTCCATCTCATAAGAATGTGGGAGGAGCATTTCATGGAGGGTTGGATTGGGAGACACTTAGCTTATGAGGTAATCTTATCACATGAAGGTGTCACCAATGATGGAGGAGAAAAGTTGCAGCACTCACCTTGTTAGTTTCTTGAGGACAAACAACATTTGGGAGGGGAGGACTGTAATATTCCGAATTAGTCATGAGATATTTGGAATATTAATTTTTATTTTGCTTTATTTTTTAATGAATAAGCGGATATGGAGATCCATAAATCTCCTTAAAAAATAATAAAACCAATGCCAATGTGAAAAGAAGACATCTTGGCAGCTTAATTGAGTACAATTATGTGTGAAAAGGGGCTGGAACACCTTGACTGGGTAAATTTTGACCAAATCAATATCGCAGTCATGGACTAGTGTCATTCAATGAGGGACAACACAATTTTATATGGAGACCCTTTGCATGGAAGTAGTCTCATTAATGGATGGCGCTTAGGGTTAGAAATCTCATTTCTTATATAAAGAAGAGGATGGCAGCCATTTTAGATTATGAATTGGTATTTGATATTTGTGAATATATGGTATGTATAAACATATAGCTTTCTTTGGTTGTTTAGCTAGGATTACAGTGTTGTTTAGCACAGGGTGTTCCTGATCGTTAATCCAACCTCTTTCCTTGAGAGGCCTCTTGGAAGAGAATTGTATTTTACTTCCACATTCAAGCTTTAGGCCAAGCTTCATCTCTCATCTATAGCGCAAATCCTGTTGAGGGTTGAGTTTTGTTGCAGGTTGTAGCAGTGGAGAACACCTTTGGATCACTTTAGTGCTTATTTTCAGTGGAGAAGGGTTCCTTTCCATTGGGAGGATAGTAAGGAGGGCTCTGGATCCTTATTGCAGCATTATGCATCAAGCTACTTATTTGTTTTCCCCTACAACACAGCTTCTGTCTTGGACTAAGTTATTTTCAGGGAGGAGTTGCATGGTGGTTTCAGTACACCATTTAGGGAGGAGGTTTTCGAGAGAAGGGATTGGACTTTCATCTAGAGGATCTATTGGAGGAGGTTTTATTATTTATCATATCAGATCAGATCCAAATTTTTGGTTTATATGTTGCAGTGAATCTTCATGCCCTAGGGATTTGATTCCCATCTTGTACATGGTGTATTTCTGAAAACCCTTGTTGGGTTCTTCATTGGAGGTTGTATATTGCCTAGATCTATATTATTTGTATCTTTTGAGGCATATATTAGCCCTTATCTATTGTATATTCATTTGTGGTAGCAGTTCTTTTAAAATTTCACTGTAGCAGTGTCTCTAGCATTTTGATGTAGGAAGCACCTCTTATTGAGGGTTTTCTTCATTGGAGGCTTGTTATATCTTGTATTATGGTTTGTGGACCCTTATATATACATGTTTGATAATTTTTTAATTAATAAAAAAGCTCCATATTGGTCTCCATTATCGATGTAATGTTTTACACTGTTATTACCATGGTTTTGGTCTATATTCTTGTTTTTCCCATTTGGGAATATTACAGGGTCAATGTACTAGACTGTAATTCCTAGGGTCATGTTAGGAAGAGAAAATTTAGCCATAATAGGTACTGAACATAATCCAGGAGGGGGAGATAGAAATGGTATCTGAATGGAGGGGTAATGGCTAGGCAGGACAACTTCGAGATGGTTAAGGCTAGGAGGAATCATTCCAAGAGGGTAGATAGGCTCATGGATACTAGCTGTAGATGAGGGGAATTGAGGAGGGGGTCTTGAAGGTTGACTCGAGGTGCTTGGAGTAGGTTGCGGAAGGGGGGGCTGCTGACTAGTTGAACGAGTCTATTTGAGGTCAGGCCGAGACGATTGCATCATGCAAACATTTGATGAGCTGGGATCAGATATAGTAGGAGGGAGACTAGAGAATGAACCAAGAAAAGAGGAGTCTTTATAGAGTTCAGGTGAGACACTGGTCGGAGGTTCAACTAGATTTTTATTGGCCACCGAAGATATGGTGTACTTAGGGGATGTTTAAGGCTTCGGTTCGTAATATGTCAACTGGTCGATGGTGACAATCTTTCCATTTTGAGGAAAGAACATCTTACAGCGAACCGCAGATGGGACAATAGACATCGCATAAGTGTAGCTACGACCCAATAGAATTTTGTAGTCTAAGGGAGCATCAATGACTTCTACATCAACACAAACAGTCTTGCCTGCAAGAGTTATAGGGAAATTGCGAAACATGCCAAGACGCTGAGAAGAGTGGCCATCCCACGCTCGGAGGGTGATAGTGGAAGGGGCTAACTCAAGAGATCTGATTTTCTTCCAAACTGAAGCAAACATCACATAGGTGGATGCCCCCTCATCAATGATACAATGGGAGACGTTGGCAGTCTTCATCTTGACATGGATTTGAAAGGCGACTGAAGCAGGAAGGGGGGGATGTTCTGACAAGTCAACATCGAAGACAATAAAACAATCATCTAAAGGATACACAACGCCCATGGAATTTCGTAGGGATTTCCGTTGTGAAGGCCATGACTAGAGGACTTCCAGCTTTGACATCGCAGCAGGGGATTGCGCCAAATCATTTACTATACTATATGAATGGGCATCTTTACTAGAAGCAGCATTTTAGCGTAATGGTCCCTTGGGGATCTTGGTGTGTACCTCTGACTTAGGCTGAGGGATCAGTAAAGGACCATTGGGTGTCGAAAGAGGCTCTGTGGAACCTAAAGAAGGGGGCTCGAGGGCATACGTAGCGGGGGGATTTTTGTACTGACAAGACCAAGTCTGAAGGTTGAGGTCAATGGTAATGGGTTGGTAAGAGTTCATCATGAGGATCTGGTAATCACAAGTACCAGATGGAGGAGGTTGAGTGGCCACCTGACTTTTAGGGGGTTGGGTAGCCATGAATCCTTACTGGTAGAAAGGATTGGTAAACACAGTCAGTTGGGTAGGGGCAACATTAGGAGGAACTGAAGGGGAGGCTTACTATCCTTGGGATGTTGCTTGATCTCCCCACATCTGATGCATACGAGGTAAAAGAAGACAATCATGGGTTTAGTGACCATAGACACCACAACAATAACAAGGTTTGTTTGTGCGAACGTGCCTATCCTACTTGGGTTGAATGCCATATTGCTGGGTTGCAGCGTTATGCTCATTCCCTTGGGGATTGTTTCCTGGATTACCTTGGTTAGATTGGTTTTGGTTTCCTTTCCTCTTCTTTTTGGAAGTAGGAGGATTATTTGAGCCTTATTGTGCATACATATGACTGTGAGGGAGTGGTGGTTGCTGTAGCGGGGGTTGAGAAGGCAAGGGAGGTTGAGGCGCTAATGTTCGAGGATCTGGAGCACCAAGCTATGAATACGAATAATAAGGAGGTTGGGAAACCTTGGGGTAAACAGGTTGGGAAAAAGGGGGAGGCATGACATATCATAGATACATGCTACCAGGAGAGGGAAAAGTGTTGGAGGAGTTGGACCCTCCCTGAGGGAAACCATAACCCATGGGAGGATGAGTGTACGGGTGAGAAAGGGCTCCAACGATACTGTCATCAACATGGGACACCCCCAGTACATTAGCACCACCAATTGTAGGAGATCAGGTAAGACAGTATAGACATAACCAGACTGTGCATAGATCACGTCATATTTCAATGCAATCTGGAGGGCATCTTCCTTGATCTAAGGGAAGTGAGAGGTGACATCTTTTCCAATGGCAGGCAAAAGGGATATGAGAAACTATTCCATGTAGACATGGTCTTCGAAGGTAGGGGCTCGACAGAGGCTCTTTCTTCTCTGCCATTCTTGGACATGATCAGATAGGCAAGTCGTAGATGATTGACAGAAAGAGGTCAAGAGTTCGGTACCGGTGTCATAACGAAGGGGAAGCTGGAAGTAAGACATAAAACCCCTGGAAAGGGTGGCAAAAGTAGTATGAAAGGAGGAGGCCTAGTCAACATACCACTTGGAAGCTTCTCTAGTAAGAATAGGCTGGAACAACCGAAGATGGAAGGATTCATCAGTGATGGAGTTAGACGAACACCACATGTGGATAGAACGAACATGGTTGGTAGGATCCTATCCAGCAAGACCTTCAAAATTTGAGATGTCTGAAGGGAGCTTGGTTGGCATAGCAGGCCAAACAAGATCATGGTGTATGGGGTGATTAATAAACTGGTTAAAATCAGGAAGATTGAGGCCTGCCATATAAGGAGCAAGGGAACAGCAGGGATAGTTCCTGTTGGGGCCCCACAAGTAGTATTCCCAGCATTACGACCGATGCTACCACTAGCGTTAGGTCCTGAACCAGACATGGTGAAGGTGACAGGAGGAGAGTCAGGGATAGAACCATAAGCAAAGTCAAAATGAGGACTCGGTGGAGGATGAACTCGCACTCTACACGGAGGATTAAGTCTTCCTATCGGAAACTGAGGATGAAGGCCTAGGAGTCTCTACGATAAATGCCTTGGGGGCGCAATGATGGAAAATAGACATGTATCATAGAAGGAAGAGACACCAACAAGGGTAAGGAGGTGGAATATCAAATGATTACAATGTCAAAACAAGGGCAGGGAGGTGCATGATCAATTGATTACAATGTTATAGTCTTGGCCTGGCAGTTTAAACCATACGATCTTAACTTAGCGCTTGTGTGTATGTGATAAGTGTGTTAATTTTAATTAAGGCCAGACGTGTGTAGAGAAAAAAGAAAAAATATGTCGTATAACTGTAAATAAATATGAAAATAGCATTAAAGGAAACTGAATTAGATAGAAAATAAATAGCTAAATATGCATCATTTTAAACCCAATTTAAACCCAAGGAGAAGAGATTCCCAACAACTAGTCTATGGGTGGGTGAAATCTATTCAAAACACACAAAATGGCCAATGGATCTAAATTCGAGAGGGATAGGGATCTAAAGGTCAGATCTGCTGGAAATAGGTGCAGAAAACACCAAACAAACCAGAGGGAAAAGTGCTGCAAAAAAGGTGGTGAAAAGCTACAACCTGAAGGGAAACAGAGGGGACCCTAAAGGAGGACTAAACAAAACTGAGGTGTTTTGGATGGATGAATAACCAATCTGAAATGGATCTATGTAATATTCCAAAATTTTCCTACAATAATTTGGAATATTAATTTTTGTTGATTTCACCTAGGAGGAGAATAAATGGGTAAGGAGGCCCATTCATAGTGATAATATCAATAAAATCCCTCATAGTATGAAAGGCGATCATCATTAGAGCTGGTTTTCACACCCTCATATGCGAACAGGGTCATTTGTAGGTGGACAAGGTCAAGTTTCACCAAGTCAACAACACTGGGATAAGAGGTGGAGAACACTTAGAGAAACAACGCAGTATGAATGGGAAGAGGATTATTTGGTGGAGGAAACCCTAAAAGGAGTGAGACCTGTTTTCAATCCTAGAGACAGCCTTGAGTGGTGAAATACCAGTGCCTAGGACATCTTATATAGCAAGGAGTAGTATTATATAACAAGGAAAATTAGCAGAACAAGGCTCTTTTTCTATTTTAGTTTTAACAGGAAAGATCAATGTAGATGGAACCAAAATATTCACAAACTTAGCATAATGAAAGGAACACTGCAGAGGCAAGGAGTGAATTCTCAATATAAATGTATCAGACAACTCAAAGAGAGCTTGTTGTAGGGAGGGCTAGGTTCTAAAAATGCTTTACAGAGATTGAAAATCAAACGACATGCTGTGTAAGAAATATAGAAGGAATACTAACTACTAATGAGATTAAATTCCATAAACATATCTGAACATGAGATGGGATTAAGATAATAAGAATCCATACATGTCCATAGCTTTCAAAAAATAACATCCCGTAGCACTTAATATAGAAGAAACATGGATGAAGTTGAAAATGAAACAGCATATCATGACTAAGCCGTATTTAAAGCACTAGACAGGTTTAGCATGAGTATCGACTGTGATAAATTCATACCAGAACCAGTGAGCCACTCGCATTCCAGAGCATGATACAAGAAGGATGGAAATAGTGAAATGAATAGCTAAACTATATCACATAAGACATAATTACAAACTATAAAGCATCAAGACCAGAATCCTCATTAAAGGTAAAACTCCTTATCGTTGAGACCCAACGAGCTCCTCACATTTGTATTAAAACTTTAACAAAATCCATACAAGAAACTCTTTCACAGCCAATTCTTTAGAAAATCTCAATGGGAAGAGGGTTAGAGAAACAACACAGTATGAATGGGAAGAGGGTTATTTGGTGGAGGAAAGCCTAAAAGGAGTGGAATCCATGGAGAGAAGGCCTTCACTTGTTTAAAAGGAGGGCAAGGCAGCCATTGTTACTCATGATTTGTATTATTCATCTCATTGTCTATTCAAACATTGTGCATTATTTTTTGTTTACCAAGAGTTACTGGGGGAATTCCTATCTAGGATTCCTTCTCCTTCTTGAGAGGCCTCTTGAGATATTGCACTGATTTTCCTCACATCTAAGCTTCAGGCCAAGCATCCTCCATCAAGGCAGTGTTATTTCTACAGCAGAATAATGGTGTGTTGCTGGGTGTTGAAGTGAGGGTTCACTACACCACCTCCATCAGTTATTTTTCAGAGGAGGAGTCTCCCTTCTCTTTGAGAGATCATTTTGGAGGCCTTTGGAGCTGATTTTTAGATCTTGGCATTCGACCAACCCATTCTCTTTCCCCTACAATGCAGTTCCATCCAGTGACTGTGTTATTTCTAGTGAAGCATTTGTAGTAGGGCTCTTGCAGATTGTTGGAGGGTGAGATAATTGGTGAGGGGATCAGCCTTTCACTTGAAAGATCCATTGGAGGAGGCATATTCATTTTGGGCATCATCTATAGCCATCTCCATCCAGTTCTATTTCTGAGTTGCTGCTGCCACCCAGAAACTCCAACATTTTGCAGTTTTTGTATATTGCAGCCAATCCTTCTAGGATTGACTTGAGGTAGGCTTTGGGAGCTGAGATCTTCACTCCCAATGTTTTATTGGGCCATATATTGATATATCTTTGTATTTGACATATGTAGCATGTAGTTTCTCTTATAAACTACACTGTCATAACTTGGACATATTTGTGTAGCAGTGGTTTCATCATGATTTATGTACTTGTCTCTTAAGGTTGAGCATTGCCTATCTTGTGTAACATTTCCTCAAGATATTGTATTCATTTGTTCTTGCTATTTCTTAATAAGATAGCTATGGGTTTATGATAGTAAGGCCCACCCTTGGCCCCGGTTTACCTCCACAGTCCAGGTTTAGCTCTACTTTTTCACGAAAGCTATGTGTACAATTGCATCCAATATTTCATGCCCAACCAGATTTCCAATCTGGGCAATCTCACAATCTCCCTTTCTTCTATGCTGGCAAATTCAACACTTAATTCTAAGAGTGTTAATATCTCAAATCTCTAAGATTTGAGATATTAATTCCAAGCCCTTATGTCTTGCAATCATCTCCTCTACGTTTGTAAGTTCATATGGTTAATAGGGTGCTGACTTCGCATATACAACCATATCATATAACCCTCGATCTCTTAACTACGCGCCTAATCACGATTCATGTGGGCCCCTCTTCGCATATTCAAAAAATATACGCACACCATAATAAATCAATGTATATAATATATACAATTCCTTCACACAAATAACCCGAATTCATTACATATATCTCTCAGCCTATATTTTATCTCCGAACATTATAATAATGGTCTGACACTTTATAATCAATTGACGTCGCCATAGCCCTTCGACCCCCGGGCTCACACATAAATCAATAGACCAATAAAACGTATGTACCGTACGTCATTTATCATTCGCGTACCTCGGCTATCATTCGCGCACCTACAACAAGCTATCACCATTTGATGGCCCCTGCCCAAATCAACGGCTCATCACAATATCGCTCGGCGTCTTGGTACGAACTATAATGCGCGATGGCGCACTTTAACCGGCAGTTTTCCAATTTCGTTCAGGGACACGCATCAATCAATCTATCGAATCACTCGCGAATGGTGGAAACCGCTTGCCCGACGGATGGTGGTGCGATGAAACCCACTAGTTTTCTCCAAACTGCCATCATTGTTCCTCTCGGTCACAGTTCTGTTCTCCACTCCAGGTTCCGGTCCAACACTCTATTCAGGACTTTGCAAGGTTAACTGCTTAAAATCGACCCGACTTTCATTTTTACCTCGACACACAGCTTCACTTATTAGGTGAAAATCTCTGGTGCTTGAACTAGATGTTCTGGTTTCGAAAGCGTCGATTCCTTTCGAATCGATGCTTCGCTGTATATCAGATACCCCTCAGATACCCAACCAAGTTCCTCCACGATTTCAATTATCAACTAAGCGAGCTCTTTATTTCTAGAAAGTCTCTACTTGGATTCGAATCCCACTACCAGGATTCCTCAAAAAATTTCCACTCTTAACCTCACACACAGAGATTCATGTTATACATAATTACAGAGGATAATCAACAAACACACAAATGCGCAAGGTGTTCCTCACACAGAGTTTAAGCAACAATTCACAGTTACACTGAGATAATTTCCTCATATAATTCGACCAAGAAGACATAAAATCACACACGGGATTTATAAACAATTCTTCATAAGCAGGTATATACATATACATACGTATACAGGGGATAAACCTCAAACAATTCTTACAATTTCATGAAAGGCCAGATATTCAATTCAGTGGCCATTATTCTCCTATTCTGTTACTGAAGAGGTTCTCTACCTCTGTCCAGCTCTCTCTCTCCCTTCTCTCTCTCGGGCTCCCATCTAACCTCTTCAGGGTTACATTTATACAAACAGTTCAGCAACTCTTGGTATTCCAATTCTTGAATCTAGACTCAATAACTGAATTAACCCTAAACTGACTCTTTGTATTCCTATTTCCACCAACTTCTCATGTTCTCAAAGTGAATTGAGGATAATTACAACTCCCTACCAAAATACTCAAAATATCAATATCTACAAGAATATATAAGAACATGGGACCCCCTTATGTCTACTGTATGTACAAGTAACTTTTGAGCCTAATTCCCCTGCATCAGTTTATCTCATGTTTTTATGAGTTGAGAGTTGTTGCTGCTCCATTGTTGTGTTTTCATATTTCTGGGTCTCCAACTTTAGAATATCTTGAGATATTCTCATTGTTGTAGCATTTTCCTCATTTTCGATATTACAGTGGTATCAAAGCATGATCTCTGGCTCAGTCGGAGGATCTCAACCATCATGCTATCAAGGAGAGATAAGATGAAGACTCAACTATGTGGAGAGAAAAAGGAAGATAAGCTTACAAAGCTTCTTCCAAGATCTGTACAGAGCATTCATGAAGAATTTGAGAAGATAAGGAGGGAGGTATGTACAGGATCTCCAAGAGGGTTTGAAACTGAGTCAAACTCTAGATTTTCTTATAGGGAGTGTGAGCATGTAGCCACACCCTATGATGTACAGTGCAGTCACATGGCTATTTTTTCCATGAGAGGAGAAGGAGAAGAAGGAATGTCGAAGAGAGGAACTCTTGGTGGTTTCTTGCATGAGTATGAATCTCAAACTCGGAAGTTTAGAGATCATATTACTTTTACAGAGTTTTGCAAGATCATGGTGAGGAGGAGAAAGAAGCATAATGAGGATAGATACCTTCTATCTATCTTTGATGGTTCCCCTACATGTTCATCTAGGGCTTGGGTAGAAGAGCTAGATACCTTTCTGCAGCTGCATCAGATTTCTGAAGATGAAGCCATCAGAATACCAATGCTGCACTTTTGAGGTAAGGTCTATGCATGGTGGTAATTTGAGTCATTTACTTTGAAGAATGCAAATACGTCTTCCTATGCAATGTTCAAAAGAACTTTGATGGAAATATTTGGTAGAAAGAATTATGAAACACATGTGGAGGAAACAAACACATCTAAACAAACAAAACCCTTGCATGTGATGAAGAAAACCATAGACTCAGAATCACCTCCGAGAACTATGAAGGAGGCTGATATATTTTATGATATTTTTTGGAGGCAAGACCTTCATCTTGTATTTTGGCACAAGGAGGCAAAGAGATCCCTTTTCCAAAAGAGGATCCAATCATTGGAGGGTTGCCCGCTCATGTTGAGGAGGCTAAAGGACATAGCGCTATCATTTCTAGAGTTGATCTAGCACCTCATGTAGAGGGAGGAGGAGCTCTTGCTTCAACTAGAGGGATTCTTACAGCTTTGCAAGGAATTCTCCAGGATCTCATACATGGAGGTCCAAGCACAATCAGTGAGCAGCATGATTGTGCAGTATTGTAGCTTGAAGGAGAAGGAAGGGAGGAAGAGCAGCATCAGGTGATGAGAGGCACACACCCCTCCCTATTTCAGAGAGCTAGTGCAAAGAGGAGGCAGACTGTATTGCACTGTGAGAGCAAGGGAAAGGTTTCCCAACCATATGTACAGTCCACTCTTGACATTGATGTTTCACTACATAGAGGCATTCCACCAGGGAGGCCACCAGATCTATCATTGATGAGGGAAATTTTGTCTTTGGATTCACCACTCTTGGATTTTGGAGAGGTGAAGAGTTTAAGGGAGAACTTTGGCATGGGGGATGTCAAAGTAGTAGACAGCAGTAGGAGGAGAGCTTCACATGCCAGATCACTAGTGTTGTCCCTTGGGAGGATTGATCCTTACTGGAGATCTCAGCTCTTAGTAGAGTACTCCAAGGATCTTGATGCATGAATGATTCTTGATGACCTGAATAGAGATGGCAGATACATGGTAGATGATATGGTCATCTATTGACATGACAGATTCTTCTTGACTAGAGATTCTAGTCTCAAGGAGAAGTTGTTGCATGAAGCACATGAGGACTTATTTACCATGCATTTTTATGCATATCTTGCCTTGGCAGAGGAGTTAATTTGGGAGGGCATTCAGCATGAAATATTTCAGCATATGGAGAGATGCAGAGCCTAGATGATGAAGGAGAAGATGTCACAGCCACCTTCCTACTCATTGAGAGTAAGGGAGCATTTTCAGTTGAGTCATTTCAGCTCAAGTCGAGTACATAATGGAGAATGTAAAATTTCACCTTATGTTTTGTACTTATTTTCTTTTTATGAGCATCATATTTTACCAAGTAGGATTATTACTTCTTTCATATTGTATAATAATGTACTTGAATCCATTTGTAGCATTGAGATTGGCTATCTCATTGGTGGTTTGTGGGGAAAGCCAAATGATTCTTGGTGTGCACCATTGGCACCATTTTGTAATTTCATGTTTATATCTTGTAAAAAGATTGTGGAAAAAAACAAGTGGCTGGAAAAGCACCTTTTTTGTTTTATTTGATGTAGGCAAGGAATGCACTGTGTTGATTCCTTGTATGGGACCTTGATCTACTTTCCGGTTGTCATGTGACAACTTGTTTCTATTGGTTTTTGCTTCCATGTATTGCTGATATGTATATGCTCATGGGGAGCTTTGATTGGAGAGTGGGCTTGAGACTGAGAATACCCATTGGGAGCATGATTCTCCCTACTATACATGTTGTACATTTTAGGAAGAACCATTGGCCAACCATGAATGCCACATTACATTTCTTTCCTTCTTGTGGGAGGGACCACTTGAAGAACTTGAGGAGGCACTCCGTGGATCATAAGGAGTTGGAGGATTTAGCACAGTAAACTCCTTTCCCTTGGAGGATGAGAGGAGACTCATCTATGAGCCACTCCATTTATATGAGAAAAACATATGGTAAGAGTATTGATGACTTGCATAGTGATTTTTCTATATATATGCATCACTCAACCATATATGTGCAAGGATTTGCTCAAAGGAGGGATATTATTCCTTCTAGATTTGGTGGTCTACATAAGGCCATTATGGATGATCAATCCCTAAGTGGATATGGGGAGGATATTTCTTATGGAGAACATACTCACATTTCACATGACATCATTCACTTTCTCCAAATTTGTCAAGAGATTGGGGGAGCAAGAAAATGGTGGGGAAGCTACCCATCATTTTATTTTCTATGGTAGTGGAGAGTCAAACTTTGTTGGCTACATTTGAGGGACCATTGTCCTTCTCCTTTACTTCACATGGTAGCCAGCATGATTCTCCCTATGGTTCCCTTGTTTGATATTGCTAGAGCTTTTCTTGGGAGCATGATTGGAGGAGAGACACATTTGGTGAATGTGTCCTTTGAGGGAGAAAACTCCCACACACTTTGCACTACATGTTGTAAAGGGAGCATGGTAGATGGTATGGCCACTACAGTAGCTCATTTGTTTCCTTATGAGGTGAGGCATATGAGGAATGTGATGCCATATGATAATGACTTCCAACTCATCACATATGAGATGATTTGGGCCAACATGTTTCATAACATTGGAGGAGAGATCCTTAGAGGTCTAATATCCATCTTGCCATTTGAGGGCAATGTCATTGTAGCCCAAGATCAACATAGACTCTACACTTATCCTAAGTGAAGAGGAGGATAGTGTGGGGTAGGCTATCTTTTCTACCAAGATCAGATTTTCAGCCCACCTACATTGCCGGAGCTAGAGGTGGAAGATGATTTTCAGGAGTTGTCATGTTGGAAGGTAACTCATTTTTCTTGGTTGATTTCTTGGGGGATGGAGGACCCATATGAGGAAGATATTACTCAACACATTAAAGACTCCATGCCTTGAGAGGAGGCTTTCCAGTTCTATCCTTGTAGTTTCTTTAGGACAAGCAACATTTAGGAGGGGAGGGCTGTAATATTCCAAAATTTTCCTACAATAATTTGGAATATTATTTTTTGTTGATTTCACCTAGGAGGAGAATAAATGGGTAAGTAGGCCCATGCATAGTGATAATCTCAATAAAATACCTCATAGTACGAAAGGGGATCATCATTGGAGCTGGTTTTCACACCCTCATGTGTGAACAGGGTCATTTGCAAGTGGACAAGGTCAAGTTTGACTAAGTCAACAACGCTGGGATAAGAGGTGGAGAACACTTAGAGAAACAACACAGTATGAATGGGAAGAGGGTTACTTGGTGGAGGAAACCCTAAAATGAGTGGGACCCATGGAGAGAGGGCCTTAACCTGTTTAAAAGGAGGGCAAGGCAGCCATTGTTACTCATGCTTTGTATTATTCATCTCATTATCTATTCAGACATTGTGCATTCTTTGTTGTTTAGAAAGAGTTACCAGGGGAATTCCTGTTTAGGATTCCTTCTCCTTCTTGAGAGGCATCTTGAGATATTTCACTGATTTTCCTCACATCTAGGCTTGAGACCAAGCATCCTCCATCAAGGCAGTGTTATTTCTGCAACAGAATAATGGTGTGTTACTGGGTGTTGCAATGAGGGTTCACTACACCATCTCCATCATCTATTTTTTAGAGGAGGATTCTCTCTTCCCTTTGAGAGATCAGTTTGGAGGCCTTTGGAGCTGATTTTTAGATCTTGGCATTGGGCCAAGCCATTCTCTTTCCCCTACAGTGCAGTTCCATCCAGTGACTGCGTTATTTCTAGTGAAGCATTTGTAGTAGGGCTCTTGCATATTGTTGGAGGGTGAGATCTTTGGTGAGGGGATCATCCTTTCACTTGAAAGATCCATTGGAGGAGGCAAATTCATTTTGGGAATCATATACATCTATCTCCATCCAATTCTATTTTTGAGTTGCTTCTGCTACCCAACAACTCCAACATTTTGCAGTTTTTGTATATTGCAACCAATCCTGCCAGGATTGACTTGAGGTAGTCTTTGGGAGTTGAGATCTTCACTCCCAATGTTATATTTGGCCATATATTGATATATCTATATATTTGGCATATGTAGCATGCAGTTTCTCTTATAAACTGCGTTGTCATAGCTTGGACACATTTGTGTAGCAGTGGTTTCATCGTGATTTATGTACTTGTCTCTTGAGGCTGAGCATTGCCTATCTTGTGTAACATTTCCTCAAGATCTTGTATTCATTTGTTTCTGCTATTTATTAATAAGATAGCTATGGATTTCTCTCATGTTTTTATGAGTTGAGTGTCATTGCTGCTCCATTGTTGTGTTTTAATATTGCTGGGTCTCCAACTTTAGAATATATTGAGATATTCTCATTGTTGTAGCATTTTCCTCATTTGGGATATTACAATCTGAAATTATAGGTTCAGATATGAAAAATGTTGAACACACTAAAATCTCAGAAGACCTGCTTAAGCTAAACTCCTCCTAAAAAGGTGGAAGCGTATTGAAGCCCTAAGGGGCTTGGTTCCTACTTCGACGAGTAAAAAAAAGCAAGTACTGGTTAAAAACGAGTGGAGAGGGAGGTTAGACACCCTAGAATAGTAGCCCAGAAAAACCTAGAAAAATCATAGAAAAAATGCCGCAAAAAGTACATGTTGTAGGTTCTGACCTGTTTTCAGCAGAGATCACAGGTTTGAGGTTATTTTCTGCATCCTGAAGGTTGAGGTCATAGGTTTTGGCCCAAAAAGTGCGACCTTCACTTCCGACCATCTCGGGAGCAGGTTTCAGAAAATAGTGTCATCTTAGCTACGACTGGTACCTGTCACCTGCACAATAGGCCCAGAAACACACAGAAGTTATAATTTTTACTGTTTTAGGGTTTTAAAGGTTAAAAAAAACATCAAGAAAATAAAAACAAGAATATGAAGAAAAAACCTAGGGGTTGAAGCAGTTGGTCATGTAGAGATCTGAAAAATAACAGTGGTCATAATTATAAACCCTTGTGGAGTTTCTAGTTGTTAGCGTGATTTCTAATCACAAGCGTACAAAAAAAGGTCACTTTAGCTGTGCATAAAAAAAAAACCCTAACATCAAGATCATTGTTAATTTCCTTAGATCTGCAGTTAGTGTCCAGAATAAATGCTACAAAAATCCAGATATATGCAGTTAAAGACATTAAATGGAAAATAAAACTAAGAGTTTCTCCATGCATCCAATGAATAAGACAAAAATGTTTTTAAATAATTTTTGTCTTATGACACCTAGAAAGGGAACATAGAAATATGTTCCCAGTCCCCCTCAATGGGATGAGTTCATGTATGTCCTCCACGCTTCAGATCTAAGATATCTCTCTCCTGATGGTGTAGAACACCCAGACAAAAATGGAACTCAAGGGGAGCTCACAAGAAAAAAGGTAGAAAAATATGGCATTGATGAAGGATCAAAGTCAGACAAAAAGAGTAGATCCAGAGTGATATTTAGGAAACAAAAGGTAGTGAATGAATGGGAAAACCCTTCTATTTATAAAAAAATATTGAGTTAGTCTAGATATTGGTGCATAATTAAAATATTGTTAACCAAATATAGATCCAACTTTTATGGAATATTTTATTATTTTTGTTGGAGGGTAAAAGAATTTTAATTTGGTCAAATCCCTTTATTTGTAATAAATAAATAAATGATTTATTTATTATTTTAAGGACGTGGTTGAGTAATAATTAAATAAATAGTCATTTATTCAATTATTTATAAATGATTTAGTCAAGTTTAACAAGGAATATTTTTTAAATAATGTTTTAAATAATTATTCCTAGAAAATAATAAGATAAATATTGATTTATGTAATTAATTTTCCTATTTTGGGTTAAATATGATAAGGAATATTAATTAAACTGTGGTTTAATTAATTATCCCTTGAGGAAAAAAAAAAAAAAAAAAAGGATTTATTCAATTATTCCTCATGGGGTTTCCTATTTAGACAATAAACAACTTAATAAATTATGGATTACTAAGTTATTTTTCGTAGTGAAAGCAATTTTACTTGGGTAAAATTGGTCTTACATGGTGTACTTTGGTCCATCTAATAGTAACAGTTTATATGACCAAAAAATTTTGTAACAAGATCCCTTCGCTACATATCATCAAAGGTACGAGAATTGCCATATTATCATGGTTTAACTAATGTGAACATGTTTTTATGAGAACTTGAAAGAACTGTTCCATAAGGAAAAAGGTTCCATGCATTGGATATAGCATTGTGCTCTACCCCATCACGATGGTGGGAGACTCACAAAAGGAACTTGGGTAATTGGGAATAATGAACTCGAATGATGAGGTTGTGCTTTGAGTGGCCAACTACCAAAATGGAAGAGTTTTATTCTAGAAAGCATGATCTGCGGAGACATCTGGCCAAGTGGAATGAAGTATGGGGTGCCGAGCCGAGACCAGAATCGGTGTACATGTTCATCCATAGCTTGGGGAAGGTTCATACTTATTGGTACCGGGAAACAAAGCTACGTCGAGGAACCAATGAATGGTCTACGCTAACCAAAAGTTTCATTTTAACTTTTAGCTTTGAGAGTGGATTTGATTGCTTGGGAAAAGCATTGCAAGGTATTCAAGAAGTTATCTTTGATATGACAGAGCCGAAGATAGAGCAAATTTCACCAGCATGGGATGGAAAATGAGGGATATTGTCAATTGCAGAAATCTTTCAGTTGAATAAAATAAAGATGATCCAAGGAATATCAAAATCCTGCATTTGTTGGGCCTTCCATTACATCTCTAGGTGTCATGAAGCCTCGAAATATCCGACAAGTGAATATTGGTACATAAGAGCAGCTGAAGTTGGCGAAGATTGGAGATTACTGGGATGATGATATGGTTGGAAAAGTTGTTGAGCTTCTAACTAAGTATGAAGACCTGTTTCCTACAAATTTCTCTGAGTTGAAATGGATAATTGGAGAGCTTGGTGTCATGAATATCACTTTGAAGCTAGATGCACGACCTGTGAAGCAATTTCCATATAGATTGAATCCCAAGTATAAGTATAAATTTAACGAAGAGTTGGATAAAATGGTTGTTGTAGGCATTATAGAACTAGTGGAGAAGTCTAACTGGGTGAGTCCAATGGTAGTGCAGGATAAGCAGAGTAAAGGAGAAATAAGGATTTGTGTGGACTTTTGCAAGCTAAATGATGCCTACATTCATGAACCATTCCCAACCCCATTTTCTGATGATATCCTTGATAATGTTAGAGGAAAAGAAGCTTATTCATTTACAAATGGGTTCTCAGGATGTCATCGATCAGAATTTCACTGGAGGATAGAAGTATGACAACCTTTGCAACATAATGGGGATACTTTTAGTATACATTCATTCCATTTGGGTTGAATAATGTGCCTGTTATCTTCTAGCGTGTAGTAGTAACTGCATTTAAGGAATACATTAACAAATTCTTAGAAGTCTACTTTGATGATTGAAATATCTTTGGGTTGTTGAAAAATCATGTATCAAGTCTGCGCCTAATGTTGGATACTTGTAGGAAGTATCAGATCTTACTTAATTTGAAGAAGTGCATATTTTATGTGCCATTTGGGATATCGCTAGGTCATATTGTCTATCAGCAAGGATTGATGGTAGATCCCGCGAATATCGCAGTGATTGTTAATCTGGAAGTTCCTATAAATTTCAAACAAATGTGCTCAATTTTGGGGCATATTGCGTATTATCAGAAGTTCATCCAAGGTTATGCACTGATCCCTACGCCCATGGAGAAATTGATCAAGAAGGATGCATCATTCTATTAGGATGAAGAATGTTAGAAGAGCTTTGAATTGTTGAAGGAGAAGATGGCCACTATGCCCATATTGGTCTTTCCAGATTGGAGTAAGATTTTTCATGTGCATGTTGATGCCTCTTGCATCACGCTTGGAGTTATTTTAGCACAACCAGGTTCTGGGGGATGAATCACCCTATTTCATTTGCAAGTCGGAAGCTATCAAGCTGTAATATTCCAAAATTTTCTGACAATAAATTGGAATATTAATTTTTGATGATTTCACCTAGGAGGAGAATAAATGGGTAAGGAGGCCCATGCATAATGAAAATATCAATAAAATCCCTTATAGTATGAAAGGGGATCATCATTAGAGTTGGTTTTCACACCCTCATGTGAGAACAGGGTAATTTGCAAGTGGACAAGGTCAACTTTGACCAAGTCAACAGTGTTGGGATAAGAGGTGGAGAACACTTAGAGAAACAACGCAGTATGAATGGGAAGAGGGTTATTTGGTGGAGGAAACCCTAAAAGGAGTGGGACCCATCGAGAGAGTGCCTTCACTTGTTTAAAAGGAGGGCAAGGCAGCCATTGTTTCTCATGCTTTGTATTATTGATCTCATTGTCTATTCAGATAGTGTGCATTCTTTGTTGTTTAGCAAGAGTTGCTGGGGAATTCCTGTTTAGGATTCCTTCTCCTTCTTGAGAGGCCTCTTGAGGTATTGCACTGATTTTCCTTACATCTAGGCTTGAGGCCAAGCATCCTCCTCCAAGACAATGTTATTTTTGTAGCAGAATAATGTTGTGTTGTAGGGTGTTGCATTGAGGGTTCACTACACCACCTCCATCAGCTATTTTTCAGAGGAGGAGTATCTCTTTCCTTTGAGAGATCAGTTTGGAGTCCTTTGGAGTTTATTGCAGATGTTGGTATTGGGCCAACCCATTCTCTTTCCCCTACAGTGCAAATCCATCCAGTGATTGCGTTATTTCTAGTGAAGCATTTGTAGTAGGGCTCTTGCAGATTGTTGGAGGGTGAGATCTTTGGTGAGGGGATCAGCCTTTCACTTAAAAGATCCATTGGAGGAGGCATATTTATTTTGGGCATCATTTACAGCCATCTCCATCCGTTTCTATTTTTGAGTTGCAGCTGCTACCCAGCAACTCCGACATTTTTTAGATTTTGTATTTTATAGCCAATCCTTCCAGGATTGACATGAGGTACCCTTTGGGAGCTGAGATCTTCACTCCCATTGTTGTATGGGCCATATATTTGTACATATATGTATTTGACATATGTTAGCATGTAGTTTCTCTATAAAAATGCTCTGTCATAACTTGGGCACACATGTGTAGCAGTGTTTTATCATGATTCATGTACTTTTTTCTTGAGGCTGAGCATTGCCTATCTTGAGTAACCTTTTTCCTCAAGATCTTGTATTTATTTCTTGCTGCTATTATTTAATAATATGGTTATGGAAATTTCTCACATTTGTATGAGTTGAGTGTTATTTCTTCTCCATTGTTGTGTTTGTTTATTGCTGTATCTCCAGCTTTAGAATATCTTTAGATATTCTCATTGTTGTATCATTTCCCTAATTTGGGATATTACATTGGTATCAAAACATGATCTCTGGCTCAGCCGGTGGATCTCAGCCATCATTCTATCAAGGAGAGAGAAGATGAAGACTCCACTATGTGGAGAGAAAAAGGAAGATAAGCTTACAAAGCTTCTTCCAAGATCTGTACAAAGCATTCATGAAGAATTTGAGAAGATAAGGAGGGAGATATGTATAGGGCCTCCAAGAGGGTTTGAAGCTGAGCCAAACTCTAGATTTTCTTGTAGGGAATGTGAGCATGCAGTCACACCCTATGATGTATAGCGCAGTCACATGGCCAATTTTTCCATAAGGAAGAAAGAAGGAGGAATTCTGAAGAGAGGAACTCTTGGTGGGTTCTTGCATGAGTATGAGTCTCAAACTCAAAAGTTTAGAGTTCATCTCACCTTTCCAGAGTTTTGCAAGGTCAAGGTGAGGAGGAGAAAGCAACATAATATGGATAGATTTCTTCTATCTATCTTTGATGGTTTTTTGTGTAGATTAATCCATCTTGCGGACAAGACCGATCTCTCTAGTACAAAAGGTAACTAGCAACAAACAGCCAATTATACTAATCTCTCTCTAAGCATATAAGATTTATAAAAACACTATACGGGTGTAAAAACCTACCTCTTGTCCAACGCTTGCTTGCTTACTTGATTTTGCTGAAGTCCTTCCCGTGCACTGAAAGAACGTCCTTCGTATATCTGCAATCACAAACAAGGAAAAAGATTAAGCAGCACCTGTATAGACATTATCATAAATCATACTTATCATAATGTTCAAGGAATTTATGAAATAAACCACAAATTGACAGTTTAATGAGAGAAATGAGTATATTTGTATTAATTTCAAAGATAAAAACCTGCACCCGTGCCTTGATGCTGTGCTGTGTCCTCCCTTGTCCGGTTGCACCTTCTACTTTGACAAGTATTGCACGAACCAAGACAACTAGAAAAGAGTACTTAACCTCACAGAAGTCTGTGTTATTTGAGACCTGTCTGTTGAAATGAACTTCAGCTCATAAGCTTCAACTCCCTTTGAGGCTACCCAAGGCCTCTTTTTATAGTGGAAAAGAGGAGGTTTCTAGTTCCAAATATGAAGGGATAGAATCCTCCTTCAAAGGGATAAGCTCCTTACATCAAGGGGTTAGCTCCATCAAGTGAGGGATGCATGAACCTTCTCAAAGCGTATCCATTCCTGAAAATTCCCATCTAGAATCTTCTAGAATTCACCTGGAATTCACTTTTTATCTTCATTTTCTCGCCTTTTTATGTTTTACAGAGGTCCACACCCATTACACAAAGAACGTGCGGTATGGTTCCGCAGGCAGGCTGATATTTAGGTGCGGGACCGCAGGGAATGCATAGAGAAAGTGCGATACCAATTCTTAGGGGATTTTAGGGATTTTTCTCTGATTTTGAAGCTTGACATGAGGAGCTGGTATATTGGACTTTGCAAAAGGAGGAAGTATGAGTAATAATGAGCTCATACAGTCAGCAGAATGTCAAGGTGACAGTTTTCAGTGTAACAAATTGCCCCCTAAAGTGCAAAGTCTGTAATAGATGAAGCTGTAGTTTGTCATATATGAAGAGTGCAGTACTTTATCATTTCAAAGATCATCCTGTGGACACCCCAGTCGGTACCTGTAAAAACATTCAATGCAAAATATATACATATATATGTCATCACTGAGGTAGGCATTCCCATACTCAGATAAAAACTAACTATAAACTAACTGAAATCGTTCTGATACAGGAATGATTTTGGATACATCATAGTACAGATATATGTAGACACAGTATGGACGCAACCATCTGTTTATTAATAGTCTACTGTATAGATGACAACAAAATTCCTCGCAGCCTGGATGGTGGAAACTAGATCCAGGGTCTTGATTTTCGCGTCTCGAACCAGTACGATTCTATCCATGTGAATAAATGTGTCGAAGTCGAACATGGTAGAAACCACTTGATTACCAGTCAATGATGTGAACTGTTAACAAGTGTGAGAGAAACCACCAGTAATGTCAATGGCTCTCAAAGTACTCAGTACAATCCATGAAATGTGAATGAATGAGCCGAAGTCGAACATCTCACGGAATCATTCGATCGAAGGTCAATGATGCAACCTGTCGTCGAAGGCGAGAAACCTGCCATTGAGGCATGCAGATTTCAAGGTACTGACGATTTCTGGATCAAATTCCTAGATAATGAGCTGTCGTCGATAGAAAGTGATCCGTTGTAGGCAAGCCCACAACATGAAATCATAGATCAAGTTTTGAAAATATATTAGCAAGGACTGACTCAGGGATGGTCAAAATGGATGACAGATATTTTGCAGATGAATGGTTTATTTGAACTGTCCTCTTGAACACATAACGACACTGCAGATGGTTTGGTGGCAATTGACCCAAAGCTAATACCCAGAAACCGGCTGAAAACTTTCAATGTGGTTTGATTAACTGTTAGGCAAAGGATTTCCCAACCCAGGTGGACAAAAAGTGTCGTGTTCAAGAGTGGTTAACGGTTTTCCGAATAATCAAAATGTGACAAACAGGTTCGTTTTTCTCTCTTTTCCCCCACCATTTCGGGCAAGTACCTCTTTATTTTTGACAAGCTTGAGGAGGATAACATTTTCTTGTTTATAAGCTCATCCTTCGGATGAGTCCAACTTAGTTTAAGATTCGAAACTAAAATTAGTATGTCTGCCCTCATGGCACCAATGGTGTCTCACTATGTTTTAACGAGTCCAGATAGGAGAAACTCGAACTTTATTTACTTTTAGGAAGAGGAGTCAAGAAAACTTAAGAAAACTCAAGGGTGTTCTTTTCGTAAATTTTAGTCTCTCAAGCCTTGGGGTAAAAGGATAAAATAACGTGAGAGAGATCTATTGACCGTATTTAGCCAACGTATATATGTCTTTCTCAGAATAGTCCATTTCAGTCCGTAAAAGGGGTAAACTTATACTGAAAGGACGATCATTCATTTACTTTAACGAGTTCGAATAATGAAGTGCTTGAGAATATTTTCATGTTTAGAAAGTCTAAAAAGGGCTTGAAAGAGGACTTCGAGTTTTCACTTTTTTGTAAATTTTTTAAAGAGTCCGAAAAGTGATAAAAGTATACTCTTTGTTGAAAAACGATCAATTTTCCTGAAAAATCCAATTTCTGCACAAAAACTTGAAACATCACACATACCTATTTAAGATAAATAAAAATTCTTTCAAAAATAACCTTTTTAAAGTGAAAAATAAACAAATTAGAAACTCGTTTATTCGAAAAAACTTATAAAAAGAACTTTTTCTATTTCATTTTTACCGTTCAGTTACAGAGTGAAAAGTTAAAAGCTTTTGGATAAAAAGTTCCCGTGAAGATTCTGGAAAATTCAACCGTTGGAATCGAAAATCATCAGCCCCAGGTAATCCACGACCTCCTTACCTTGTTTTTCATCCATTTGAAATTCATTTTTAGGCTTTAGTTTGATTTTTTAGGGCAAAAATTGGTTTAAAAATGCGCCCGCGGGGTCCGCAGGCAGGACACAGGTTACCTGCGGACCCCGATTTTTTATGAACGGGAAAAAATCGAGGGTACCGCACCCGGCACACATATCGCGTGCGGAGCTACGCTCTGTTTACAAAGAGCGGGTGCGGTACCCGCGCGGTTAAATTTAAAGCATGGTTTTCTCAAATTTCTGCCAAAATTTCTCAAATGAAATCATTCTAATTCGCCTTATTTTGTGTTGCAGGATTAACAAGATGCTTATTTGGCAAGAAAGGGAGCATGAGGAAGTGGATGAAGCTGTAATACTTCATTTGCCCACACAAAGGGCATTAAAAGCATGCAGCTTATACAAATTTTGGGCCATCTCTGGCATGAGGGCACAAGTGGAACTCTTAACATGGTTGGTAGACAGATGGCACGTGGAGGACCAGTGTTTCTTCATTGGTGGCCACCGGCTCGAAATTGAGCTGGAGGATATATATTTTTTGATTGGTTTGTCCAAGAGGGGCGAACATGTATCCTTGTTTGGGACTAGGCCAGGTGGCCAGACTATCGCTAGTCTTCAACTCGAATTTTGCAATGATTAGGCAAATCCTCGGGACAAACGGATTGACATAAAACATATCATCCGTCCTGAACTGAAAGTTATAGCATTCACTGTTACCAAACTATGTGGGAGTGCCGCACTACATGTGGCTACTGGTTCCCAAATGCGTGTTACAGTGCACTGTTTTCGCGGCACCATCTTCAACTGGTGTGAAGCTGTGTTGGCCAATATAAAAGGCCAACTTACCAGAGCAAAAACCGGGAAACTAAAAAACTTTGGATACGGATCCATCTTCGTTTCTTTTGCTTTGGAGAGGATCCCCCTATTAGCTCCACAAAGTATTGTCGTTGGTACCGGTCGACCTCGAGAACCAAGAATGGTTCGTTGGTCCGCGCTGATGGCCCGTCATGCTATTGAGGGCACTGAGATTGTACGATTCCCTTCTTCATATTTTCGTTGGCTGGATCGCCAACTTTTTGTTATAGAGGATTTTCCATATACCGGGATGGATTTCCGCGGTGATAGAGAGATGTCTCTCCCGGCAGGGGAACAATGGGACGATTCAGGTAAAATTATTTTTCAACATTTGCTAAGTGCTAATTTTTTTAATTTTTTATCGTCTTAGAAAACTAATAACCAAAATTTTTTGAATACAGATGTGGGTCCACAACGACCAGCTCATCTCCAACCTTTCGAGAGGAGACAACCAGTTGCGCCCGCACCAGCCCCAGCAGGCCAATCAGTAGAGATTTTGACCGATTTGGAGCATCATCTAGAGCGCTTGACTCTAGATATACCAGAGACCAGCATAGATGACATCCCTCTCAGGCTACAAAGATATGTGATTGGAGTCCCAGGACCTTTCAGGAGGTTCCTATGCAGGGTGGCTCGAGCAGTTGTTTCCTATCGAGATCATCATCAGTGATGGGATGATCGTATAGACTCATTTTTGTACTTTTGTATTATCATTTTTGCCGATCATAAGGTGTTTTCAACCTATGATCGAAGACGATGTATATTTTTTAACACACTCCTATGATATATATCACTATTTTGACGACTATCTGTGTACATTTATGAATGTTGATTGTTTTACTGCTTTTAATTATTGCAAATGTCTATTTATCATACTAGAAGCAATTGAATCTGCTAATGTATTTAAATGTCTTGGAATATGCTGATATTCAATATAATCAAACTCACGTTCCAAGAGACGAACTCTCAAAAACAACCGTAATAACACCGGATTTCTAATGGTATAAACCCTGTTAAGCTGTAATACAACAAGTTCAGAATCCAACCTTACAATCAAACTCTGAATTCCAAATGATATGGACTCAGATAATAACTCAATCACTGCACTATACTCGGCAATGTTATTTTTTGTTTGACCAAGGCTTACCCCATGCATGGATACTAACTCGTCAGAGGGTGAATAGATAACCCAAGCTGCGGAAGAAATATTCCGTGTACTACGACAAGCACCATCAGCAAAACCAATGTAGGTTTGAAGAGACGTCGACATCTGCAATATTAAGATTAAAACTCAGATAAGCAGTCATAGTGACAAAAACACACTTCTAAACTAGGCACACTTTTCTAATCTAAAACACACTAGCAGTAAAGAAATCTAAACTAACAAAAATCTCCACACCTCGTTTAAGCGTAATATCACTTTAGATAAAGCCCATTTCTGGGTTTATCCAAAGGGACACCGTCAAAATCTATCAACTCATAGGCCCCTTTTCCTAACTTTCGTTTCACAATGTAAGGACCATGCCACAAGCACGAATTTCCCAGCTCCTAGCTTGTCATTAGCTTGATCATAAAGTAAAACTAGGTCTCCTTCTGAAAAATTTCGAGGGGTCACATTTCTATCATGCTGAGCTTTTATCCTTTTAACATGAGTCTCGTTTGCTATTGCAGCACTTCGTCGATTCTCATCTAATTGGGCCAAGTACAAGAAACGTTTTTCCTCTTCAGATGTAGCTGGAAGTAATTCTACGGCTAATTTTAGTGATGGTATTTCGCATTCAATTGGCAACACAGCTTCCAAACCGTCGACCAGTTGAAAAGGAGTGAAACCTATTGATGTTTTGACTGAGGTTCGATATGCCCAAAGCGCTGAAAATAACATGGAATGCCAATTCGTCTTATGAATGCCAATAATTCGTTTCATCATGGTGACTAAAACTTTATTAATAGCTTCAACGAGACCATTTGCTTGTGGATAGTACGGAGTGGAACTATCGTGGCGTAGGCCAAGTTGTTCTATTAATTCAGTCATCATGATGTTCCGAAAATGACTTCCATGATCTGTAATAATAGCTTGAGGAACACCAAACCTAGCAATTATGTGATTAAATACGAATGTTGCAGCAGTCTTGCCGTCAGCTGAATATGTAGGCATCGCCTCGGCCCATTTCATAAAATAATCTACTGCGAGAATAATATAGGCATGCCCCCCGGCCGAGTGAGGGTTACATGTGATAAAATCGATACCCCATTTTGCGAAAGGACCAACAGCAATTATAGGGTGAAGAGGAGCGGGTGGCGCGCGCATTTTTCTATCAAAAATTTGACAGTTGTGGCATTTCCGAACCGCATAAATGCAATCTTTGAACAACGTTGGCTAGAAATAACCTGCACGCAATATATTTTGGGTTGTGGCATACCCAGACATATGACCGCCACATGCTCCAGAATGACAATCATTTAGTACCTTTTCAGCTTCTTCATGAGTTAAACAACGTCGGAAAATAGAATCCGCTCCACATCGATAAAGTGTATCACCAATGATATTATATTGTTGGGATTCGAAGCGTATTTTCCATCGCTGAGTTCGTGAAATGTCAGGCCGAAAAGATTGGGTTTGGAGATACACAATAATATCCCCATACCATGGATCAAGCATACTGATAAGAAACAAAGATTCGTCCACAATGGACTCTTCTGCCACTGTTTCAATATCAGTAGAGGGGAAATCACACATCAGTTCCGCAAATACCAAAGATTTCTTTGCCTTGGATTTTTCAAATTCCAAGTCAAATTCCTGTAGGATAACTATCCATTTGGAATATTTTCCCCCTAGCAATTGTTTGGTCAAAATATACATCATAGGGTTGCAATCAGAAATTATCGTGGTTTTACGTAACAAGATGTAATGTCTAAAACGTTGAACATCTTGAACAGCTGCCAAGGCCAATTTCTCCACATGTGTGTATTTGATTTCAGTCGGATTCAAATTTCGACTAAGATAATAAATCACATGTTCATTGTGAGATTCATCTTCCTGAATTAGTACCATTCCAATGGTGGAATGAGAAGCAGCGAGATACAAAATGTAATCTTGGTTGTAGTTGGGAGGATGCAATAACGGTGCATGGGTCAACACGTGTTTAAGTGCATCAAAAGATCGATCAGCGACCTCGTCCCAAAAGAACGGAATGTCCTATTTCAACAACCGGGTAAAACCCTTCGCAAGCTCGGCATAGTTCGGAATAAACCTACGTAAAAAGTTTGCTTTCCCCTGCAAACTTTGGAGTTGGCGTAATGTCGAAGGAGGAGGAAATTTAACAATAGCTTCTACCTTCGAAGGATCGACACGAATGCCTGATTTCGAGACAACAAATCCCAGTAAACGACCCGATTCTACGCAGAAAACACATTTATGCGGATTCAACCTTATCCGATAATGCCGACATCTCATAAAAATTGCTCGTAAATGAGTAGGATGATCGGCCCTACGTGATGAATGAGCAGGTAAATCATCAAGATATGGTTGAACAATGTGCTTAATGTCATGAAACGCATAAGACATAGCCCGTTGAAAATTTGCTCCAGCGTTCTTAAGTCCAAAAGGTAGTTTACAATAGGCAAACGTTCCCCACGGACAAATGAAAGCTGTTTTAGGTTGATCTGCAGGGAGTATGTTTATTTGATTGTAGCCGGAAAAACCATCCATAAAGGAGAATAGTTCACTACCAGCACAATCGTCGATTATCTGATCGATATAGGGAGTTGGATAATTGTCTTTTGGACACGCTCGATTAATATCCCTATAATTGATACATACTCTTATTGTTCCTTGTTTTTTAGTAACAGGAACAATATTCGATACCCAATCCGTTAAGGGAATTGGATAAATGAATCCTGCTCGAAGTAATTTTTCAACTTCAGTTTTTATAGCAGCAGCTTTTCTAGGATGTATTTGACGTAATCGTTGACGAACAGGTTTAGCATCCGGGTAAGTCTTAATTTCATGAACTACGATTGATGGATCAATTCCTGGCATTTCTTCATAAGACCCACGTCACGGAATTCTTGAAATAGGGCTTTATAAGTCCGAATTTCTTCGTCTGAACAACAAGCACCTATATGAATGTTTTCAATTATTCCTGGTTTTACTGAAATGTCAATTGGAACCGTTCTAGATATATTTTCCAAATTTAACTCAGAATCAGGATTTTGCAATGGATTCTGAGGTTCCTTGGCATATTCAGCAGTAAAAATTGAAGCAAAATCATTTTCAAAATGATCTAATTTAGGTAAGAATGAAGACCGATGATGGAGATCTTCCCATGGTAAATCATCAACAGACAAAAACTCACGAATTTGCTCATCTGTATGAACAATTTCAGGAAATGTTGTTGCATCTGAACTAGAAATAGAAAGCGATTCCTCTTGGATCCCATTCATTGGATCGGTTTCGGTTGAAGAGGGGTTGGAAAAAGACTGTACAGTCTGGTACGCAATTTCAAATGGACTCAAAGGCATCGCGCCATCAAATGAATCTATCTCGGATTCTGAAGGAATAATCCAAGGATCATCAAACATAACTGTGTCTGATGAAATCATATGAATAGTTGCAATAGAAGACGATACGTTAGGAGGAGGAAAGAAAAAAGTTCCTAGCAAACCAGAATCTTTAACCAAACCTACTCCGACATCCTTATAAGGGATAGCCATTTTACCAACATGCTGGATTGTTTCTGTAGAGGCTGGGTCTGACGAAAAATAAGTTAACTGATCTATTGTCACGATCCTTCCTTGATATGGAAATTTTATGAGTCGAAAGACCGAAGAGACAACAACAGTCATAGCATAAGACCAACTACGACCCAGTAGAAGGTTGTAATCTAGAGGGGCATCAACCACTTCCACATCTAGATTAACTATTTTTCCTTCAACCCCTATGGGTAAATCCTGCAAAATACCATAAGGTTGAAAACCTCGACCATCAAAAGCTTTTAGAATTGTTGGAGATTGGTTAAGTGTAGGAGAACCGAGAGATTTCCAACACTGAATTGACATAATACACGTTGAAGCTCCCTCATCAATCACAGTCCGAAAAATAGGTATGTTTTTTACTAACACTGGAATCTGGAAAGCCATTTGGTGAGGAAGACGTGGTGTACTATTTTCTAAATCGAAGATTATAAGGTTAGAATCCTGAACATCAACAGCTCCTATGGTAGACAATAATAATTTACGCTGTGCTGGACACGATTGCAGCACTTCCAAAGCCGACATTGCTGAAGGAGAAACAGCTAAATCTTCAACAATGTTGTAATTCTGAGCAGCTCTCGCATGTGGATTGAAAGATGATTTACGAAGAACACCTTTAGCAAGCGGTTTGATTATCAAGTCTGGATTTTGTTTCTCGATCTGTAGCGGACCGGAAACAGGAGGAGTTGTATTTGATGTGTTCGGATTAGAAGACTCTCCTTCTTTGCTATCAATGGGATTCTTAGAACCGTAATCTTGCGATCGTGTTGCAATCCTTACATGAGACATCATCATAATAGGCTCTTCTAAAGTAGTCGAGGAAGAACCAATCATCTTACTATCTTGAACTGGAAAAGGATCCTTCAAGACAGCAGGTTGTTGCGATCCTTTAACGAGTTTCGTAACCTCCTCTCGATATGGACATTCTTTTGTGAAGTGATCTTGTTCACAAATGAAGCAAGGATAGCAAGGTTTACGTTTCTCATCATTGGATTCTTCTTTATCTGTTTTCTCTTTCGAATTTTTCTTGTTTTTATTCCTCCCTTTCTTTTTACCACCGGATTTTGATTTTGCCGTAGATGTTTCAACGACATGAATATCGGCAGAAACTTCTTGAGAGGATTCTCCTTTTGGGGAATCAGGTAAAGTTATAATTGGAGAAGAATTATTTGAGGATTTCTTCTTACTTTTAGAACTAACTATACCAATCATACCGTCAGTGACATGAGACCCTGAAGGAGCAGCAGCTATTTGACCTTGTTTGGGAAGATCGGGAATTTTTTCATGTAGAGTACCTGACTGCGTATAGACGAGGTCTAGGTACTGAGCCTGAGCAATTACTTGCTCTTCAGTAACAACACCAGCCTTAGCTACGTCTTCAGTGATCTTAGGCAATAATGATTTAACAAACCATTCTGCCAAAATTTGATCCGGAATATAAACTTTCACTAAACGTCGTCTACGTCGCCACTCATGGATATGATCGGAAATATACGTGGACGTAGATTGTTTGAGCGAAGTTAATAATTTTGTGCCATTGTCGTATCTGACAGGCAACTGGAAATGAGTTAAGAAAGATGTTGCTAACTGACTGAAATTATGAAACGAGCCTCGTGGCAACTCAATGTACCATTTGGCTGCAAGACCTATGAGTGTCCTTTGGAAAAGACGTAAGCAAATCGAATCATCAATAATAGAATTAGATGCACACCAAAGGTGATAAGTCATCACATGATTTGATGGATCCTCTCCTGACTTACCTTCAAATTTTGGTATGTCACTGGGCAACTTATGAGGCATTGACGGCCAGTTCTGATAATAGAAAATAGGATCATTAGTAAGGCGCATCAAATCTGGTAAGTCCAAAGTTGCGATGAACGGTAACTGACGGTTAGGGTCACGAAAACCTTGAGAAGCCAAAGCAGATCCAGGAGGCGGATACCCAGGATAACTAGGAATCGGATTAGCATTGGGTATTATATAACCTCCTGGATAACCAGGATGAATCGGACCATACCGAGGTTGTTGATAAGTATAACCAGGGTATGGTTGATAGCTTGGATTCTGAACATAGGGACCGAATTGCGGCTGTCCTTGGTACGGTTGATAAGTAAATTGAGGTTGACTTGTAACAACTGTACTTGTACCGGCTTGTCTCTGGCATGCAGTCCGAACCGTGAACCAACTAAGGGTCCTCGACCGGCACAAGAGACCTGAGGAGCCAGCCACGGACACAGGATAACAACTCGTCACATATACCCGTAACAGGTGACAAAGTTGAACAAAGCAGTAGTTGCGTAGCCAGGGAGTCTGAGGTGTACTAGGCCTAGTCTGCTGAACTGAACTAGGTGCAGGAGTTTGAATAGCTGGCTGAACAGGTTGCTGAGTTGAACCAGAAACCAATGGTTGACCAGATTGATAAGGTAACTGCACATTAGGCTGCAAAGGCTGTTGATATTGGGACGGATCCCACACCATCATTCCGGGTATTGTCCCGTAGAAGGTTGAACATAAGGACCAAAACCTGGTTGAACATAGGGTTGATAATAAGGTAAAGTTCCGGCTCCTTGAACAGATGGTTGACCAGAAGGCTGTTGGTAACCTTGCATTGGGTACTGCCCTTGAGGTTGATAACCTTGAGGCACGTACTGAAGTTGGGGTTGTTGAGGACCCTGAGGAGCATATTGAGTTTGGGGTTGACCTCGAGGAATGTACCATTCGGTGCCGATGTTCCCGGTGGCACCAAGCCCCTGGTTGCCTCCAAAAAACAAGGGATCCGTCAGCTTGTCCCGGGGAAAAAGCTACCTGAGGTTGTGCCCCGGAGTAACCCATCACCTTGAGATCGCCCCCGAAAGGCACTGACTACCCCGAGGCCGCCCCCCAAAGCAGAATCGAGTTCCCCGAGGCTGACCCGCTGCATGAAACCGACGTACTTGAGCTTGAGGATTGGGAATATTACCAGACATCATAAAATTTTCTCTGCGTTCGACGTTTCAACTTTAAGTCCACCAAGTCCATATGACAACACGTTTTCGATAGGTTGAGGAGTTGCTCCCGAGAAAGTACCAGACAAAGACTGATATCCCGAAGGAACAGAAGGACCACCATGTAAAAAAGATTCAGGCGTTTGAGAAAACATGGATGACTCACCAGCCATAATAGATGACGGATAATAACCTCTGGGCGTAGGATGAAAAGGAACTCGAGGTGGATAAAAAGCAAGACCCGGATTCTCTAAAAAATCAGTTAAAGAGAGATACCAGGGATTAGTTCGAATAGGGCTGTAGAAAATAGATTCACGCTCCCTAAGATTTATCGATTGAGGGGAGTTGGGAAGAGATATGTCTTCGTCTGGATTAGTAAGTTCTTCTATAGAAATTAGTCCAGAGGGAAGATTTTCTGTAATGATATTTCTTACCCTAGGTGAACCTGGATCGCTAGAAGTTGGTGAGATAAATCCTGAGGAATTTTCTAACACAGAAGATTCAGTTTCAGGTTCAGAGATTTCAGGTTCGTCAGATAATTCACCAGAAGGAGAAATATTTTCAGTAACTTCGGAAACTGAAATCGGTTCTTGAATATATTCTATTGTAGGAATTTGATGATCAGGATGTATTACAATAGCAGAGGTTTCAACTTCTGTTGATCTAAGTCTACGGCTACTGTGTGGTACCATAGCTTGAAGCCCTTCAAGATGACCTGGTGTAAATTCAGGGGGTTTCCCTTGTATTCTCCGGGATTGTCTCGGCAATTCCAGCACGATGAAAAATTATCTAATCACACGCAAACAAAGAAAAATTTCAATGAAAACACCTAAAGTCTCTAAGAAACAAACAATTGAATCACTCGCTTAAAAACTCTAAGAGTTCAAACCACACACAAACAAGTAACTTTCCGTACTAAAATCACTAGTTGGTGATGAAATCCAACTTAGTAGAGTTTTAACACGAAAAGGGCGGTTGGACCAGTTACCCCGACAACCTGCTTAATGAAACAGACTGGCACAAGTTTCTTCACATAACCATCTCGAGTGAAGAGAACCCCCCAGAGATTCCAAGTGAGTCTAGTCGACGTCTGTTCCAGGTACAGTGGGATCTTCCCTCCACCGTCACCTTAGGAAAGAATCCTAAAGATTATGGCTTCTAAGGTTACCAACTGAAACAAATATACCTGGGGGAACAGTCTACGATCCGACACACACGCAAGGGCAGAGTAACAAAGCTCAATCCCCTTGAAGGCTACTTGAACAGAATCCAAGGTTTACCGACAAGTGACCCCTGGCTCCTCGACAATGGTCTATCCGAGGTTTACCGTTTTTAATACGTGTATATCTTCTATCATTCCCAATGAGGAAGGATTGATTACCCCACTGGTTCAGATATGATCTCGTGCTTAACTCCTTTAAGAGGAGCTTCCTAGAGCATACATGCAACAACTGGAATTCTTCCTACCGCAAGATATATCTACTTGTTTGTTTTATCTATCTTGGAGAGTTAATTACTCCCTACTCCAAGATACTAGCCTAAGCTATGTTGGTGATGAGATCCCTAGAAATAAAAAGATTACTAGATGAATTTTATTTAAGCGTTACTTTTAAGAGTTGTTTCTTAAGTCAATGGGTGCGGAAATGAAACTTTGTATGATGTGAAGACTCGACTTCCAAAAACACTAAAATGCACCTATGATGATATTCAATTCTTTTTTCTTTCAATGAACTTTCTATCTAAAGAAGAGTTAGAGAATGCAACCTTTAAATTCCTTCTTCAAACATGAAAACTAATTGAAAGAAACTATTTTGTCTTTTCAATAAACTATCAAAGCTCACAAGAAAAACTCTTTTCTTTTCAAAACAAGAAGCTACAAAACAATTCTCTTTCGAAAAAAATCTACAAAAATTAAAACTATTCAAAACTACAAAGACTAATCTTGAGAACTAATCTAAATTGAGTAAAAGATTTTTAGAGTTTTTTATGAATGTTTCTCTTAGTTGTTCAGCAAACTAAGAATCTATTCGTTCAGATAACAAACAGATCAAAAAACACTCAAAATATGTTTTTTCAAAACACTCAAAGAATAAATGAAATTCAAAACTTTAAAGCAAGTTCTTTCGAAGATTTGCAAAGAAATCAAAAGGCTTAATTTCTCAACATAGGATGTTTCCAAAATCAGGTCGGATTCAAAAGACAAAAAGAGATCAATGTAATCTGAGATACTACAAATTGTCAAAAGTTCGAATCACTACAAAGACCAAGCAGGAAAAATAATCCAATCGGAAAAATCTTCTAGAAAATCATCAAAACACTAACACTGTTGGAGTTCATACACAATGAATTCTTGATAAACACAATAACCAGTCTGGGCAGGAACCAAAGATCAAAAAATTAACCAGAAAAAGAAACCTAGAAGTTTTCTAAAATTTTTACAGGGTCCGCATGTAAGCAGTGTTGACAGGTGCGGTCCCGCACTGTGTTCTGTAAAGAACGTGCGAAACTGCCCGCACTATCAAAGTTATGCAGAGTGCGGTCCTAGTAAAAATTATAGAAAAACTCAAAACACTTCTAAATTTTCAAAAACAGAAAAAATCTAAAGTACCCAGACAGATGTGAATCAATCAAAAACCAGAAAAAACGTGTTCTCAAGTCAAAAATCAAAGAGAACCAAAACAAACAAGTTCTTCCCCAGTATGGTCGCCATTTTGTTGTGTAGATTAATCCGTCTTGCGGACAAGACCGATCTCTCTAGTACAAAAGGTAACTAGCAACAAACAGCCAATTATACTAATCTCTCTCTAAGCATATAAGATTTATAAAAACACTATACGGGTGTAAGGCCTACCTTATGTCCAACGCTGGCTTGATTTTGTTGAAGTCCTTCCCGTGCACTGAAAGAACGTTCCTCGTAAATCTGCAATCACAAACAAGCAAAAAGATTAAGCAGCACCTGTATTGTAGTAGATCTGATAAGAAAATGTATAGAAATGGAAAATATTCCCAAGAAATAACACCATAGAAGACAAAACTTCAGATCTTCATTAATATCAAAACCCTTAAGGTAGGGCAACACCATACATTCACTCCTTAAGGAAGGAGATCACTCCACAAGCCATATGCTTGTCCATACAATAATCCTTGACATCTCTCAATGGAGAATCTCTAACCTCTATATAGGTTTCATACATGTAATACCATGAGTAGTTACCATGGGTCTCTCAATACCATACATCCAATACAATGGGCTTATCACTTTATTCCCTCTCTACATGTGGTCCCTTACATAATGTGGGTTAACCACTTTATTTATTAACTATGGCCCATTTCTTTATCATTCTTATATTAATACATCATATTATTCCCTTGGGTACCTCCCTCTGTACCATATATTATCCCCCCATAGGTACACTACATTACACCCCCCTTAAACATGTTTCGTCCCTGAAACATGAGAAGAACACAAATAATAAGATCTACTCAAAAGAGTATTCCATTGATACCATTCACGTGCATCCAGCCATCCAAGAGAAATGTGAACACTCGATCTAGTCGGTGCCTCGTTCGCTTGAGATGGAAGTGGGTTCTGGTGGTTCTTCTGTGTTGATGTGTTGTCAGTGGATCGTCGCACCTCTCTATGTGTCATCCAAGGGTTGTTGTCCTTGTTGCTAATTCGTTGCCACTTTGCTGGTTGTTGTCTTGCTCGGTGATGCGAGTGGTGATATGTTGAAGCTTTAACTGATGTAACATCTTTCAATAATTCCTCCATTATTGGTGATGGAGTGGTGTCTGGTTCTTTTATTGGTACTTGCTTTGATGTCTGTGTTTCGCTGTCTACCATCAAAGGCTCATCATCTGATGTATCTGGTTTTTTTGTTGGTACTTGCTTTGATGTCTGTGTTTGACTGTCTACCATCAAAGGCTCATCATCTGATGTGTCTGTCTCGTTGGATATTTGTGCTTCTGCCTCCCCGGTCTCTGCATGGTTTCTAATGCAAATATCGTGCAATGTAATTTTCTTCTTTTTATACCAGAGTTTCATGAATTTCTTTTGCACATTAAAATTGACAGTACCAATGGATTCCATCCAAGGGTGTCCCAAAACAACGTCCACAACATCCATATCTGAAGCATAAAAATTAGAATGCAACACATATTTATCCATAGAAATCTTCAAATCTTTATAAATTTGAACATCTTTATTATCAACCTGTGTCTTTTCAATATGCTTTGCTGGAACTTGCAATTTTTTAGCCAAATTCACATTGATACAATTATGCTTGCAACTAGGAATGATAGACACTATGATGTTCTCTTTCTGAATACTTCCATGAACCTGTAATATGGAAATATTAGTAGAAAATAAGTCTTTATAGCTCTTGCTGTCCTTCTTTCCGGCTTTAGACCACTTGTCCAAAAGGAATTTTTCAAGTTTTTTCTCGGGAAGTTTCCTCACTGAGCTATCAAGTGAGGTCCACCATTTATCTGCCTCATCTTTCATATCAAGCCCTATGGAGCCTATCCAAAATTGTCGGTACCGATCCTTGTGATATTGTAAAAAATCTTCAATAGTAGGATCATCATCTTTTCCTGTAAACTTCATCTTGCTAGAATCCATAAAATAAAGTAAGGGTTTTGAAGAAAATCACTTACTTTGGCAAAAATTTAAAATGGACAATACTCGGTCAATATAACTCAGAATCCTTAATATAACCTGTTTTTGAAAATGGAATAGCCATTCTGCATCTAAACATGTTGCTGAAATCCCGATCCAGGCACTCTGGAAACACAGATTTGCGCTGCAACTGCTCCAGCGTCACAAAATTACTGAAAAATGGCTGATTTTAAATCAGTGATAACTCCCTCATCCGGACTCCGATTCGACTGATTTTTTTTTTGAAATCGGGTGATTTTTCAAGGGGAGCTCAGATCTGTAATTGGTTGTCTGAAATTTTTCACCAGAATCTACTAAAACGTCAGGAGAGCCACCGTACAGAAATTGCCGTCAGAAACATTTCTGCAACATAGCTGAATTTAAATCAGCGATATCACCCTCATCCGGACTCCGATTCGACTGATTTTTTTTTTGAAATTGGGTATTTTTCGATAAGGAATCCAGATCTGATATTTATTTTTGAAAATTTTTCACCAAAGTTTCCAGATCTGCTCTACAAACTCGCCGCCCAAAAATTTCCTGCAAAAAATGAAAAAACAAATCTCCAAACTCTGCCCAAGAAAGTGCTCTGATACCACTTGTAGCAGATCTGATAAGAAAATGTATAGAAATAGAAAATATGCCCAAGAAATAACACCATTGAAGACAAAACTTCAGATCTTCATTAATATCAAAACCCTTAAGGTAGGGCAACACCATACATTCACTCCTTAAGGAAGGAGATCACTCCACAAGCCATATGCTTGTCCATACAATAATCCTTGACATCTCTCAATGGAGAGTCTCTAACCTCTATATAGGTGTCATACATGTAATACCATGAGTAGTTACCATGGGTCTCTCAATACCATACATCCAATACAATGGGCTTATCACTTTATTCCCTCTCTACATGTGGTCCCTTACATAATGTGGGTTAACCACTTTATTTATTAACTATGGCCCATTTCTTTATCATTCTTATATTAATACATCATATTATTCCCTTGGGTACCTCCCTCTGTACCATATATTATCCCCCCATAGGTACACTACATGTATAGACATTATTACAAATCATACTTATCATAATGATCAAGGAATTTATGAAATAAACCATGAATTGACAGTTTAATGAGAGAAATGAGTATATTTGTATTAATTTCAAAGATAGAAAACCTTTACAACCTGTGCCTTGATGTTGTGCAAGTCCTCCCGGGGTCCGAAGCAGGAATCTCTTCTACTTTGACAAGCATTGCACTCTTTGAACCAAGACAACTAGAAAAGAGTGATTTAACCTCACAGAAAGTCTTAGTTATTTGAGACTGAATCTCAACAACATTTAACTTCAAATCTCTTAAGCTTGAACTCCCTTTGAGGCTACCCAAGGCCTCTTTTTATAGTGGAAAAGAGGAGGTTTCTAGTTCCAAATATGAAGGGATAGAATCCTCCTTCAAAGGGATAAGCTCCTTACATCAAGGGGTTAGCTCCATCAAGTGAGGGATGCATGAACCTCTTCAAAGCGTATCCATTCCCGAAAATTCCCGTCTAGAATCTTCTAGAATTCACCTGGAATTCACTTTTTATCTTCATTTTCTCACCTTTTTATATTTTACAGAGGTCCGCACCCATTACACAAAGAACGTGCGGTATGGTTCCGCAGGCAGGCTGAGATTTAGGTGCGGGACCGCAGGGAATGCATAGAGAAAGTGCGATACCAATTCTTAGGGGGTTTTAGGGATTTTTCTCTGATTTTGAAGATTGACATGAGGAGCTAGTATATTGGACTTGCAAAAGGAGGAAGTATGAGTAATGATAAGCTCATACTCATGGTAAAATTTCAAGGTGACAGTTTTCAGTGTAACATGGTTCCCCTAATTTTTCAACCAAGGCTTGGGTGGAAGAGCTAGACACCTTTCTGAAGCAGCATCAGATTTCCGAAGATGAAGCCATCAGAGTAGTAGCACTACACTTTGGAGGTAAGTTCTATGCATGGTGGTTATTTGAGTCTTTTGCTTTGAAGAATGCAAATAATTACTCTTATGCAATGTTCATTATAACTTTGGTGGAAAAATTTGGTAGGAAGAACTCTGAAACATATGTGGAGGAAACAAACACTTCTACACAAACAAAACCCTTGCATGTGATGGAAGAAACCATAGACTCAAAAACACTTCAGAGAACCATGAAGGAGGCTGATATCTTGCATGAAACTTTGTTAAAGGCAAGACTTTCATCTTGTATTTTGGCACAAGGAGGCAAATAGATCCCTTTAAAGAGGATCCAATCAGTGGAGGGTTGCCCACTCATGTTGAGGAGGCTAAGGGTAACAACGATGTCATTTCTAGAGTTGATCTAGCACCTCATGCAGAGGGAGGAGGAGCTGTTGCAACTAGAGGGATTCTTGCATCTTTGCAAGGAAGTCCCCAGGATCTCATACATGGAGGTCCAAGCACAATCAGTGAGTAGCATGATTGTGCAGCATTGCAGCTGGGAGGAGGAAGGGATGAAGAGCAGCATCAGGTGATGAGAGGCACACACCCTTCTCTATTCCAGAGAGCTAGTGCAAAGAAGAGGCTGACTGTATTGCATTGTGAAATCAAGGGCAAGGTTGCCCACCCATATGTACAACCCACTCTTGAAATTTTTGTTTCACTGCATAGAGGCATTCCACCAGGGAGGCCACTAGATCTATCATGGATGAAAGACATCTTGTCTTGGGATTCACCGCTCTTTTATTTTGGAGAGGTGAAGATTTTGGAGGAGAATTTGGCATGGGGGATTTCAATGTAGCAGATTGCAGCAGGAGGAGAGCTTCACATGCCAGATCACCAATGATGTCTCTGAGGAGGATTGATCCCTACTGGAGATCTCAACTCTTGGTAGAGTAATCCAAGGATCTAGGTGCATGGGTGATTCTCGATGACCCAGATAGAGATGATGAGTATATGGTGGATGATATGGTCATCTATTCACATGGCAGAGTCTTCTTGACTAGATATTCTAGTCTCAAGGAGAAGCTGTTGCATGCAGCATATGGGGACTTCTTTTCCATGTATTTTCATGCATATCTTTCCTTGGCAGAGGAGTTCATTTGGGAGGGCATTCAGCAAGACATATTTCAGCATATGGAGAGATACAGAGCCCGGATGATGATGGAGAGGATGTCACAGCCACCTTCCTACTCATTGGGAGTAAGGGAGCATTATCAGTGAAGCCATTTTAGCTCAAGTCTTTGAGTACATAATGGAGAATGTACAATTTCACCTTATGTTTTGTACTTCTTGTATTTTTCTGAGCAGCGTAATGTACCAAGGAGGATTATTCCTTCCTGAATATTGTATAATGATGTACTTGAAGCCATTTGTAGCATTGAGATTGGCTATCTCATTGGTGGTTTGTGAGGAAAGCCACATGACTTTTGGTGTGAACCATTGACACCCTTTTGTACCTTCATGCTTATATTTTGTAAAATGATTGTGGTAGCAAACAAGTGGCTGGAAGAACACTTTTTTTTTTTGGTTTGATGCAGGCAAGGGATGCACTGCACTAGTTCCTTGTATGGGACCTTGATCCACTTCCCAGTTGTCATGTGACAACTTATTTCTATTGGGTTTTGCTTCCATGTATTGTTGGTATCTCTATGTTCATGGGAAGCTTTGATTGGAGAGTGGGCTTGAGATTGAGGATGCCCATTGGGAGCATGATTCTCCCTACTATACATGTTTTAAATTTTAGGATGGACCATGGGCCAACCATGAATTCCACATTACATTTCTTTTCTTCTTCTGGGAGGAACCACTTGAAGAAATTGAGGAGGCACTCCATGGATTCCTTCTCCTTCTTGAGATGTCTATTGAGGGATTGAACTGATTTTCCTCACATCTAGGCTTGAGGCCAAGAATCGTCCTCCAAGACAACATCATTTCTACAGCAGAATAATGTTGTGTTGCAGGGTGTTGCAGTGAGGGTTCACTACACCACCTCCATTAGTTATTTTTCAGAGGAGGAGTCTCTCTTTCATTTGAGAGATCAGTTTGGAGGCCTTTGGAGCTAATTGCAGATGTTGGCATTGGGTGAACCCATTCTCTTTCCCCTACAATGTAGTTCCATGCAGTGACTGCGTTATTTCTAGTGAAGCATTTGCAGTAGGGCTCTTGCAGATTGTTGGAGGGTGAGATATTTGGTGAGGGGATCAACCTTTCACTTAAAATATCCATTGCAGGAGGCATATTCATTTTGGGAATCATCTACAGCCATCTCCATCTAGTTCTATTTCTGAGTTGCAACTGCTACCAGCAACTCCGGCATTTTCCAAAGTTTGTATTTTATAGCCAATCCTTCCAGGATTGACATGAGGTAGCCTTTGGGAGCTGAAATCTTCACTCCCAATGTTGTATGGGCCATATATTTGTACATCTATTTATTTGACATATGTTAGCATGCAGTTGCTCTATAAAACTGCACTATCATAGCTTGGGCACACATGTGTAACAGTGTTTTATCATGATTCATGTACTTGTTTCTTGAGGCTGAGCATTGCCTATATTGAGTAACCTTTTTCCTAAAGATATTGTATTCATTTATTGCTGCTATTATTTAATAATATGGCTATGGATCTTTCTCACATTTATATGATTTGAGTGTTACTACTGCTCCATTGTTGTGTTTGCTTATTGCTGGAGCTCCAACTTTAGAATATATTGAGATATTCTCATTGTTGTAGCATTTCCCTAATTTGGGATATTACACAAGCACGGAGTGTAATTCTTCGACTACAGAGAGATAAGGATTGGCTATGGTTTATGCACTATAGAAATTCTTCCACTATATGTTAGGAGGCCACTTCAAGATGTTTACTGAGCACTTTTATTTGAAGTAATTGGTCCATAATCCTATGTTGGGGGGATATAACTACAAGTGGTTTCTGTTGTTCCAAGAGTATTAATCTGAAGTTATTGGGAAGCCAGGGAGACTGAATGGTGGGATAGATCATCTGTTAGGAATTGAGAATGGAGAATATTCGAATATGTTGGAATATGGGTTACCCGATGTGAAGTTATTTGATATAAATGTGGTTGATGATCATTTCCCCAATATCATTCATTTCATGACTAGTGGACGTGCGCTCGAGGAGTATACATTTAAACAGAAGAAAGAGTTGGTTGTACGCGTAAATGAATTCATTCTCATTTCTAATCAGCTATACAAGATGGGTGCATATGAGATCTTGTGGAGGTATGTGTTGGAGTTTGAGAGATGAGACATCCTAGCTGAAGCTCATGAAGGGGTTGCCAAAGGTTACTATGCAAGGAAAGCAACCAAATAGAAGATTTTTCGAGTTGGTTTATGGTGGCCCACACTGCACAATGATGCATATATGCATTTATGTGCATATGATGTATACCAAAGGAAAGGAAATACATCACGATTCTTTGGGAATGTGCACATACATGCGATTCTTTGGGAATATAGAACTACATGCAATAAGTTGACAAGAAATATATCATTCAGGACGGTGTACGAGCATGAAGCTGTGATGCCAATGGAGTACATTCTTCCAAGTCTGCGCATTGCAACATTCACAAATATGGTTGAGTAGGATATTATGGAGGAATGATTGTTGCAGTTGGTCGCGCTAGAAGAGGATCACTTTATTTCAAATTTCCATCAGCAAGTGTAGAAGGCACGGGAAAAGGCTTGGCATGACAGACATATTAGACAAAAGGTCTTTAAGGAAGAATATTTTGTCTTTTTGTATGAAAGCAAGTTTGTGCACCACCCAGGGAAGTTCAAGATGCACTAGCTAGGACCATATATCATTATGGAGATCACTAACGGAGGTGCAGTGCGCCTGGCCACATTGAGCAGAGAAATATTTCTAGTTATGTTAATGGAACTCGATTGAAGCCATACAGGGATGACTATCTCCCTACACACACCAAATGACTATATGGCCGAAGAATTGGATTTGTGAAAAAGGGATGCTAGATTCACAAATAGGTGCGATAGGCGTGTAGAAGCTGTACACAGAGGTTGACTGGGTCACAGAGGTGTAAAAATATAGTAGTTGGAATAGTAAATATGGACAAGACACGATTCGTACCATTTGGAGGAGCATCTAAATTGCATTTAATGAGGATATTATGCCATATTTGAAGCCATTTTATCATTTATGGAGCTACATTAATGCATAAGAGACCATTTAAGAGGATCCTAAGCTATAAATATGACCAATGGGGTCGCATTAGTTCCCTTTTCCTTCTGTGTGATTTTTGTGAATTGAGCTCTCTGATTTCTAAGCTCTATCTAAGTTCTATGTATGGTCTTAATCTGTTGTTTGAGGAGGATCTACTCCATAGAGGTTGAGGCCACATAATCCCGCCAAGTATGATATCCACCAGATGAGGAGAGGAACCCATTGTGAAGGCCACTGAGACCCCTGTGCCAGCTAAAACTATGAAGGGACAAAACTCACTGTCTTGGAAATCTCCAAGAGAGAAGACCCCTAAGCTACGCTCCACTGCGGCTAAGCACCAAAATAAGCCCATGACGGAGTTTCCAGAGACCATACTAGAGGAATATGTGGTGAATATTGATAGCCTTGTCTCGCGATTTCCTTCTTGAAGAATCTCGACAAAGTGCGTTCTTATATCAACATGTCATTAATCCTGGAAACATACTGATGGAAGGTGATATGTTCGCAAAAGTTTTGATGTTGAAAATGGAGGACTAAGACCTGATATATCAAGAAAATTTTTCATACCTGACACCCCAGAGGTACTTGGACCAGGTTCCTTATGAGGAGGAATAGTGCGTGTTGAGCCGAATCACTGGGTGTTGGACCTGCACAAAGCAGGGCTGCTAAATTTGTTATAGATTCCACACTTCAAGTACATCTATATAAATGATATATGTGCATGGAAGTTTCTCACACTAATCCTTGACGATTTTTTATGGCTTGAGGAGCACATACCAATCGATGCCGCACTAATCCATTGCATCACCATCTTGCTTGACCAAGGTGAAAACTTGGTGGTACAATTTGAAGGCAAAGGCCAAGAAAAGAAGGTCAAGGAGAAAAGTAAGAATGATTATTAGGTCACGCACCACTGTTGCAAGTTCCTTGTAAGTGATATTAATGACCCTGTTGTTTTATTTGGAACTCTCATCCTAGAAGGAAAAATGATGAGGAAGTGTAGACCAAAGGAAGTCCCAAACTAGGTTATTGCGATCACTAGACAATGTGAGAAGGGCATGCAATACAATTGGGCCGAGTATCTATGTACAGAATTCTCGGAGAATGTGCGTGAGGCACAGGAAGATGGGAAGAATTTTTATTATGCCTGTCTATTTCTTTTGATAGCACTCATTAGCTGGAAGACGTCGGAAGAAACATAGGTTCCCGACATTAAGCCCACAATGTACGAAGCCGCATGCTATGCCACACTCTGAAACTCCACAATTATAGTGTGCATCAGCGAAAATAAGAGCTTCTCGGTCATTTTTGACTCAGCACTGTGTCAAGCCATCCAATCCAAGCCAAGGTTTTCTGCAACCATGTATGAGAAATACAAGTTGATTTCTGACTTCAAGGCGACATTCCACAATGTACACATTTTCATGAAAGGCATTTTTGAGGGTATACGGTATGATTTTCCCTACTCAATTACAAAAGATGAATTAGTGCATGTCAAGTCAAAGTGGCCTCTATCTTGGTTGGAGTTGCGCACCATGGGAGGTGGATCCTCGTCCATTTCAAAGACTCCAACAAAGGCCAAAACAAGTACATGACCAATGATAAAGACATTAGAGTAGAATCCATGCCAGCCACAACTGGTGAGACCATCGATCTAGAGAAAGAGACTACGCCTGAAAATAATGGTGCAGGTACAAAGGAGACTGAGGCTTAGACTATCAAGGAGCTTGTAGTGCAGAACGCCAAGGGAATAAAGCATGGATCTCAGGTCACAGGAGGTCGATGGAAAAAGAAAAAAGGGTCCAATGCAGCTGGTGAAGAATACCTCACTCTAATAGAGTACAATTTCAACGAAGTTGAACACACCGTGACGTCCACGATCGAAGATATATGAACAGATCTGGAGGCACAGTAAAAATATTCACTCAAAGGAGTACAAACTGGCATATAATAGAGGAAAGTGCAGGAGAGCTTGATCCAAGTGAGTGTGGCCCAAGTGATCCAACGTGAAGTTAGCATGCTTGCCACCAACGCGCAACCAATCAACACTGTATTGCCATCAACCAGGGATATTCGCCTCATTTGGATCCCCGCGCCCACTATCCAAGAAGATTTTCAAACTCTGCACACAATTCTCTGAGCCTGTGGAGAGATCAATGTTGATCTGGTTGTGCTCCTATCAGGAAATTTCCACATGATCCACAACATTATTGTGGAAGAGATATAGTATAGAGAGGACTAAGCATACCGTATTGCAAATGAGTCACAACAGCAAGCAGTCAAACTTCAGCACAAAAAACATAAAATATAGGAAGCATGTCTGGTAGCTGAGGTTGAGCGCATCGCCCTGGAGGCCAAAATTGATCAAGTATGCAGTTATTTTCCAGTGGACCCTGCCTGAGCCGAACCTGCAGAAAAATTGGAAGGTTTGGCTGCTGTGATGAAGTGGAGACTATCAGAGAAGAATTTGAACAGAAAATTGAAGACTTGCAGATGAAGCTGCAACCAAAAACACCACTAGAGGTCAGAGCATAGTGTGTTGCAAAAGTCAACGCAGCAACAGATAGTATATCAATTGCAGTCGCCGATTATGGAAAATTTTTAGATAAGGCCATGGGTGTTTGGACTTCGGTTCATAATGACCTAATGGTGTAGCAGTTGCACAATGAGTTGCGTGTAAAGGAACAACAATTCACAGACATTAGGATGGAAATGCCAATGTTGGTGATAGCACATCGAATTTCTTGCCTTTAGTAGGGCTCAGCTATTAAAACAAATATTGAAGATCTACATCATCAGGAATAATTAATGGAAGCAAGGATGCAGCCATGGGCTGAGGAAGCCCTGCAGTTGTCTCAGACCCTAGATGGTGCATTAAATACCTTCAGCAGATGCAACACAACATAAATCAAATAGTTGAAGGGCCGAAGACTACGAAGCTCATGGATGAAGCATAGGGAGTTGTTGCGCAAAGTGTTGAAGTGGTCTTGCCACTGAAGAGATCTGTCAAAGCGCTCAAAGCAAAGATGAAGGAGCCTGGCACAGAGTGACTCGGGACGAGTCACGAGTTTGTGTTGGGGGGCTGTTGGAGCAGGGTCCCCTAAGTTTAATTTTGACAAAGTTTCGTATATATTCTTTTGTGTGTTGTGCGAAAGAGTCAAAAGGGGCTTTGGGGTGGGTCAAAGTCCCTATTCAATGTAAATTGGTCTTAAGGGAAAACTATGAGTCTCAAATGATGGTTTGATACCATGATATCTGCGCACTAAGATAGCATAAACATAGATAGATCAAGTCAGGTAAAGATATAGTATGATTTGATGATGAATGTTTTGTAAGGGTTTGTTCTAAGTCTAGGTTTTTGGATAGAAAAGGCTCCTTCTGGATGTTTTCACGGAGACTATAGTCCTGGCTATGTGCATAATCCACTGGTTGTGTGCATGGAAGGGTAATTGGTACCGAAGAACTGAATGTATTGAACTACTGGATCTCTTAATATAGAATACTATTTTGGCGAAATTGAATGTGTTATGCACTTGATGTGTTATGTATCTGTTATTTTCTTTGAGATCGAAATATGTTATGTGATGTGTTATATTTACTTCTGTTATGATTAAATGCATCTACGCAATTGAGTAGATTCTAGTATGTGTGAATTACAATTCTGATGAATAGATCCGATTAAGTACATTTTTTTACTGTGCACGAATATATATTAAATTATTCTGAGCTAATCTGTGACAAAGTTGATCTATTGTTTTTCTATTTTGTTGTTGTGCGCATCTGCATATTATCTGTGATAAGTCTATTTAGGACCACCACATCAAATTCTTCCTCAGGGTGTGGAAAACTATTTCCAACACCCCCCCATACTACTTCGAGTGAGACTTTGATCTGTGCAATCAGGTCATTGCCGAAAGGGCTAGTAGTTGGAGGGTTTGTTTATTGCATGATAAATCTGAACCTAGGTCAGGACCCCTCAAGCCAACAGTTGCAAATATGGGAGCAAGAGGATCTCCCATGGCACCTCGACCAAAAAAATAACCCTATACCTTCCTGACAAGCCTAGTTTAGACCCTAAAACAAATTTTTGGGTTGATGGAGGGGGAAGAAAAAAATAAAAATTATTCCATAAATATTTCTCTATTGTTCAATATCTTGCTATCAAAGAAAATAGTAAGGATTACAAAATCATTAATTTCATTTCTTTTACTTCCTCTTCCTCCTACACACATGTTATTGAACACTTTGTACACACAAAATTTCAGGATTCTCTTACTTCAACAAATTTTTTATCATTAAAAAAATATTATTTAGCTAAAGGAAATGAATAATCTACCATAGAAATCATCAAAATTATACATGGGAAAAATTTGAACATCAACAAGGGGTTGAAAGAACAACAAAAAGATAAACTAGTTGAGGTATTTCAAAGGAAGAGTGATGCCTTTGCATGGGATTAATATGAAATGAAGGGGATCGAACCATATTTATGTACAAACCATAAATATATCAAGGAATTATTAAGGCCCATTCACAAACGCCAACGCCAGATGAATCCATCATTAAGCGACATAGTTAAGGAAAAACTATAGAAATTACTTGTAGCTTATTTTATTTTTCCAAATGATGAAAATTAGTGGGTATATCCTTTATTCATTGTACCAAGAAATAATGGAAAATTAAGGATTTTTTAGACTATATAGATCTCAACAAAGAAACATATAATACCATTTTCACTTTCGATTTATTGACCAAGTCTTAGATACCTTGGTATCGAATAATTATTTTTCTTTCCTCGATGGATTTAGCAGTTATTCCTAGATCCAAATTTTTCCCAAAGACCAGTACAAAACCACATTCACTTGTCCATGAGGAACATTCTCCTACCTTGTTTCACCATTCCGATTTTTTAATGCTATTTCAATCATTCAAATAGTTTTCATAGGTATATTTTATGATTTGATTCATGATTGTGTGGAAATATATATGGGTGATGTTATGATTTATGGTGATGAATTTAATGAAGAAATAGTTAAATTTTAAAATACATTAACAAGGTGTAAGGAAAGTAGTGTTTTTCATGTAATGTGAAATTTTCAATGATGTTGATTGATGGAATCGTTATGGAGCACCGTATCTTTGATAAAGTTATTCATGTGGATCCAAAAAAAATAGAGGAAATCCTAAATATGCCAACTCCATGCTCACAAAATGAGGTACAAAAATACTTGGTACATGATGGTTATTATAGATGTTTCATTAAAATATTTTGAAAAATTTCCCATCCATTTTTTTCCTTAAAAAAATATTGAATTTGTGTGGACATGCGATTTCCAACATGCATTTGAAGAATTGAAGTCTAAGGTATCTCAAGCTCTGATTTTTAAAGGGACCAATTGGTCCCTCCATTTTATTATATCTATAGAGGCATAAAACACCACCATTGGAGTTTTTACAGGGTAATTAGAAGGAAAAGATACATATGAAATATATTTCATAAGAAAAAACCTCTCAAGAAAAATTAAACTATATTGTAACTTAAAAGGAATTTCTAACAAATATCACTTGGAATCAGAAAAAGGGCATCTTATGGAGGTATTTTTAAAAAATGGGTATAATAAAAATCAAGCCATCAAGGCCTTCCGCAATGCCAACGAACCCAAACATAACGATACAAACAATAATGACAACAAGGACAACATTGTTGGAAAGGTTGACTTACCTTACATCGTAGGTATCATTGATAGGACTGTCAATATATTTAAAAAGAATAAAACTCCTGCCACTTTCAAACCTATGAACACCATTTGCAGCAGCCTCAAGTATGTTAAAGATACCGTAGAACCTAAATTTCAAAAAGGAGTTTACCTCATCCATTTCTCTTGTGGAAAACCATAAATTGGGGAAACTGGTTGTTCCATCAAAACCAGGATCCAGGAACACTCTGCAGACATAAAACATAACCACTCCAAACCTCTGCCATAGATGAACATTATAACACCACCAAACATCAAATATGTATTGAAAACTCCCGTATAATTCCTAAAATCATGTTGGAAATGTTTTCATTGATGGAAAAGGAGATGGCAAAGGAGGAGCACCTGAAACAGCAGAGGCAGCAGAGGCAGATGAAATAGAGGAATAGAAGCTAAAGCAGCAGAGGAATTAGAGACAGAGCATTGAAGTTGAAAGGGCCTGTTTGATTGAACATGTTATGAAGAGTGGAATGCTGGGAAGTATTAAACATTTGATTGTGCAAAGGCCATCCCATTGAAGATTAGGCCAAAGACAGAGATTTTGTATGTAAATTCATCTTTATGAAAGAATTTACTTTGAAATTGGATGCGGGATGTGCACTGTTTGCTTTAGTTCTGTAAAAATATACTTGGTTTGACAAGTACATACTACGTTCTGGGATGAAGCTCTATACATAGGAGAGGAATTGATATTAAATAATATCGATATTGTTGGTTGAATCGGTTAGAAGAAAGAAGTGAGGGATTGATCTGTCATCTGATTCTCTGAAATTGAAGGAGTTAACCGACCAGTAGTAACCTCATATCAGGATTGAAAGAAGGGTTAATAGTAATCAAGTATCTGTACATCAGATTGTTATATACTATTTAACATTGTGGTTAATATGTTGTCGATTGGAGGGTCGATAGTGTAGAGTTAGAGGTTAAGGAAGAAGCGATGGTCTAGCTGCATTAAGGGCACAGTGGGTTATTTAACTTATGTGTGAGCTGCAGATGAAGTAATGTGAATGTGAAGACAAAGTGAGGGCGGATTTTATATCAACAAAGGCGTTGAAACGTATAAAATAACGAAGTTAAGAAACGAAGCAGAACCATAAAGGAGAGGCGGAACCGTGAGGAACAGTGAAATCCAGATTCAAGAAACAGTTTATGGTATTCGCATAGCTCCTAAAGTGGTAAGCTGATTTGAGAAAAATAACGTGATTCCAAAAATGGAATGACACGTGGCAAAAAGTGGTCTGTAAAAACAACCTTCATCGTGTGATTTTGGAGGAGCAAGTCACGTGTAACTTTGTTGCGCGATATACATTATACGCCGTCAGATATTTTGTTGGAGCGCGATGGGCTTATAACCGTTGGATTGTGATCGAAGTCACACAAAGGTATGTTAAATGCTGGGGCCGCTTTATTGCAATGGTTGTATTGAGTTTGTCAAAGTTCTGGGATCGGAGTTAATATAAAGTGAACGCCAATTATATTGGGATTATTTTATGCACAGTCAATATATCATAGACAGGGAACCTTACTGTAAGGTCCGAACTATAGAAACCCTTCGACTGTTAAAAGTCTATCATCGTATATCTAAATGCCCAGGATTGCTATAAGCGCGGGTGTATGGAAATTAAAAGAGCTGGAACCATTCGTAGCTTTAAGACTAAGGTTAGAATAAAGAACATGGCTAAGTCTATGCTGGGAGCGGAAACATTAAATGAACCAAGGAGCCCGAGAGGTTATATAAATGTATATATACATTAATGCTAGGTTTAAGTCTGAGCAAAAGACTTAATACTATATTGATAGACAATATTTTATATATAGTGTGGGACCCCCCCCCCCACCTGCATAAAATTCCGAGAATCATTACCCAAGCTGGACGATACTATAAGGCGGATAAGGAAGCTTATATATATGTAGCGCGTTACATATATTGCGCCTTATACACAAAGGTCCAAAGCGTATATATAAATTTATATGGAGCGATTTATGGATAAGGGACCAAAGGTATAATACAAGGCATATGTATCATATTATTGAGCTCAAGATCAAAGAAACCAAAGGTAAAAAAATCTTATATTGTTGGACCCTCATCCAATCGCATCAAAGAAAATTTGGCAGCGGAACTTGTTATCAAAATATTGCGATTGTGATTGAGTTCCGAACCCGATATGATCTAAATGATGATTCATATATGTTTGAGTTCTAGTAAACTGTGTTACATCGCATCGGAGAAGGAGCAGAGCATCGGAACATACAAATGCAAGTTGCGATTGCGACATTCGAAAAAACTCGAAAAGCGATTCATCGCATCAGCATATCAAAGTGAACAGTGATTGATCGCATCGGAGCATCGGAGCATAGGAATATGGGAACATGCAACTGGAAGTTGCGATTGCGATTAATCGCAATCAGAAATAATGATTGCATCACATCGAATCAGAGTGATCACATCGCATCAAAGAATGATGCAAGCTCGGAAAGTGGGTCCGAAAAGGAAATTTTATGTATTAAAATGATTCATTATTGTTACATTGCCAAGAGGTATCGGAGTTAAACAACGCGGCAATTTGTATGTTAAAGCTCTGTATAATTATGCCGATAGTTTAAATTGTGTTATATCTACAGTCGAAGATTTGTTGTGGTGTCTCATAGCAAGTAAGTTGAGGACACAATAGGTGTTAAAGCTTTAGGCCCGATGTGTGAAAGCCATGAACACATATTGAACGATTCAATGATTGATTAACCATTGGGTTATGGTTTCTAAGGTTCGAATATCAAAATAATAATGCCAAGAATGAACATTAATTTCCTGAAATAATAGAAGGAGAGAACCTTGCATAGAGGGCATATATTGGGTTTATAACCATGGAGATATTTTAGCCTCCACTTTCAGTTATTTAAACTGCCAGTAAAGGAACCAAAGCATTGGAATTTTCCCAGATTTAAAGTCAGCAGTTATATATATTGTAACACAGCTATATATATACAGTAGAAACACAATCACGGTGAACAGGAATATGCACAGGAATGAATTTGATAGGTGTACAAGCACTGAAAACTAGAAAATATGCAGAAGACAGTGAGTAGAAGAAAGCAAAACAGTTACTTGATAGCAGCAGAAAAGACAAAGCCAGCAAATCCAAAAGCCATAAAATGGGCTGAGTAAAATTGTCTTTATGTAACTAAAAATGTAACTGTAAATGTTTTAATTGACTTTATATTTTTTGTGATGCATTGGCAAGTCTCTGGAGAAAAATAAAACTCCCACTATAATATTGAAATTAATGCATATTGTTATATTTTTCTGAATGAGCGGGTAAAAGAAATGAGATGGCAGAAGGCAAAGAGGCATGGATGTCCATTTCAAATTCCCTTAGGAATGCCAACAGTCATAATGGATTTCTATAAATAATATCACCTTGATATTCATAAGAGAGTTAGAGAGTGAGAGGTTGGAGAATGCAGAATTGAGGTAGAAAAGATAAGAAGAAGGAGGAGCAGAATGAGATGCAGTGAAAATTTAGAGAATGCATAAATGAAGCAGTGAGGCAGAGAAGAAGGAGGAGCTAATAGTGAATCTGAAAAGATGCAAAAATGATATAAGGCAGATATGAAGACTAATGCACAGCAGTGAAGATGGTACAGAACAGAGCTGATATCCAAGGTAAATTAGCAACTGTTTTTCTTTTGAAAGAGTAAGGAAGTTGGAACTTCCCTATCAAGTTGTAGCTTGATAGATATTAGTTGTAGCTGACTGAGGTAGGAGCCTCCTGTAGGTTGGTGCCTACAGAAAATCAGTGGTGAGAGGGAGTTGGAGCTTGCCTTTGCACCACAACAATAATAAGATGTGGTTTTCTCCCTTTATGGGTTTCCACTTATATCTGGTGTCTCTGTGCATGATGTTTATGTGTTGATATGGTTTATCTCATCTGCTTAATACTTGCTACTCTCATATTGAATCTGTTGTTACATTATATTAATAATTGCTGCTCACATTCTAAGACTACTCACATATTAAGTTGAAAATGAAATGAAGGTGTAAATAAGTTTTAATGAAATTTTTTAAAAATTCCATGAATGTGTTAAACTGATTCAGCCCCCCCCCCTCTCAGTTTAACTAAGGGTTAAACAATTGGTATCAGAGCGGGTTCCTTTGGTGCAAGCCTAATAGCTTGAAGGAGATTTGGTTAAGTCATGGACTATCAGAATGTACCTGTGTTAAATACAACAAACTTTCCTGAATGGAGAGATAAGGTTAAAACATGATTATTGGCTTATGAATATGAAGTATGGAAGCTTGTATGTGATGGTTACTGCACAGACTCCCCCACGGTGAAAGAACAACAGAGGAATGGCAAGGAAAAATGTGTGATATATAACAGTCTTCATAACAAGGACCTTCAGTTAATAATGGACTTAACCTCTACAAAAGAAATCTGGGACAGATTGCATTTCATGCATGGAATAGACAAAGAGGACTGCATTGTCAAGAAGAAGAAGAGAATTAAGAAGAATAAAAATTCAGGTCAAAAGGAAAATATTCAATCAAATGAGGTACCTGCTAGTGTGAATGGTAGTGAGAACCATGAAGAAATTGCAGCCGAAGAAAAAGCCAAACTTGACACAGCCTTAACTGAAATAGGAAGATTGAAGAATGAAAACAAAGACCTGAAGACATTGGTGCAAATTTGTGATGAGAAAGAGTATGAAGATAAGAAATAGATTGTTGGCCTAAAGACTCAACTTGAATAAGCACGGAAAGTAGAAGATACTCTACTGCAACAAATGAGAGAGAAAAGTCTGGAATGTGAAAAATTGGAAGAATAAGTTGTGTGCCTGAGAAAGAAATTAGAAAAATCCCAAAGAGAAGTATTAATGAATACTCCACAAATGAAAAGCTCTAGACAGTTGGACCAAATTCTCAATTCTCAAAGATCTCCTCTCATAAAGGCTGGGATAGGATATGAAGGAGAAACCAGTAAGCCCAAGGTAGAAGATAACAAGAAAATCATCTTTGTAAAAGCTGTAAAGGAAAATGAAGCAGCTCAGAATATTCCCACAGAAGAAGAAACCAGCAAGAACAAGATTTGTAAGGAAACAAAAAAAATCAAGCAGCAACATGAAAGAACAGAGAATGAGAGGATGAAACAATCAACTGCTAAAGGCTCATATGCTCCTAAGGATGGATTGAACAAATTCCTAAGATGTCAAAGGAGGTTCTTCCCTCCTATGAAAAATAGCACATGTCTCTCTTGTCATAAACCAGGACATATTGCAGCACAATGTAAGACAAAGCCTATCAACTTCAACCTACAAAAGATGCGGCAAATGAGAAGACTACCTCAAGAAAGCAAATGGAAAAGACAATCTTTCACCAGGTACACAAATCATTTCCATGGCTACTGTTATGCATGCAATAATTTTGGAAATAAATTTGTTGAATGTAAATTGTATTCAAAAAGGGGAACAAAATATTATACATCAGCTCAAATGTACCTTGGTCAAATAAGATGCTATGTATGACTCAAGCATGGTCACAAAGCAAAGGATTGTAATCTGCCATATACATTAAAGGACTCTAGACAGAGGATGGAATCTAATCAAATAAAAAAAAGCTATAAATCTAAAAGAAGTGCAGACATTATGATGAACCCCAATAAAGTATGGAAGGAAAAGAGAAAGGGGGAGCCTATTATCTCAATAACATAATGAAAACATCATAGTCTCAGGGGGAGCTGCTTTAGGAAGCAAAGCAAATATCCATCCAGCGATAAATATGAAGCAACATCCCAGGGGGAGAGAAGTTCATAAATAATCCCCATGAAAGTAGTATAATAAGAGCCCCTTGGAAAGAAGACAGCTACAAGGACAGGAAGAGAAAGGAAATTTTCTCCAACAGAGAACTATAGAGGAAGAAGAACACCTGAAGCACACAATAGCCAACAGGTTGATGGAAGGAGCGAAAGCAACAAGCAACCATGATGATAGAGGAAACATAATCAATGAACATGTGAACTAAGAAGAGATCATCACATTAAGGGATGATCATAGAGTGCATCATACTGCTAGAATTAACAATGAATCACTTAAAGAAGAATGAGTAAGAAAAGTGCCTATCATCAGTTCATTACATCTTTCATCTATGAAAAATCCACTTGGAGGAATGCAGTTAAGTGAGTAATAAATCCTTGAGTAATCAGCCCATGACGATTCATAAAATAGAAATTGAAGATGCCTTCCCAAAGATCTTTATATCAGAACTGTTGAGTTTATTTTTAAGGCAACAATGATTCTAGAATTGTCATTGAAAAGAAAATGCAGTGACATTCCTTTAAATCAGAATGACAGACTAAGAAAAATATTAAATAATGACAAGATCAGATTGAGGATATTGATGACTGTTAATGTGAACATTGAAAATCTCAATAGAAGAATTTATAAAGGATGTCTAATATTATGGGTAAATGTGCAATCTAAAGTGAAATCTCTGCATATTTTATCAAGGTAATATCATTTGGTACTTGGAGTAGGCATCATGTCTATCAACAGAATATCAAGAGTTATCATGGAGTAGCAACGTGGTACAGGTCCTCAGGATCAAAGGTTATGGCAAAAGTACATCAAGATAGTATTCCCAGCGTTATCTACATTTAGCATGAAAAGTAGCAAGAACCTTTCAGGTATTAATTGTAATATCCTTATCAGCATCTGAGCTCATAGCACCAACAACAGGCAGGAAAAGTGTACCATAGCAATAAAAGATATATTGATTTCATCACAATTGAATAGATGTTGTACTGCATATGACTATTGTAGAAGAAGACATATTCCATCCACAATCTTCCTTAACAGAAATGTATTAGTGCACTACATCAGATAGAGACTGAAGTATAATTGAAGCATTCTCATTCTTTTAGGTTTAATCCAATGATTCATCTCTGATAAGATAAAGCTGGTACAATGTGTTCTATGAAGTGTCATTATCCTCACTTTCAGTGTTATACAAGTGAAAGGAGTCAATGCTTTGGGATTGTATCAACTTGCAGTGTACATTCAAGATCAATAATCCTCAAAAGTGTTCTCTCAACAAATCTTTTACACCAGTTTGGAGCAGAAGGGTACAAATTCAGAAGAAGAAGGCCTAAACACATCTCAAAGAGAGGAAATGCAGAGATAGAATCTACACTAAGAGATGTTCAACCCTTTGCCATTGATTTCAAAGGGGGAGGAAAAGCAGATAGGCAGAGGAAGCATTGGAAAAGGAGGAGCACCTGAAACAGCAGAGGCAACAGAGGCAGATGAAATAGAGGAATTGAAGCTGAAGCAGCAGAGGAATTAGAGACAGAGCAGTGAAGTTGAAAGGGCCTAAAGGAGTTTGATTTAATATGTTATGAAGAGTGGAATGCCGGGAAGTATTAAACATTTGATTGTGGAAAGGCCATCCCATTGAAGATCAGGCCAGAGATAGAGATTTTGTAAGTAAATTCATCTTTATGAAAGAATTTACTTTGAAATTGGATGTGAGATGTGCCCTGTTTGCTTTAGTTTTGTAAAAAGATACTTGGTTTGACAAGTACATACTACGTTCTGGGACAAAGCTCTATACATAGGAGAGGAATTGATAATAAATAATATCAATATTGTTGATTGAATCGGTTAGAAGAAAGAAGTGAGGGATTGATCTGTCATCTGATTCTCTGAAATTGAAGGAGTTGACCGACCAGTAGTAACCTCATATCAGGATTGAAAGAAGGGTTAATAGTAAATAGGTATCCGCACATCGGATTTTTATATACTATTTAACACTGTGGTTAATATGTTGTCAATTGGAGGGTCGATAGTGCAAAGTTAGAGGTTAAGGAAGAAGCGATGGTCCGGTTACATTAAGGGCACAGTGGGTTATTTAACCTCTATGTGAGTTGCAGATGAAGTAATGTGAATGTGAAGACAAAGCAAGGGCAGATTTTATATCAACAAATACGTTGAAAGATATAAAAGAACGAAGTTAAGAAATGAAGTGGAACCATAAAGGAGAGGCAGAACCGTGAGGAACTGTGAAAGTTGGATTCAAGAAACATTTTATGGTATTCGCGTAGCTCCTAAAGCAGTAAGCTGATTTGAGAAAAATAACGTGATTCCACAAAGGGAATGACATGTGGCAAAAAGTGGTTTGTAAAAACCACCTTCATCGCGTGATTTTGGAAGAGCAAGTCACGTGCAACTTTGTTACGCGATATTCATTATATGCCGTCAAATATTTGGTTGGAGCATGACGGGCTTATAACCATTGGATTGTGATCGAAGTCACACAAAGGTATGTTAAATGTTGGGGCCACTTTATTGCAATGGTTTTATTGAGTTTTTCAAAGGTCCGGGATTGGAGTTAATATAAAGTGAATGCCAATTATATTGGGATTATTTTATGTGCAGTTAATATATCATAGACAGGGAACCTTAATGTAAGGTTTGAACTATAGAAACCCTTCGACTGTTAAAAGTCTATCATCGTATATCTAAATGCCCAGGATTTCTATAAGCGCAGGTGTATGGAAATTAAAAGAGCTAGAACCATTCGTAGCTTTAAGACTAAGGTTCGAATAAAGAACATGGCTAAGTCTATGCTGGGAGCGGAAACATTAAACAAACCACGGAGCCCAAGAGGTTATATAAATGTATATATACATTAATGCTGGGTTTAATTCTGAGAGAAAGACTTAATACTATATTGTTAGAAAATATTTTATATATAGTGTGGGACCCCCCCACCTACATAAAATTCCGAGAATCATTACCCAAGTTGGAGGATACTTTAAGGCGGAAGTGGAAGCTTATATATATTAGGTGTGTTACATATATTGCGCCTTATACACAAAGGTTCAAAGCATATATATAAATTTATATGGAGCGCTTTATGGATAAGGGACCAAAGGTATAATACAAGGCATATGTATCATATTATTGAGCTCGAGATCAAAAGAACCAAAGGTAAAAAAATCTTATATTGTGGGACCCTCATCCAATCGCATCGAAGAAAAGTTGGTAGCGGAACTTGTTATCAAAATATTGCGATTGCGATTTAGTTCCGGACCTGATATGGTCTAAATGATGATTCGTATATGTTTGAGTTCTGGTAAACAATGTTACATCGCATCGGAGAAGGAGCAGAGCATCGAAACATACAAATGCAAGTTGCGATTGCGACATTCGGAAGAACTCGAAAAGCGATTCATTGCATCGGCATATCAAAGTGAACAGTGATTGATCACATCGGAGCATCGGAGCATAGGAATATAGGAACATGCAACTGGAAGTTGCAATTGCGATTAATCGCAATCAGAAATAGTGATCGCATTGCATTGAATTCGAGTGATCGCATCGCATCGAAGAATGATGCCAGCTCGGCAAGTGGGTCCGAAAAGGACATTTTATGTATTAAAATGATTCATTATTTTTACATTTCCAAGAGGTATCGGAGTTAAATAACGTGACAGTTTGTATGTTAAAGCTCTGTATAATTATGTCGATAGTTGAAATTGCGTTATATCTAAAGTCGAAGATTTGTTGTGGTGTCTCATAGAAAGTGAGTTGAGGACACAATAGGTGTTAAAGCTTCAGGCCTAATGTTTGAAAGTCGTGAACACATATTGAATGATTCAATGATTGATTAACCATTGGGTTATGGTTTCTAAGGTTCGAATATCAAAATAATAATGCCAATAATGAACATTAATTGCTTGAAATAATAGAAGGAGAGAACCTTGCATAGAGGGAATATATTGGGTTTATAACCATGGCGATATTAAAGCCTCCGCATTCAGTTATTTAAACTGCTAGTAAAGGAAACCAAAGCATTGGAATTTTCCCATATTTAAAGTCAGTAGTTATATATATTGTAACGTAGCTATATATATACAGCAGACACATAATCACGGTGAACAGGAATATGCACAGGAATGAATTTGACAGGTGTACAAGCACAGAAAACTGGAAAATATGTAGAAGACAGTGAGCAGAAGAAGGAAGAACAGTTACCTGATAGCAGCAGAAAAGACAAAGCTAGCAAATCCAAAAGCCAGAAAATGGGCTGAGTAAAATTGTCTTTATGTAACTGAAAATGTGACTGTAAATGTTGTCATTTATTTTATATTGTTTGTGATGCATCGGCAAGTCTCCGGAGGAAAATAAAACTCCCACTATAATATTGAAATTAATGCATATTTTTATATTTTTCTGAATGAGCGGGTAAAAGAAATGAGAAGGTAGAAGGCAAAGAGGCATGGCTTTCCATTTCAAATTCCCTGAGGAATGCCAACAGTCATAAGGGATTTCTATAAATAATATCACCTTGATATGCGTAAGAGAGTTTGAGAGAGAGAGGTTGGAGAATGCGGAATTGAGGTAGAAAAGATAAGAAGAAGGAGGAGCTGATAGTGAATCTGAAAAGATGCAGAAATGATATAAGGCATATATGAAGACGGATGCACAACAGTGAAGATGGTACAAAACAGAGCTGATATCCAAGGTAAATCAGCAAGTGTTTTTCTTTTGAAAGAGTAAGGAAGTTGGATCTTCCCTATCCAGTTGCAGCTTGATAGATGTCAGTTGCAGCTGACTGAGGTAGAAGCCTCCTATAGGTTGGTGCCTACAGAAAATCAGTGGTGAGAGGGAGTTGGAGCTTGCCTTTGCATCACAACAATAATAAGATGTGTTTTTCTCCCTTTATGGGTTTCCACTTATATCTGGTGTCTCTGTGCATGATGTTTATGTGTTGATGTGGTTTATCTCATCTGCTTAATACTTGTTGCTCTCATATTCAATCTGCTATTACATTAACAAATCTGTTTGATAGTAATACTTGTTTCTCACATATTAAGTTGACCATGAAATGAAGGTGTAAATAAGATTTAAAAGAAAAGTTTTAAAAGTCCATGTATGTGTTAAACTGATTCACCCCCCCCTCTCAGTTTAACTAAGGGTTCAACAATTGGTATCGGAGCAGGTTCCTTTGGTGTAAGCTTAATAGCTTGAAGGAGATCTGGTTAAGTCATGGACTATCAAAATGTGTCTGTGTTAAATACAACAAACTTTCCTAAATGGAGAGATAAGGTTAAAACAGGATTATTGGCTTATGAACCTGAAGTATGGAAGCTTGTATGTGATGGTTACTGCACAGACTCCCCCACGGTGAAAGAACAACAGAGGAATGCCAAGGAAAAATGTGTGATATATAATAGTCTTCATAACAAGGACCTTGAGTTGATAATGGATTTAACCTCTGCAAAAGAAATCTGGGACAGATTGCATTTCATGCATGGAATAAACACAGAGGAATGCATTGTCAAGAAGGAGAAGAGAATTAAGAAGAAGAAAAATTCAGGTCAAAAGGAAAATATTCAATCAAATGAGGTACCTGCTAGTGTGAATGGTAGTGAGAACCATGAAGAAATTGCAACTGAAGAAAAATCCAAACTTGACACAACCTTGCATGAAATAGGAAGATTGAAGTATGAAAACAAAGATCTAAAGACATTGGTGCAAATTTGTGATGAGAAAGAGTATGAAGATAAGAAAGAGATTGTTGGCCTGAAGACTCAACTTGAAGAAGCACGGAAAGTAGAAGATACTCTGCTGCAACAAATGAGAAAGAAAAGTCTGGAATGTGAAAAATTTGAAGAAGAAGTTGTGTGCCTGAGAAAGAAATTAGAAAAAGTCAAAAGAGAAGTATTAATGAATACTCCACAAATGAAAAACTCTGGACAGTTGGACCAAATTCTCAATTCTCAAATATCTCCTCTCATAAAGGCTGGGATAGGATATGAAGGAGAAACCAGTAAGCCCAAGGTAGAAGATAATAGGAAAATCATCTTTGTAAAAGTTGTAAAGGAAAATGAAGCAGCTCAGAAGATTCCTACAGAAGAAGAAGCTAGCAAGAACAAGATTTGTAAAGAAAAATAGAACATGTCTCTCTTGTCATAAACGAGGACATATTGCAGCACAATGTAAGACAAGGCCTATCAACTTCAACCAGCAAAAGATGCAGCAAATGAGAAGACTACCTCAAGCAAGCAAATAAAAAAGACAATATTTCACCAAGTACACAAATCATTTCCATGGCTACTTTTATGCATGCAATAATTTTGGACATAAATTTGTTGAATGTAAATTGTATTCAAAAAGGGGAACAAAATATTATACATCAGCTCAAATTTACCTTGGTCAAATAAGATGCTATGTATGCCTCAATCATGGTCACAAAGCAAAGGATTGTAATCTGCCATATACATTAAAGGACTCTAGACAGAGGATGGAATCTAATCAAATCAAACAAAGCTATGAATCTAAAAGAAGTGTAGACATTATGATGAACCCCAATAAATTATGGAAGGAAAAGAGAAAGGGGGAGCCTATTATCTCAATAACATAATGAAAACATCATAGTCTCAGGGAGAGATGCTCTAGGAAGCAAAGAAAATATCCATCCAGTGATAAATATGAAGAAACATCCTAGGGGGAGAGCAGTTCATAAACAATCCCCATGAAAGTAGTATAATAAGAGCCCCTTGGAATGAATATAGCTATAAGGAAAGGAAGAGAAAGGACATTTTCTCCAATAGAGAACTATAGAGGAAGAAGAACACCTGAAGCACACAATAGCCAACAGGTTGATGGAAGGAGAGAAAGCAGCAAGCAGCCATGATGATAGAGGAAACATCAGCAATGAACATCTGAACTAAGAAGAGATCAGCACATTAAGGGATGATCACAGAGTGCATCATACTGCTAGAATTAACAATGAATCACTTAAAGAATAATGAGTAAGAAAAGTGCCTATCATCAGTTCATTACATCTTTCATCTATGAAAAATCCACTTGGAGGAATGCAGTTAAGTGAGTAATAAATCCTTGAGTAATCAACCCATGAAGATTCATAGAAAATAAATTGAAGATGCCTTCCCAAAGATCTTTATATCAGAACTGTTGAGTTTATTTTTAAGGCAGCAATGATTCTAGAACTATCATTGAAAAGAAAATGCAGTGAAATTCCTTTAAATCAGAATGACAGACTAAGAAAAAGATTAAATAATGACAAGATCAGATTGAGTATATTGATGACTGTTAATGTGAACAGTGAAAAGCTCAATAGAATAATTTATGAAGGATGTCTAATATTATGGGTAAATGTGCAAGCTAAAGTGAAATCTCTGCATATTTTATCAAGGTAATATCATTTGGTACTTGGAGCAGGCAGCATGTCTATCAACAGAATATCAAGAGTTATCATGGAGCAGCAATGTGGTACAGGTCCTCAGGATCAAAGGTTATGGAAAAAGTACATCAATATAGTATTCCCACCGTTATCTACATTCAGCATGAAAAGTAGCAAGAACCTTTCAGCTATTAATTGTAATATCCTTATCAGCATCCGAGCTCATATCACCAACAACAGGCAGGAAAAGTGTACCACAACAATAAAATATATATTGACTTCATCACAATTGAACAGATGATGTACTGCATATGAGTATTGCAGAAGAAGACATATTCCATCCACAATCTTCCTCAATAGAAATGTATTGGAGCACTACATCAGATAGAGACTGAAGTATATTTGAAGCATTCTCAGAATTTTAGGTTTAATCCAATGATGCATCTCTTATTAGATAAAGCTGGTATAATATGTTCTATAAAGTGTCATTATCCTCACTTTCAGCTTTATACAAGTGAAAGGATTCAGTGCTTTGGGATTGTATCAACTTGCAGTGTACATTCAAGATCAATAATCCTCAAAAGTGTTCTCTCAGCAACTATTTTACACCAGTTTGGAGCAGCAGGGTACAAAGTCAGAAGAAGAAGGCCTAAACACATCTCAGAGAGAGGAAATGCAGAGATAGAATCTACACTAAGAGATGTGCAACCCTTTTCCATTAATGTCAAATGGGGAGGAAAAGCAGATAGGCAGAGGAAGCATTGGATTATTGGTGGATGTGTTGCCATCAATGCAAAGGGGGAGACTGTTGGAAATGTTGTCATTTATGGAAAAGGAGGAGCACCTGAAACAGCAGAGGCAACAGAGGCAGATGAAACAGAGGAATTGAAGCTGAAGCAGCAGATGAATTAGAGACAGAGCAGTGAAGTTGAAAGGGCTTGAAGGAGTTCTATTGAACATGTTATGAAGAGTGGAATGCTGGGAAGTATTAAACATTTGATTGTGGAAATGCCATCCCATTGAATATCAGGCCAGAGACATAGATTCTATAAGTACATTCATCTTTATGAAAGAATTTACTTTGAAATTTGATGCGAGATGTGCCCTGTTTGCTTTAGTTCTGTAAAAATATACTTGGTTCAACAAGTACATACTACGCTCTGGGACGAGGCTCTATACATAGGAGAGGAATCGATATTAAATAATATTGATATTGTATCTGTTGATTGAATCAGTTAGAAGAATGAAGTGAGGGATTGATCTGTCATCTAATTCTCTGAAATTGGATTTAACCGACCAGTAGTAACCTCAGATCAGGATTGAAAGAAGGGTTAATAGTAAACAGGTATCCACACATCATATTGTTATATACTATTTAACACTATGGTTAATATGATGTCGATTGGAGGGTCAATAGTGTAGAGTTAGAGGTTAAGGAAGAAGCGATGGTCCGGTCGCATTAAGGGCACAGTGGGTTATCTAACCTCTGTGTGAGCTGCAGATGAAGTAATGTGAATGCGAAGACAAAGAGAGGGCAAATTTTATATCAAAAAAGGCATTGAAACGTATAAAATAATGAATTTAAGAAATGAAGCGGAACCATAAAGGAGAGGTGGAACCGAACAAATCCAATCAAACATTATTTTCATAGGAAATTGTGATATCCCAAAATCGGGACAGCTCAGCAAGCCTGCTGAAATAACGCACTTCTGAGAATACTGTGCATAGAATTGAGTTTGCAACTTCTGGATCCCTTATACCAGCTCATATAAGATCTAAATCCAAAAGGAAAGCAAAATCAAATCATACTAGGTGGGTTAAACAGATCTCCCACAAACTAGTCTAGCTGAAAATCACCCAAAGAGAGGGGCTGCAGCTCTATGCAAAGGACTGCTTCTGAAATAACGCAAATCCACTAAATCACATTAGGATTCTGATATGTTGGTTCAGAAATCAGATATATAACATCAAATCAGATGTTCTTTACAGCCCATACAGTATACAAGAGAAAGAATGAGATTATACAACAAAAATCCTCAGAGATGAGGTGCTACAACCATGACAACGTTATTTTTAGGGCTGAAGTAGCAATTTATAATTCTTCAGATCTATACCAGATCTGTACATAAAATTTATATCTAATACAGATCTGTGTACAAGAAATTTTGATCTATACATTCCCCTTGGGGTTTTGTGCAAAACATGAAGCAGAGAGAGTAGATCTAAAATCTAAGCTTGCAGATCTGCAGAATGATTCAGAAATTTCTGAGTAATAAAATGGTATAGTATATCAGATCTGAAACTAACATGGATTGGATGGCCAATCCATGGATCACCATAGTGAGAGGAAGAATCCCAACACCGGAGATCTCTCCTCCAAAATGTAGACAAAACACCCTGCAGCTATAGATCTGTAAATAATGTTGTATAGGGAGAGAAACAATGTCGTAGCCTCTGATAATGATTTGGCATGATGCCAAGATGTAGATCTGAAGCACAATTAGCTAATGTACTCTTCCAGGAGGTTAAAAGACACACTCACTGAGAAGAGCCACTAGTATAAGCTAGATCTGATTAGATCTAGTGTCTTCCACTGCTACAACTCACAAAGACAGCTCAACCCTCAACAAGAGTAGCATTGTAGGTGTAAGGTGAGCTTGGCCTAAAATCCTAATGTGGAAAATTTAGCGCAAGTCTCCTCCAAGAGCTGCTCAAGGAAGGAGGTGGGATTCCTGAACAGGAAGACCGAACAAAGGATGTCTGAGCAGACAATATCTTCAGAAATGATAATCTTCAACAACCCTCTCTTGTTGATCTCCTCCTCCTTTTATAAGATTGGAGTCTTGGAAAAACCCTAAACCACTTCATTGGTTTAGCCCTTTTCACATTTAGAATCTCCTTCTAGAACTGTATTGTCCCTCAAGGAGGTTCAATGCATCTAGACTACGTTTTTGACTTGGTCAGAGGTGACCCATTATTGTGATTTAGACCCATTCACACCTGCAAGATGTAATTTACATAGCCCATATATGTCTTTGTTCACATAGGCATTGATTTATTCTTGGTTTTCAGGAGTTTTACATGTCCTCCTTTACAATTTATTCATTAATCATGAAATGCAAAATAAACAAGGCAAAATTAATATTCCTATTAGCTGCAGCTAATTTAGGAATATTACAGTCTCCCCCTCCCAAATGTTGCTTGTTGTCAAGTAACTGCAAGGGTGCTACAAAATCTCCCCTTCTTCTCTTGTGGCCTCCTCATCAAATAGTTTCCTCCATTGCTCTGAATTTTCTGCAATAGTTTTGTCTCCCAATGGTCCTTCCTCAATGTGAAAGTTGGCCCTTGGTGAGTAAACCCAATTTCTCTCATCATGAAAGAATGGAAGGTTGTTTTGGAAACCCTCTTTCTGATCCATGAACTTCTAAAGATAGAAGTGATGACAATCGTGGGGATTTTCATGCTTCATGAGAGACTCCCATCTCCATGCTATCATCCAAATGAAGTGGATCACCTCCCATATTGGAAATCCATAGAAAAAATCCTCCCCAATACATATGAGATGCATGTTACCAAAAAACATATGGCTCACTCTACAAAGGGACAAGTGATCTATGATAGTGGCCATACAAAATCTCATGCTCCCCTTGAAGCATGCAATGCAAAAACAATGGGAAACTCCTTTCCCCAAGGGCACATCCAACAAGTGTGCCTCTCCTTCAACTATGCTCCCAACAAATGTAAGGACATCTTCAGCTTGTGGGATCATGATTAGAATCATGCTAGCTGCCATGTATGATAAATTATAAGGAAGATGTTCCCTCATGTGCAACCAGCACAGTTTTATCCTTAACTGACATAGAATAGGATATGACAAGTGCCTTCCCCAACACTCATTTCTTGCATCATATCTTATGAATGCTTGGAGGAAATGCATCATAATTGGTGTAAAAGAATCAAACCATGAAGAATAGAATAGCTTTCCAAGATCCTCCAAGGAATGACCTGCATCAATATGGTTCATGGCCTTAGGTATCCCATGAAACCTCTCATACATAATGCCCCCTTTTGGAGCAATTTTCTACAAATGAGTGTTAGAAAAATATAAGCATATAGGAGATACATTATAATGCTCAGAAATACAAGCCTCTCTATATACTTGTTTTACATTAGTGAGGTAACACATGGATGAGTTCCCTCTCACACTCAACAGGTAAGGAGATGTGAATGATGGATCTTTCCAAGAGCTATGCTCCTCCTCCTCTACCAAGTAGTCCATGCACATCTTCAGATGAGAGTGCACCTCTTCTTTGAAACCTTCCCATATGAATCCACCCAAGAGAGTATGATATTCTCTAATTAAACTAGTGGGTTTGGAAAGCAGGATCTCATAGGTGGCATCTAGTAATCTCTCCTTGAGCTTGGAGTCACTAAACAAAAAGATGAGATTATATAAATAGATGACTCCATCAACCACCTTGAACCTTTCATCCTTTAATTCCCCATCAAGAACCCCACATTTTGAAAGGTCGTTGGAGTATTCCATCATGAGTTGGGAATCCCAATAAGGATCTAATCTCTCCAAGAATGACAGTGTTGTAGAGGTCTAAAATGCAGCCCCTATCTTCTCATGGCTCCCATATTTGACATCCTTGATATCAAAACCACATGTTGGTGCATCATAATCTCCCTTTTACTACCCCATTTGCAACTGATCTTGCTCAATACAAGATTGAAGCATACAGAAATCAACTTCCCCTCGGAAAGTCCTTGTCTTCCAAAACTTCTTTATTTTGGCCCATATATACAAGAGGGTTAGGATCCCCTTGCCATCTTCAGAAATCTTCTTTGCAAATGAAAATATTATGGGCTGCCCCAAAGATATGGAGTTTCCATGTGTCCTCATGCTCATTCTATCATAGATCTCTTATTTCTCCTCTCTTAGCACATATATCTGAGTGGGAGTTAGCAATGCCCCTTTCAGGAAATTTCTCATCTCTCTTTTGAATTCATGAGAGATTCTCTACGTTGTACTAGCTTCTCCCAAGGCTCCCTCCTTAGCCAAGTATGCATATGCTTCCCATAGTTGAGAGAAAAATTTAGATTTCCTCCTATCAAGATGTGATCCTGGTAACGTACCTCCTTGCAAAGAGGTGTAAGGCATAGAGTAGAATGTGGATGTAGGTAGACAGATTTTCCCTTACCTTTAATGCATAGGTCCTCTTGCCTTCCTTGTGCTTCCAATATTTGAAACAGAGAAGGTACATGCTCTTCTCCTTGTGATGCCCTTCCTCCTCTTTTTCTTCTTCTATCATCAAGATCTCATCATTTGACAATGATGGTATATGCTGCTCATGGGTTATACTAAGAGCTTTATGTGTGAGACCTTGTGGGACTCCTTGCAAGAGTGCAAGTTCCTTGGAGCAAGTGATCCATTCTTCTCTTCATGAGGTGCTTGAGGTGCCATTGTTATGACTGCTTTATCATCTCCTTCCTTCTCCTCCTCTTCGTCAATAACTAATTGCATCATCATCAACAAGAGACCTTAGATCTGGGTCATCTTTTGAAGGAGGAATCTCCATGCTTTCCCTTTGAGAAGAGAATCCTTCATCCAAAGGAGATCTTGCCCTTGGAAATGAATTTGACAAAATTACACCTTCTTCCATGGCTTTCAGAAATGGATTTGGATTCATAGACCCTTCCAACTCATGCAAAAGATCTATTTAATGTGGTTTGATAGTGTCAACAGAAAATGTTACACATGGAGCTTCATCAAACCTTTCTATCAACCTTGAAATAAACCTTGCATAAGTAGGTGTATTGGAATTCTTCAAACAACCACCAAGCATATGCTTTGCTTTCAAAATGCAGCACTGCTACTTTGATGGCTTCAATCTTTGAAACTTGATGTTTTTTCATAAAGTTATCTAGCTCTTCCACCCAAACCCTAACTGGACATTTAGGTGATCCATCAAAGATATATAGATAGAATCTACCCTTACCATGATGCTCCTGCTTTATGCCTTGGCTCTCCTTGATCTGGGAGAACTATTGGAAGTTCAAGTTGTCTTTGAACTCCTTGTATTGATCTTCATACTCTTGCAAATACTCTCTAAGAGTCTCCTTCTCGGGTACACCTCCTTTCTTCTTCTTCATGAAGAAATCATAGACAGAACGTTGAAGCTTGTGTGATATGGCTGAGTGCACATATCCATGAGATTAGGATTCAAAATTTTCCTCATGTATATATCTTGTAGATCCGATGGGAAGATATTTCTGCTCTTGAAACTTCCTAGGAGTTTCACTGCTTCTACTCTCTTCTTCTTGTACAAACTCCTTGGAGAGGTTCTTACTGCATCTGAAAAGTGATGAGAGTAAACTCATATTATTCATAATTCTAACCTTGCTTCTTTCTCTACAACACTTTTCTTGAAGCCACAGGCTGAGCCAAAGATCTTGCTCTGATACCACTGTAATATCCCAAAATCGGGACAGCTCAGCAAGCCTGCTGAAATAATGCACTTCTGAGAATATTGTGCATATAATTGAGTTTGTAGCTACTGTATCCCTTATATCAGCTCATCTAAGATCTAAATCCAAAAGGATAGAAAAACAAATCAAGCTAGGTGGGTTAAACAGATCTCCCACAAACTAGTCTAGCTGAAAATTACCCAAAGAGAGGGGTTGCAGCTATATGCAAAGGATTGCTTCAAAAATAACGTAGATCCACTGAATCACAATAGGAGACTCATATGTAGGTTCAAAAATAAGATATATAACATAAAATCATATGTTCTTTACAGACCATACAGTATACAAGAGAAAGAATGAGATTATACAGCAAAAATCCTCAGAAATGAGGTGCTACAACCACAAGAAAAGACTGAATAACCATGAAAGTGTTAATTTTAGGGCTGAAGCAGTAGTTTATTAATTCCTCAGATCTAGGACCAGTGCAAGGATCAGGGTCACTACAAGGACCAGTGTCCTGTTCTTAGAGACTATGTGGTTGATGGGATACCTAATCTGTTAAAACCTAGGTCGAGTGGAGTACCAAGTGTAGGGCTTAATGTATGGTGTAGTATCTGCGAAGTTGCAGGCCAACACTCCACAAATTTTTGTCACTTATTGAAAAAGGTGGCTATATCACTGAAGAAACTGTTCTCCACATTCTGTAGTTTATTTGGGCAAAATGAACAACATTGTAGGAGATATGATATGATGTTGTAGAATAGTCCAGATGCATATCCAATGCAAGTGGAAGGTCACAAAGCTATGAGTTGTCCAACTGCGCAAGGAGGTTTCCAAGGCCGAGGGCGCAACTGAGGAGGAAGCACTAGTCAAGGGAGAGGACTTATGATTTGTTACAACTCTGGACTTCCTGGACACTTTTCTTAAGATTTCCATAATGCTACTATTGTTCCCTATAAGTATTGTCATAAATTTGGTCATGAAATAGAATATTGTCCCATTTTTTTTAGCTAAAATACAGGAGAAGCACAACTAGCAACCAGCACAAAACATACAGAGGATGAAGTTTGAACCATGCCAAAGATATCCAAGTGTTAATATAGTAATTCACAGTGGTATGAATGCTATAGGAAACAACACAAATGGACAGAGGTCTGTGTGGTAGACATGGGTAAGGAAGGGTGAAGATAAGATTGTTTGGTTTGATTTATAGCATGAAAAGGAGACATTCATGAGAGTGAAGAAATTTTTTATGACTCCTAAGGTTGTGACATCAACTACAGAGAGACAATTTTTCCCGATAGAAAAGAAGCCTGAAGAGAATGCTGAAGTGAAGGAAGTTGATCCATCGATCCTAGCATCTTTCCTACAGACATCCATGAAATTGTTAAGGTACCAAAATTTTGTAGAAGGATTAGAGGAGTTGATTGATAAATGTGCTGAAAAATAAGAGCTACATCTGGAGCAATTTGCAGTCAATAAAGTGTATACAAATAAGAATAGAATTGGCCGAGAGACGCAATAAATTGTGCAAATTAGAGACTATGAGATGGATCAAGTTATTCTAGATTTGGGATAATATGCTAATGTTTTGTTGAAAATGCAGCAAGATGATGGAGCTTAGTGAAATGAAGTCACCTTCACTAAGTGGGCCCGCAGGCAAATTCTGGCGCAAAAGTCTATTTTTAGACTATGTCTATTTTTAGACATATGGAGCATGGTCCAGGGGTTGCAGTATGTTATTCTTGGAGTATTGGTCATGTTGGTAAAAATAGATGGACCTCTATTTTTTTTTACCTATAGGTCAAAGTCTATATTTAGACTGCCTATCCTAAAAATAGGGAAGTCAAATATTATTTACCCTTAATAATATTTGGACTATAAAATTCAGTTTACTCTCTTGGAGCACTTCAGTTCGAGCCTTGGAAGTGGCTCATGCATCTGACAGAGGAATTACGCTATTCCCAAGGGTTTGATGGCATCATGCATGGTTGACTTCAGTTAGGACTTCAGTGGCAGAAGTTTGGTGGAGTTTATGAGACAGCTAGTGGAGTTGTGTTCTGTTTATTTTAGTTGAACTAGTTGAGATTAGTTTAACTAGCTAATCAATTAGTTATGAGAGGAGTGAATTAAATATTATTTAATTCATTAATTAGTAACTCATTATTCAACTCAAGAACACATCAGTTCACTACAGTGCATGATCAGTTCAGTGGAGACCAGTGAAAGAGGTAGATGAAAGGGTGGAGTTAGCTATCAGTGGCGACATCATTTGTGCATGAGATTTGCACCACACTTGGAGGAATTTCCCATGATGATTGCGCTGTCAAGCCAAGGAGATTCAAACCTTGGATCTCTATATAGACAGGCCATGATTGCGCAATAGAGGCAAGGCAATTAGTGGTGATTTTTGAACCAGTAACCTGTTCAAAACCAAGCTAGTTTGTGTGTAACTTCATGAGATAGTACTGAGTACTTGTGAGGATTATTGTACTGATTTTGTTACATTATTTCTCCATTATAATATACACAATAGCTGCAAGGTTTTCAGCTATAAGCTTTCCCCATACATACTGTGTTAATGTGTATGATGATTTGATGTGCTATCGCTTGTTTTATTTCCGCATGTGTAATGATCTGAGTGGAAGAGATTATGTGTTGCATATGAATTCGAATTGATATGTGATCAGGATAGTCTCGGTGGATAATTGATCATTATTCATCAAATTTCTACATGGTATCAGAGCTATTGAAGCAGAGATTGATCATCACAGTGATTACAAACTTATTTCGGTAGACAGAGTCTGCATGTGGGCCAGGTAGCCTCTGGATCCATCCTTTCTTTGAAAGGTGATATATCCAGTAAATGCCCCTGCAGTCGATCTCTGTGCTAGAAATAATTTGTTCTCACAGATCAAGGGCGATTGAGCTTTGAGGTGGAATTCGAATTTTGCAGCAGTTTTGTTTTCTTGGTGCCGGAGTTGAAAATGTCTTTCAACGGTTTGCGACTCAAATATGCTCTTGAAGGCAGTTCGAATTATGTTGCATGGAAGGATCGCATGGAGGCAGTATTAGAAGATAATGGACTGAAGGAGTTCGTGGATACGGATGTCCAAATGCCCACTGATCCTGCTGAAGTCGAAGCATGGAAAAAGAAGATGGTGAAATGTCGAAGGATCCTGTTGGAGGGCGTCAAGGATCATATTGTATCTAGCCTGCATGGAAAGGCTTCTCCATATTTAATGTGGAAAGCTTTGACGGATCTATTCCAGAGTAAGAGCGACCAAAGGAAGCTGGCGCTCAAAGATAAGCTCAGAAACATCAAGATGGAGAAAGGCGATAGTATCGCCAAATACCTCACGAAGTTCACTCAATGCAGAGATGAGCTGGGAAGTGTGGGGGTGACTATCGAAGATGAGGACATGGTCGACCTGGCTCTCCTTGGTCTTTCGAAGGCTTGGCACTCATATCAAGATAGTGTCAATGGTCGGGAGAAGCTGCCGGGATGGGAGCGCCTTTGGGCGGATCTCATGCAGGAGGAGATAAGGAGGACTACTCGAGATGGATCTTCATCAAAGGGAGCTGATGAAGAAAATTTCGCTTTGGTTGCCAAAGCAAAGAAGGGGAAGGGTAAGAAAACTTCTCATTCTGGTGCAAAGGGCAAGAAGCAGGATATGGCGAAAGTGAAGTGTTTTCACTGCCATGATCACGGACATTATGCTACCAATTGTCCGAAGAAGAAGAAAAACAAGCAAGCGGGAAGATCTGCAGATGGAGAAGCTTTGGCTTCGTAGTTCGAGCTTAAATTTTCACTGATCGCATTCTTGGTTTCAAGTGTGATGGGATCGGTGTGGTTCTTGGACAGCGATGCGTCATTTCATATGACGGGAGATCGGGATTTGTTCTCAAATTTGGAGGACAAAGATCTGGGTGTGCACATCGAGATGGGTGATGATGGTAGATACAGTGCGACTGGTATCGGTACCATATCCTTTCAGAGGGAGTCTGGTAAACCCTTCGTGTTGAAGGATGTCATGCATGTACCTGGATTGAAGAAGAACTTGATCTCTGTGGCGATGTTGGAAGATAAAGGGTATGATGTGGTCTTCAGCGAAGGAAAAGCCTTCCTGCGCAGTAAGACTACTGGAGAGACCCGGAAGATAGGGGTTCGAACCAAGAATCTTTATCAGTTGCAGGTAGATGGCTGCGCAGCAATGGCATGCAAGGCGGGAGAAGTGGTGAGCCGGGATGATGAGGGCGAACTGTGGCACAGGAGATTGGGCCACCTTCACCATGGAGTTTTGAAGATCCTGCAGCAGATTTCTACTGGGCTTCCTAAGGGCACTCTTGCACAGTCAGATCAGTGCAAGGGGTGTACTTTAGGGAAGTATGTGAAAGCCACCTTTCACAAGAAGGATAGTCACGCCACGACGATCCTTGAGAGAGTTCACACAGACGTGTGTGGTCCTTTCTCAGTTGCTTCGATAGCAAAGCACAAGTATTATGTGATCTTTGTTGATGATTTATCTCGAAAGTGCTGGATCTTCTTCATGCAGAAGAAGAGCGATACATTCGCGAAGTTCTGTGATTTTAAAGCACTGGTCGAGAAGGAGTCGGGGAAGAAGGTGATTGCTCTAAGGAGTGATAACGGTGGTGAATTCATCTCGGCTGAATTCAAGGAGCTCTGCAGCGCAGAAGGGATTCGGAGAGAGCTCATCGCACCCCATAACCCACAGCAGAACGGGGTGGCTGAGCGGAAGAACAGAACGATCGTGGGTGCTGCACGGGCGATGTTGCATGATCAGGGCCTACCCCTTCACTTGTGGGCTGAGGCATGCAATACAGCAGTGTATGTGCAGAACCGTTGTCCTCACAAGTTTCTTGGCATGAGTACATCGGAGGAGGCTTATTCTGGCAAGAGGCCTGATATTTACCATTTGTGGATTTTTGGTTCTCCTGTCTACATGCATGTGATTAAGGATGCGAGAAGGAAGCTGGATCCGACCGCAGAGGTTGGAATATTTATGGGGTACACTGATACACCTCACAACTATCGGGTGTATTTGTCAGACAGTCGCAAGACTGTTGTGCGATGGGATATAAATTTTCAGGAGGAGAATGCCATGCAGTGTTCGCTTGAGAGGGAGCTACACTTGCATGCAGGTGAGGAGCTGTTAGTTCCTAAGGAGGAGCTTCCAGATGTGGATCAGCCACAAGAGGAAGTTCAGGAGGTGGAAGAAACCACCCATGCAGCACCAACCATCAGAGGGCGCATGCGCACTACAGAAGCTGAGCGACTGGCTCGAGATTCAGAGAAGGTTGTAGGACCACCTACAGCACAGCGCAGACAGAGACAGTCACCGGATCGGTACACTGGATACATGGCTCTTGTGAGTCAATGTGTTGTGACGGAGCCATCCTCTTTTTGAGGAAGCTGTGGAGGAACCCGCATGGGTTGATGCCATGATCGAAGAATATGATTCGATCGTCAGGAACAGTGCATGGGAGATTGTCCCAAGACTGGTGGGGAAATCAGTGGTGGGTTCGTGATGGATCTACAAAGTGAAGCAGGCGGCTGACGGGAGTGTGGAGAAGTACAAGGCGAGATTTGTCGCCCGTGGCTTCTCACAGATCGAGGGGATCGATTATGAGGAGACCTTTGCACCTGTCGCAAGGTACTCTTCCATACGGACGATCCTTGCTCTCTCAGCGCAGATGGGGTGGCACATTCATCAAATGGATGTGAAGACTACGTTCCTCAATGGAGTTATTGAGGAGGAGGTGTACATAGAGCAGCCTGAAGGTTTTGAGATCTTCAGCAGTGAGTCGCATGTGTGCCGACTCAAGAGAGCACTGTACGGGCTGAAGCAAGCACCTCGTGCTTGGTACACTCAAATAGACAGCTACTTCACCGGGCTTGGATTCTCCAAGAGTGAGGCGGATCCAAACCTGTACCAGATTGTGGTGGAGGGGAAGCTGTTGATCATCGTACTGCATGTAGATGATCTGATTTTGACTGGCGATGAGCAGTTGATACTTTCATGCAAGGAGGATCTTGCACGAGAGTTTGAGATGAAGGACTTGGGCATCCTTCATTATTTCCCGGGATTGGAGATTTGGCAGCGCAACGGAGGACTGTTTGTTTCTCAGGGCAAGTATGCTCGGGAGATTCTGGAGAGGTTCAACATGCAAGGCTGCAAGCCTGTTGACACTCCTCTTCCCGGTGGTTGGAGGAAGGAGGATGCTACTTCAGCGGAGGTAGTGGATGCCACTGTCTATCGACAGTTGGTGGGGTCGCTTATGTATCTGGTCAATACACGACCCAATATATGCTATGTAGTTAACCAGCTTTCGCAAGCTATGGTTAAGCCTACCAAGCTCTTTTGGAAGGCAGGAAAGCATGTATTGCGCTATATTAGAGGCACATCGGGATATGGTCTATGGTACAGACAGGAGGATGGAGCGAAGCTTTCTGGCTTCACTGATGCAGATTGGGCAGGGAGCCCAACGGACCGGAAGAGCACTTTTGGAGGATTTTTCAGCATTGGGTCGACAGCAGTTTCCTGGTACAGCAGGAAGCAGAGATCCGTGGCACTCAGTTCAATAGAGGCCAAGTACATGGCAGCTAGCTTGGCTGCATGCGAGGCTATTTGGATGAGGAAGATCCTCGTTGGATTGTTCGGGTTGCATTTGGAGCCTACATTGATCTACTGTGATAACCAGAGTTGCATTAAACTCTCAGCTAATCTAGTATTTCATGATAGATCCAAACACATCGACATCAGGTACCATCATATCAAAGATTGTGTTCAGCGAAGAATCATGATGCTTTCATATGTTCCCATGGAGGATCAGGATGCCAACATCCTGACGAAGGCGCTCACCAGGAGCAAGTTTGAATTCCACAGAGGCAGGATAGGGGTTGCAGATAATCCACATCTTGCTAAGAGGGAGTGTTGAAAATGCACCAAGATGATGGAGCTTAGTGAAATGAAGTCGCCTTCACTAAGTGGGCCCGTAGGCAAATTCTGGCGCAAAAGTCTATTTTTAGACATATGGAGCATGGTCCAGTGGTTGCAGTATGTTATTCTTGGAGTATTGGTCATGTTGGTAAAAATAGATGGACCTCTATTTTTTTTTACCTATAGGTCGAAGTCTATATTTAGACTGCCTATCCTAAAAATAGGGAAGTCAAATATTATTTACCCTTAATAATATTTAGACTATAAACTTCAGTTTACTCTCTTGGAGCACTTCAGTTCAAGCCTTGGAAGTGGCTCATGCATCTGACAGAGGAATTACGCTATTCCCAAGGGTTTGATGGCATCATGCATGGTTGACTTCAGTTAGGACTTCAGTGGCAGAATTTTGGTGGAGTTAATGAGACAGCTAGTGGAGTTGTGTTCGGTTTAATTTAGTTGAACTCGTTGAGATTAGTTTAACTAGCTAATCAACTAGTTATGAGTGGAGTGAATTAAATATTATTTAATTCATTAATTAGTAACTCATTATTCAACTCAAGAACACATCAGTTCACTACAGTGCATGGACAGTTCAGTGGAGACCAGTGAAAGAGGTAGATGAAAGGGTGGAGTTAGCTATCGGTGGCGACATCAGTTGTGCATGAGATTTGCACCACACTTGGAGGAATTGCCCATGATGATTGCGTTGTCAAGCCAAGGAGATTCGAACCTTGGATCTCTCATTAGACCAGCCTTGATTGCGCAATAGAGGCAGGCAATTAGTGGATGTGTTTTGAACCTGTGACTTGTTCAAAACCAAGCTAGTTTGTGTGTAACTTCATGAGATAGTACCGAGTACTTGTGAGGAGTATTGTACTGAGTTTGTTACATGTTTTCTCCATTATAATATACACAATAGCTGCGGGGTTTTCAGCTATAAGCTTTCCCCATACATACTGTGTTAATGTGTATGATGATTTGATGTGCTATCGCTTGTTTTATTTTCGCATGTGTGATGATCTGAGTGGAAGAGATTATGTGTTGCATATGAATTCGAATTGATATGTGATCAGGATAGTATCGGTGGATAATTGATCATTATTCAGCAAATTTCTACATGTTTTTCCAAAAAAAAACATAGGAGCAGATGGGAAAGCTGAAGTTTTAATGGTTACCTATTCAACTGAGAATGGAAAATCAGCTAAAGATCAGTCCTATGGGGAGCTTGTAGGGAATTGACGTAGATATTGATGGTGAAAGTGTGTTGGTCAACTTTGAGGTCATCGAGATTGTTGATGATAGTAATCCTTACCCCTGGCTCATAGGATTTGATTTGGCGTATGATATGGATGCTATAATAAACCTAAAGAATAGGCATATGATGTTAGAGAAGGATGGTACCCTAGTTGTTGTGCCATTAGATCCTTTTGAAGATGCATGCTATACAGAGCCTGTCTATCATGGGTATGATGATGCTACGATTGATTAGATTTATTATCTTACTGTGCAGGATGAATACTATATTAAACCCACTGCAGATGGAAGAAAATATTGGGAGTAGGATAGTTCACGCATGTCTAATTCTGATGAGGAGTTGGAGCATTGGCAGAATAGATTGCATGAAGTGACCATGAAGCGTTGTAACAGGGTTACAAAATCTCTGCGTTCTGTCATGTCAGAATTGCGCGACTTGCCCTTTTATGATGGAACGTGGAATGTTGTCTTGTTCTTGGAGGAATTTGATTGGAAAGTGCCAAAGGAAAAAAGACATGAGGCTCTGGAATTCACATTAAGGTCCACTCCAGCCCGATGGTGTGGTGCGCACATAGAAGGTATAGGAATTTGGCCGTAATTTTGCAAACTAATAAGGCTGAGGTTTGGTTAGGCTGACATAAGAATGTCAAAGAATTACGATGGCCAGAAGGATTCACATGAGAATTTAGCTCGTTGGACTGTAGCTTGGGGAGCAGAACCTCAAAAAGAATGGGTGCACATATTTTTTCATTATTTGGAGATGATACCATAGCAATGGTATCTTGAAATAAAATTGCACCATGGAACGACGGATTGGGATGAGATGGTATAAGGGTTCTTGTTGACATATATCTTTGTAGAGGGATGGCAAGGCATTAATGAGGTGCTTCAAGAAAGGAAAGCAAGAGTACTTCACATTACCAAGAAGCCAAGTATGCTGGTTCAACCATATTGGACAGACCCGACCAACAAGCTTGTGTTGAGGGAGGAGATCTGCAGATGCCAAGATGCTTTGATTTAGTTGAAATATGGTAAAGGATGGAGTGAGTGTAGTCGGTGTATTACACGGAAGATAGATTGTGAGCGCAGTTGGAGGTTACAACACCTAGGGAAGTTGGAATTTGCTGAAAGGCTGAATCTCGTAAAGTTTTTCCAAATATGATCATTGGAACAGATAGAGCTAATTCGACAACATCATGGCCATGAAGAGGAGCGGGAGGAATGCAATTAATGGGCATATCTGATCAGATCTGCCACCAAATCAATAGTTTTGGAGAGTATCTAGTGGCAATTATGTGATTTGAATTCAAAACTTGCTATAAATAAAGGAGCCAACTCCCCATTCAAAAAATTTATGTGCGAAATGTTAGACAAGGGAATTGATGTCTGAAAGGGATCTGAGCTAGCTACTACATGTCTAGAAAGATTTTCAAAGAAATCGAGCAAGAATTTATCTAGAGAGGCTTAGTGTCCATCATGATGGCTACACCACCAGTGATTGTCACAAGATAGAGGTCTCCTAGGTAGAAGACCACTGGAGTGGCTCCATCCATGAAGCCTAAGAAACCAGTAGTGCGTTCCTCACCCCAGAAGAAACCCTCAAAGGAAAAACAAGCTAAGGCAGCCCAGGAACGTCAAATGAAAATAGCCGTGGAATTCAACTTCGAAGAGGATGAGGAGGCATAATAAGTCCATGAAGCAAATGACGCTCAAGAGGTTGAGCCTCTCTCCGGGCTACCTCCATATATTTTTCCCTAGAAGATAGACGCTAAGAAGCTAGTGAAAGACCCCGACGCAGTAAGGTATAAGGTGTTTACCCCACTGATTCCTAATGAAGTGGTATTTTAAGGTGATCTACTGGCTAAGGTGCCCCAGTTGTGCAAGCAGGATTTGGATTTCAATGATAGAATCCAGTACCCAAAGTTTGAACCTAGTCGGTATTTGCACCAAAAATCCTTTCCTAGTGGCCTCACACAAATGGAGTCAATGAAATAGGTAAAGGGTATCCAATATGCAAGGATACTCAAATTTCTATATGTATTTCACTTCGAGCATAGTACTATTAATACTATTTGTGTGCAGCAATTGCTGGCCTTGGTGAACGACTGTGGTTTATGGCTGGGGAAGAAGATCCCCATTATAGAAAAATTGATCAGGAGAATCATGAGCCTTCCCTATCAAGGTTTGAACCATGTGGTGGCTTTTGTGGGAAAAATCCAAGACAAGCAACTTGTTGACCAAATCAAGAACGAATATGGGCTTACGAAGGGATATCGGGGGTAACTTATTATTTCTATCTGTAACATAATTATGCGTTTCATCATGCACATCTTGGCAGGAAAAATCATGAGGAAGAGTTGTAGAGAGGAGGCTTCTACATTTGTAATCTCCTTAGTTGCAGAGTGTGCCAAGGGAGTGGTATACAATTGGGTTGGATATTTATGTCAAGAGTTCGTCAAATATTGAAGGGCCACATAGGAAGAAGGAAATGAGTTTCACTATGTGTGGCTCTTGCTTCCGATTGCCTTAATGGAATGAAGGGAACCTCATGGGTCGCAGTTCAATGTTGCAGACCCTAATCTCTGTGAAGTAGCCTAATATGATTCCCTATGGAATTTGACAAAACCAACAAGGGTTATGTGCAATAAGTTTTTCTGGGTCGCTGTGGAAATCAATTTGACGATAATGATCAACAAAAATCCCTTGCTCTTACCGAGCATTGTTGAACAGTATCGAAAAATTGTGGAGTTCAAAGCAGACTTCTACCATAACCACATGCAGACGAAAAGGGACCTCGTGGAGTATGCTACGAGCTCCTGTACATGGTCAAAGAGGAAGATGTAGAGGCCATCATCGGTCGATGGCTGAGTGATTGGTTAACTTCGCTACATGGGAGTACAATGGCAATAGAAATGAGTGGGGAAAACTCCACTATGCCAACAGGGAAGAAGGATATTGAAGTAGAGCTTCTAGAGACTGGTTGGGATGACACTATTGGCGGTGATATGGAAACAAATCCATCCTACCTCTCTTCCCCATTTATCATAAAGAGAAGTCAACCACATAATAGTGGAGTGTGAAATAAGGTTAAGTTTGACAGATCTGCTGGTCCACAAGACATGGTCCTCATTGAGGGAGATATTGATGAGATTTGGGATAATGTGCACCGGGTCAATGAGGACTTGTGGGGTAAAATAGAAGATAAGTACAAGAAGGTGTTGGAGGATGTACAAAAGGGGCTATAGGATTTTCAGGTTTAAGCAAGCATGTTACAAGTGAGTGTGGTCCCACCAAGCGACGTACAGGCGAGTACAAGTACAACTATGGAGGATCTGGCTCTGACTACAGATACCCATGCAGTTCCTATCCCTTCACGAACACTAAGTTTTGATAAGGTAGAGAAAAGAAAACCAAAGATTCTCTTGCAAAATACAACATTGGATCTTTCCACGATGTCACTAGAAGCGTTGCATGAGTAGCATCAAGGCATCATCGAGGAGCTAAATATCCGAGAGCAACACACCCTTCGGGTTTTTCAGGATGTGCATCAAGAATGCTAGAGCATGGCTATAGAAAAATAGGTTGCTATTGATGAACATGAGGTTGAGGCAGTACAAGTGCATAAGTTATAAGAAGTAATCTCTAAAGCATGTAGCGAGCTATGAGAGCTCAAGAGTTAGGGTCCAACTGAGCCTGAGGAGAAGGTGGCCAAGTTGAACAAAACTTTCAAAGATTCCAAGGTCAAAGTTGATCAGACACATATCGATATGGAGATGAAGATCGTCAAGATACAAATGAAATTGCAGCTGACCACTTCACCGAAGGTACAAGCAGAAGCGCACCACAATGCAAATTGAGTCGTGCATATAGGAGTGTGCGAACATATTTGCAAAAGCTATAGATGTCTGGTTCTCACTGTAGGAGGACCCACAAGTGTAGAATATTGAGACCAATGTGTGTGAGAAGCAGGAGTAGCTGGATCAAATCAAGGTCACTGTAAGACCTTGGTACCTATTCATAGAATTACTCGTCTCCAAGAAGGTCAAATCTTACAGGAATAGATTAAGGAGTTGCGCTGGAAAGAGAATCTATTCATCTCTATTATGAAGTTCTGAGAAGATAAAGCTAGTAAATTTTTCCAAACTGTGTATAAGAAGCTTAAAGAGATACGCACAACTAAGAGAGGGTTGGAGCAGAAGGTAGCCAAATCCATCACTAAACCGTTGCTTAGAGAAGTCTGGGATTTTTCAATGTAGTGCACCGATAAATTTCCTCCATTGAAGGATGTCTTGAGTGACATTAGAGCAAAGTTTGAGGGTGCACCATCGTTGTGACTCGGGACGAGTCAAAATTTTGTGTTGGGGGCCTATTGGAACTAGGATCCTTTGCAAAGTAAAGATTATGTATATCAAGGAGCGAAGCACATAAAACGAAGTATATTTTTGGTCTTAGGGACATTGGGGTGGGTCAAATCCCCTTAATTATGTAATAGGATGGGAGTTTTTGTGAATGTTGGACTTCGCCCATGGTTTTGGACAATAGTATTGTAAAAGATAAATCTATATAGAAGTAATAGGTAGGCTTTAATGATTGAAGATATGAAATTAATTTGGATGTAAGAGTGAGTTAGAGTATGTGGTTTGGGTTAGAGGAAAATGCTACTGCAGCTGTGTGCATGAAGACCTTAGGAAATACTGCAACTATGTGCACAGGGTGGAAAGAGATTGTGTGAGACAGATTTTAATGAATGAATTTTTGAGAACACCTAAGTTACATTGATGTGTTTTCTTTTTAGTTATTGTTTATGAATGACTATGTTGAATAAGGGTTTTTTTCTGTAACTAAATAGCCCAGTTTGTTTTATGGTTACTATGTTTAATTCTTAATTAAGTAAGATTGCACAGTCTTTGGGTAAGTTCAATAATTGTTTTGAATAACGTTGGTAATAGGGATAGATCTAACATGTAGATCTCTTATAAGAAGGAAAAGCCCTAAATCCACTATCCTCTATCCCTCTGGATGCAAAAACCTAGTTCTATCATCCCCATATATTGCCTCGGCTGAGACTTTCGTCCGCGTAAGCATATCGTTGCCCAAAGGGCCGATAATAGTGGGTTTTTTTATACTACCCAATAACTTTGAACTCGAGTCTAGGCCCCATAAATCCAACAACATCTACAACATGTTCATGATAAACAAAGCAACCTATCTAAATTTTCCAAGAAATCATAAATTGAAATAAAGTTCTTTTTGTGGTGAAGATATACCATCCTCAAGCTCCAATGGAAGAGGTGACAAAGGGAGGATTTAACACACAGTTTCAAAGTTTTATATGCTACTGCAACATGAACTAAATAATATTATCCATTGCAACATGAAATTTAAAGAAGCTAACTACAACAACCATGAAATGTAAGGAAAATAATTGTTAGGTATGTGTTATATCCTTTCCACAAATAGTCGCATATCCAAGAGGGCGATAGATCTACTTTTTTGTTTCACCGAGGGGAAACAGCCCCCCCTATCCAGGGGTTAGCCGGGGGTGGGTAGCCCCTTTCACGGGGTCCAAGGCAACCCCCCAAGAAATTTTTTTTGGACACTATTTAGGTGGGCGAACCCACCTATGGTTTTGTGCATGGGTTTGCAAATGGGTTTGGGGCGTGATGGTTTTTGGCCCTTGGTATCTAGTAGATCCAGTCAAGGGAACTAAAATTATGTTCTAATCAAAGGTTAATGGATTGGGGTTTATGAATGCATCGACATCTATATATATGTGTTGTAACACTAAAAGGAATATAATTAAAAATCAAGCTGGCAGTCCCAATTTGGGATCCATGGGAAAAATCTCTGTGTATATCTATTTTATGTTTTATGCTCTCGCTATTGTTTATTTTCTATTTTAAATAATTTTTTTGCATATAATTTTTGTACAGGGTTAAAGCCTACATTTGGTATCAAAGTTGTTTTAGCTTCAAGGGAATGCCTTTGTTGTTGAGGGGTTTTTTTGGGGCCTGTGGTAGACCCTATTCAATGGGAAATCTACGGGATCTATTCTTGCAATAAAAAAAAATGGTGAGAAATGGAAATATAGAGATCTAGAAATTTAATGGTTAGATTTTTGATTTGTGGAAGCTCAAGATGGAGGATCTGATGGTAGATCAAGATCAATGGATCGCAGTAGATTTAGGTACTAAACCAATGACAATGTCAAATGAAGACTGGGAAAAGTTAGATCAGAGGGAAAAGAGCACAATATGGTTGTGTCTCTCAGATATCTTTCTTTCTTTTTCTTTCTGTTGATATTGTTTTAAGGAAATCAAACTTACAAATAAATATGCTTTCCTTAAGTGTGGTGGTGCTCTTAGGAAAACAAAAAGAAAGATATCTGACCTTTTCCTTAAAATGAATAGATAAGCTGGGAAGAAAACCTACATGTAATTTGTTCGCTTTTCCTTGCTTCTCTTTGTCTCTTTTGTCACTCTCAATTGAACTGAACTCGCTTGATTAGTACTTACAGTGGCAAATAGATGACAAAAAACAAAATAAAAGAAATATGATCTATTCAAGTTAAACAAATTGAATCGATTGCATTTGTAAATGCAAATATAACATCAATGACATATCCATTAGGAAAGGAAAATTTGTCTTTATTATGAAGTAGAAGGCGAAGTTACGAGCAGTTAATGAATTTGATGTCAATCCTCTAGCTTCAATCCCATCCTCATCACACTAGCATCATAATTCTAGCATCATAACATTACATGCGCGATACCTCCAAGAGCTATGATCTCACTAGCATAACTCTACTTAATCAAAATTCTTTCTCCCTCGTGTACTATGATCAATGTTCTATTTATAAGTAGATGAAGGTATTTTGACATAAATGAAACATTGAATGGCTTTTCCAAAAATGGACGAAGAGTTTTCCTTGTTCATGGGAATAGGACGATAAGAGGTTTAATGGCTCCATGGTGTCCATATTCAAAGCTATCAGATGAGGTGAAAGCTGGAACAACTTCTAGAAGCCACTAGAGGTTGGGAATATTCCTGGAATCCAATGAAAAATCCACTCCCAGTCGACCAACACACTCTAAAGTGGGCCTAGATACTCTCCAACACATCCTTTCATTGGAGTAGATGCTCTACAAAGTAGTTACTACAGTCTAGGGGTGCGTTGATGGCTCAATGGGGCAGTTCAACTGGCATCTAAGTAGTGAAACTTTCATGAAGGAAAACCACCAATGGTTTGACTTGTTTAGGGCATGTAGCAACTAATTTAGAGTATGACAAACCCTAATGGATACTTATCTGTGTTTTTGGATGATGCTCAAATCGACTTCTAACAACTTCCCCCTAAAGTATGAAGTCAAAAATGATAATGTTTATTGATATGCTTTACGATGTGATGAGTAGGATCTGAAGTGTAAGGTGACCTACATTTATTAAAATACATTACATCAAGATATCTTTTTCATCTTGGACATGAATTTCTGAGCGAGGCATTCCCATACTCAGCACATAAACTATCATAACATCAGAAATTCATCTACAGATATAGATCCATGATAGGATGACCATCTATTTAATGACCATCATACAAATGATTTGGTACTACTACTGAAATCGCATCCCGGATGGATGAAACTAGATCCAGGGTCTTCTATCTCATTCACTCGATCGCTTAAGTATGAGTCTAACCATGTGAATATGTTATCTGAAGTCAAACATGGGAAGACACCATCTAAATACCAACCAATGATGTAAGTCATTAATAGACGTGAGAGAAACCAACGTTGATAATAATGGCTCTCATGGTATTGCAGTAAATTCTACATGGTGTGAATAGATGATTTGATGTCGAACACCATACAAATTCTTTCTATTGAATGCCTTTGATGTCAACCTATCGACGGAAGTGAGAAACCTGTCGTTGATGTAAGCAAGCTCCAAGGTACTGAAAGGTTATTTCTAAGTGAACTTCCTGGATGATGAGCTGATGTCGACAGGAAGTGACTCGTCACAAGAGGGCCTTGATGTTTCCCCCATCAACGACATGAAATGAGAGTAATGATTTTAGAGACAGAATGTGACTGATGAAGCAATTTTTAGGGATGACGGTCATGAAATGAAGGTTTATGAGTATTCCAAAGGAAGAAGAATAACTGAGTGACTTCTCTTGAACATATCGACGACATTGAATGAGTTGGAAGCATTGACCCAAAACCAAAGTGATGGACGGTGTGATAAACCATAGGTATTGTAGATCATCAATAAGATAACCCAACCCAAAAGTCACGGAGATGAAGTGAATGAGTGTCATGTTTAAGAGCGACTTGCTACCATAAAGTGTTTTATCTCTTTCCAATTTTCCCCAATCATTGCTGACCAATACCTCTTTATTTTTTAACAAGCTTGAGGAGGATAACATCTGCTTGAAGTATAATTCCACCTTTCAGGTGAATCCATCCCTATTTGATGCTCTAACGAGTATAGCGAAGGTGAAACTCAATCTTGTCATGATGGAAAAGTCCTTCACTATTTGATGTTTTAATGAGTGTTGGGCACCAAATCTGGCTACTTTTTTTTACCATTTTTGTCATCCTTTTTTATCCTTTTGTGTTTAATTACCTACATTTTCTATGCTAAACTTATGAGGTTAATAACCCTAACTCGTCCAATTGGAATATTTTAATTAATGATGTAAAGTCATGAATTCTTACCTATTTGTGGCACTAAGATATATGCTTGACTGCAGTTTGGAGAATAGGAACCCTCGTTCCAGTGGTTTGTAATAGATTTGGTAACGGTCAGATATAGGGAGATCGCGTAGCTGGAGTCATGATTCCCTGGGCCTATTCTTGGCCCCTTGTTCTATCCTAGACATCTGAGGTTTGTGCTGTTCCAAGTGATGTGTATTTCTGAATGCGCGATTACCACATTCTAGGGAGATCTGTTATTCTCCCGTGCTGTGTATAAAATGGATATTGTTCCTATAAATGGTGGTTCCCGAAGGGATATTGTAATCACATCTTATAGATTAATAAAGTACTACTGGTTTTTTTATTCTAAGTTTCTTCGTGACTAACGCAGCCCTTATCAAAGAGTTGGGCCCTCTCTTCTAATCAGGTGTTGCGCCTATAAGTGTGTGAATTGTTTCTTTGTTATGGTTGCTATTATTATTCTTACTGTTAAGATTTATTTTGAAGTTCAGTATTTGATTTCATCTCACGACATTGTTTTGAATCTTATTTATAAACCCTTGGTTAAGACGGATTATGTGTTTGTTCCTACATATACCTTGCACGTTTCCCTGAAAGGATACGCTCCCGGATTGATAAAATTAATGTCGGATTAGGGTGGATAAATCATTATTACCTGGACACCAACATTTTGGCGTCATTTCCTGGGAGGCTAACAAGGTGCAAGCAACGATTCGAACCAACCAGAGGGTCAATCTCTCGTCTTGGGGAGAGATCGAGCTTTATCACTCTGCTTCAGGTCTTGGGTGTAGGTTTTGATTTTGGTTTGTTTATTTCTATTTCTATTTTGGATTTAGGGCCATCTTCTTGTCCTAGGGAGGGAGGATTCTTTTGACGCCCTGCTTTAGGACCTGAGTAGAGTTTTTTAAAACTTTCGTGTGTTTTCTTGTGAGGAAACCGTAGCTTTTACCCTAGAGAGGGAGGGGTCTTTTGACACCTTGCTTTAGATCTGGGAGTATTAGGTATTCCTGTGGATCGCGTTGTTTTGGTTCTTGTCCCAGGGAGGGAGGAGTTCTTTAACGCCCTGATCCCGGCCTGAAACCCTAGCTTTTTGTTCTGTTGTCTTTCTTTCCTTCTTTTTTTGCGAACTCTTTTATCTTGGGGAAGGAATGGTCTTTTGACACCTTACTTCAAGATTGGAGCATTGTAGGTTCATACACAGACCTTCCATCATACCAATTTTTGTATGAACAAAGAACCAAATAAGAGGGGTGGAGTGAGAGCCCCAAAAAGGGGAAGACCAAATCTGGGAAGAAAAACTTATATTCAGCAGATTCTAGAAAAGGTGGAGTCAGAAGCATCTTCTCACGCAGCTCCAAGGCCAGGGGCTAGGAGAGTTAAGTCCGAGGGGCAGTCAGTGGATCAACCAGTGCAGGCCACGGTATCCCTTGGTGATTTGGTACAACAGGATCCTCCAGGAGTGGAAGAAATAATCAGCAGTAGACTGGACTGAGAGGATCTTGTGCTGGTAATAGCAGAGGAAGAAATCGCAAGTAGAACATCGATGGAGTCGGACTGCTCTAGTAAGGGAAAGGAAGTTGTAGTCGAGGGATTGAACCATTAGGACATAGGAAGAAGAAACGAGGGGATATTGGTATCGCCAAGAGACTGGGGAAGTGCCACTAAAGAAACTCGTGTCCCAGTAGTGAGGAGTCCTCGACCATCCTCCACAGAGCCTGTTGAAATCCCCAACGATTATTGGAAGATATTTATGGCTCCCACAACCTCCACTATCGAATTTCCCATTGGGAATCTGGGAGCTCGCATGCCTACAAATCTTATCCCATTGGCAGCCTTACTGAACTTCCATGGGCTTGTTTCAAAGGATCCTGACACATTTTTATTTGAGTTCGACATAGTGTGTCGGGGGCATGATTACATGACAGATGCCCTTAAGTTAAATATTTTTCCTTCTACACCAAAAGGGATGGCTCTGCGATGGTTTATGGGCCTTGGAAGAAAATCCATTTTCACATGGGATGATATGCAAACAACTTTTCTGGAAAAGTACCAGGATTACTACAAATCCCAGAATGTCAAGGAGGATCTTTTCAAGTTCACACAAAAATAAGATGAAAGTTTGGAAGATTATGTGGAGAGGTTTAAGTACCTCTTATAGAGGTCAGGTCATTCTGATTTGGATAAGGAAATTTTGAAGTTTATCCTCCTTCGATCCTTTCGAGAGGACTCAATGGAACTATTCAATATTTTTGGAAAGGGAGACATCTCCAAGGAAACCTTTGAAGGTATTTGTGATTTTTGTATCCAGTGCTCGAGGGGGCTTGCAAGAAATAGATCAGGGATCCGTTCAATAAAAGGATTCAGCGGGGGTTTTACGAAAGCAGAAATTTGGAACCTGCAAGACAACTTAAGGACAGATATTATCAGTACCCTGTTAACACAAATGAACACTTGTTGAGAATGCAACAAGATGATGAAGCTTAGTGAAAATAAGTCGCCTTCACTAAGTGGGCCCGCAGGCTATTTTTGGCGCAAATTCTATTTTTAAACATATGGATCATGGTCTGTGAGTTGCAGGATGCTATTTGTGGATGGTTGGTAAAGTTGGTAAAAATAGATGGACCTCTATTTTTAGACATACTGGGTGGAGTCTATTTTTAGATTGCCAGTCTAAAAATAGATCAGTCGAATATTATTAGCTCTTAATAATATTTGGACTATAAACATTATCTTATCCTCTTGGAGCACTTCAGTTTGATGCCTGGATTTGGCACATGAAGCTGACAGAAGGAATTATGCTATTCCTAGGGTTTAGTTGAGCTATTGCATGGTTTACTTCAGTTGGAACTCATGTGGCAGAGTTTGGTGGAGTTGATGAGACAGTCGATGGAGTTGTGTTCGGTTTAACTTAGTTGAACTAGTTGTATTTATTCTAACTGATAAATACACTAGTGATGAGTGGTGTGAATTAATTATTAATTAATTCACTATTTATTAACTCATAAATCAACTAAAGAATACATCAGTTGACTGCAGTGCATGGAAAGTTCAATGGAGACCAGTGTTAGAGGTGGGTGAAAGGGTGAGTCTACTATCAATTGTGACTATAGCTGTGCATGAGATTTGCACACACATTGATTGAGATTTCCAATGAGGATTGCGTAGTACAAGCCAGTGGGATTCTAACTTGGATCTCATCATTATTCATCTTGGATTGCGCATTAGAGGCAGGCCAACAAGTGGAGGAGATTTGAACTTGTGACTTGTTCATATCTGAGCTAGTTAGTGTGTAACAAGTTGAGATAGTGCTCAGAGCTTGTGAGGAGTTTGTACTATGTATTGTTACATGTTCTCTATCATTATAATATACAGATAGTTGGGGGTTTTCAGCTGTAAACTTTCCCCATTACATACTGTGTTATATGTGTGCTTGATTATGTTTTAATGTGCACATGCGACTACTTCTAATTCCGCAAATTGATGATCAATGGTAGAAGAGGTTATGTATTATGCATGAAGCTCAAATAGTGTGTAATCAGGATAATATCGGTGAATAATTCATCTATTATTCAAATTTATACAACACTTTGCAAGTAAAGTAGAAGCAGCTGGAACTGGATAGGACTATGGCAATCTTTTGCCCGAAGTGCAAGAAGAATCATTTGGAAATGGAATGCCCATTAAAGTCCATAGAAAAATGTGACATCCGTGAGCTGAATCATGTAACAAGCTCATGCCCTTCCTTGCCGGGCCTGAAAGCGGTGTTTCAAGGAGCAGGGGAGGACATGGAGCAATTGTACCTTATGGGTGCCAGGAAGCCGTGGCAACTTCGACCACCGATGGGAAATCAAGGTATGTACCCATATCCATATCATTATTTCAATAACTACAACCTGAATCCTCAAACCATGCCTTGTCCCGCTATGTGGCCGCAATACCAGTATCCACTGTGGTAGCAATGGAACCCTCAAGCCAGTGTGAGCTCACCATGGGCTCCAACTTGGCGAGGACCCTCTTTAGGGAAGTTTCCTCAACAGATGCCACAACAGCAACTCCAATTACCCTCCAATGTGCCTCCTGGTAATCATCCTTTCCATCCTCAGCTTCCAATGCAGCCTAATCCTAATCCCAATAATAAAGGAGCCCATCAAGCTGATGTTCTTAACCTGCCTTCGTATAGTATCTCTACTGTAGAACTGTATGAAATGAATTTGTGATCAGGTCGAACATTCAATATCCAACCCCCTCCAGTTATCATAGAACAACTTGATAATGAAGAAAGAGAGTAACAACCAACTAGTAGAGAGCCAAAACAAACTGTTAAAAACTAGGTGCCTTCTGTAAAACAACATCAATCTGAACCACCTTACCCAGAGAGATTGATTATGAGTAAACCAAGCCCACAAGTTGAATTTTATTTATTAGGAGAATTGCAAGATTTATTTGTTAACATTCCCTTGTTACAAGCTATGAAGGATGTGTCGATTTATGCAAAGAATCTTAGGGAATATTGTTCAAAGAAAACTATGAATAAAACTAAGGACCCCCTCACTATACATGTTATGGGAAAATTATCGGACTTCATGATGGGAAAATCAATACCAGTGAAATATGGAGATCTGGGGAACCCGGTTTTGATAGTACAAATTAATGGGGTAGAGATTCCAAATGTGCTAGTAGACCTGGGAGCTGCCATCAATTTCATCACCACTGAAACCATGCAAACATTAGGCATTCAAAATTTGAAGCATACACCTACAATGTTGGAATTGGCAGATCGATCTACAGTCAAACCTGTTGGAGGACGTGACAATTTTAGTAGATGCATGGCATTACCTCATAGATTTCCTGGTATTGCATACACAATCTTCAGTGGGCGGTCACCCCTTGATTCTGGGTAGGCCATGGCTGGCTACTGTAGACGCTTATATTGGGTGTCGTTCATGAAATATGGTTATCTCTAATGGGCATAACACAAAGAACTTGGTACTATACCCACCTGCAGAACCAGATACAGCTAAAAATTTAGTAGGCGTCAAGCAGGTTGTATCTATCGTAGAGGTCAAAGACGAAGAAGTGAGACCAGTCCTTACTATCAGGCAGGCCCTTCAATTGAAGATGGAATCAGAAGATGACGTGATGACTTCCTTCATGAATGATCCTTGTTTCGTTTCAGAGTCAAATCAGCAGGTCTTAGAATCCATCCTAAGATGTGAAACTCAGGAGGTTATTGAAATAGTGGAAGAATTAGAGGAAGATGTAGATGCACCTCATGAAAGCGTTCAAGTAGAGATAGAACCGAGGAAAACTCTGAATATTAATCCGGGTCTATCAGAATCTCAGAAGAAGCAGCTGGTAGATGTTCTTCAGAAGCATAAGGAAGCTTTCACTTGGGATTATTCAGAAATTAAGGGGATCCCTGCCAACTTATGCACCCATCACATATATATCAATGAAGATTGTAGTCCTATAAGAAAACCTAAGAGAAGGATGAATATTGCATTGAAAAACATTGTGAAAGAAGAGCTTCAAAAATTATTGGATGTGGGTTTTATCTACCCTATCTCAGACAACCAATGGGTCTCACCATTAGTAATGGTCCCTAAGAAGAATGGTAAATGGCATATCTGCGTGGATTATTAAGAGTTAAATAAGGCAACGCAGAAGGACCATTTTCCCCTACCATTTATCGATCACGTTTTAGACACATTGGCTGGCAAGAAATTTCTCTCGTTTCTGGATGGGTTTAGTGGATATAATCAAATCCAGATCACTCCTTAGGACCAGGATAAGACCACTTTCACATGCCCCTGGGGGACATTCGCATACCGGGTCCTTCCTTTTGGCCTGTGTAATGCCCCTACAACATTCCAGAGGGAAATTCTGGGAATTTTCTCTGATCTGATAGATGATAGTGTTGAAATTTATATGGATGACTTCACTCCATATGGTGACTCATTCTTAGAGGGGCTGAAAAATTTAGAAAAATTTCTTGAAAGATGTATACAAGCACGTGTTTCCCTTAGTACAATAAAATTCCACATGATGATAGAAAAAGGAATTGTTATGGGACATTTGCTTTCGGCTGAAGGAATCAGGATGGACCCAGCAAAAATAAAGGTAATTCTACACTTTCCAACACCTAAAACACCCACACAGGTACATAGTTTCATTGGATATGTTGGCTATTATAGGCATTTCATGGAAAATTTTGCAAAAATAGCACACCCACTATTTCAATTACTGACAAAAGACTCAGAATTTATGTGTTCAGATGACTATGATATAGCCTTCACAAGAATTAAAGAATTAGTCTGCAGTGCCCCAATTCTTAGAGGACCAGACTGGGTGTTACCTTTCCACATTCATACGGATGCTTCCCAAATAGCAATTGGTGTAGTACTGGGACAAAAAGAGGATAAAGTACGTTACATAGTCTACTATGTTAGTAAGAATTTGGCCCCTGCTGAATTAAACTACACGTTGACTGAGAAAGAGTTCCTTGTTGTCGTTTATGCCATCAACAAGTTCCAGAATTATATTACCGAGTATTCTACTTTTGTGCACACTGATCATGCAGCCATCAGGTATTTAATGAACAAACCTGTTAGCCCTGGTCGTGTTACAAGATGGTTGTTGCTACTACAGGAATTTGATATTACTATAGTAGATAAACCAAGGAAAGACAATGTGGTTGCAGATTTCTTATCTAGGATAGGACATGATGGTAAGAATACACCAATTGAAGAGAATTTCCCAGATGAGCATCTTTTTTTAGTTGCTGCTACCGCTCTGTGGTATGCAGATATTGCTAATTGTCTTGCTACAGGTGAGGTGCCTCGTCACTTGTCCTATAAGGAGCAAAGGAAGATCATTCACCGAATTACCCGATATTCATGGATGGCAGGATATCTCTTCCATACAGGCATTAACCAACAGATCCGGTGTTGTGTGGCAAAGGATGATATTTATGAGATCTTAAAGGTTGCACATGATGGACCCTGTGGAGGATATTTTTTAGACAAAAGAATAGGTCATAAAGTGCTGCAGATGGGATATTATTGGCCCTCCATCTTTCGTGACGCTCGGGATTATATTCGAAGGTGTGATAGATGTCAGTGGATGGGACAACCTGGGAGAGCAGATGAAATGCCTCTCCAACCCTATATAGTCCTTGAACCATTTGAGAAATGGACCATCAATTTCGTTGGACACTTTATCCCACCTTCTCATCAGAAATCCTACATCCTAGTTTGTACTAATTATGTAACTAAATGAGTGGAAGCTAGAGCAGTCATGAGAGCAACAGAGAAAGTAGTGGCAGACTTCCTTTTTGAAGAAATCTTTGCTCGGTACGGGACTCCCAGAGAAATCGTATCAGACGGAGGATCACAGTTCACATCCCACATGATAGAGAAATTGATGCAAAAATACAGGGTCAAACATAGAGTTACAACCCCCTATCATCCACAGGTGAATGGGCAAGTAGAGAGTACAAACAAGGTATTGGAAAATATCTTGACAAAGACGGTAGCAAGTCATCACCAGGATTGGGCACAAAAACTCCTAGAATGTCTATGGGCCTATAGAACAACATGGCAGAACACAACGGGGGTTTCTCCATTTGAATTATTTTATAGGAAATCCCCCTTATTTCCGGTAGAATTTGAAATTAGCACACTCAGAACAGCTCTAGAAGTAGGCTTAGATCTATCAGAAGCACAGAAACATCGACTGGAACAACTGAATGAGTTAGATGAGATTCGATCAGTAGCTGTCCAGAGAACTACTGGTTTTCAACAGTAGAGAATGAGATGGCATGATAAATTCATCAAAACTAAGGTGTTTCATGAGGGGGATTGGGTGTTAATATATGATTCCTGATTTAAGGATTTCAAAGGCAAGCTTCACACTCACTGGATGGGACCATATCAAGTGGATACAGTGTTCGACAATGGAACGGTTAGATTAATTACAATTGATGAGAATCAGACCACGTTTGTGTTGAATGGACACCGTCTAAATTATACCATCGTCCAACCTCTAAAGATGCCTTTGTCAAAACCCTTTCAGATTCAGCTGATCTAATGGTTATTGCAATAGAGGACACTCTCACTCTTCTTTTAAAAAAATAAAAAAATAAAAATAAATAAAATAAAATATAATGATGATAATATGTGGTTATTACTTACTTGTTTGTATTTTGCAGGAATAATAAAGAAATATGGCCAGGAGGGAAGTAACATTCAGTGTGTTACTCCATCAGTGCTGCTATAGTATAGATATTTTGTTTCACTGATGTTGTTACTCTGCAACTACTGTTACTCGGTAAATTATGTTACTCCGCAAACTGTTGTTACTCCGTAGCTGCTGATACTCTGAATTTGTTGTTACTCGGTAACTGCTGTTACTCCAAAACTGTTGTTACTCCATAGCTGTTGTTACTCTAAAGTTGTTGCTACACTTCCGATGCTATTACTCCGCAACTACTGTTACTCTGTAGCTGCTGTTACTTTGAAGTTGCTGCTACACCACCGATGTTGTTACTCTGAAGTTGATGGTACATCGTCGATGTTGTTATGCCACAACTGTTGTTACTCCGCAACTACTGTTACTCCGTAACTGCCGTTACTCCATAGCTGTTGTTACTCACTATTGCCATTACTCACTGTTCATGTTATTCACTGACGTCGTTACCTGCTATGCTGATACTACGACAGATACTTCTGCTGCTACTCCACTTTAAGGTAAGTCCGTAGGTACGCCTCCATTGATTTTATGGATTTAATTAAATATTCCAAAAGGATGGTCAAACGTGCCGAAGACGACCATAATTTAGTTCGGGGGAGGGAACCATCATAATGAATGACGGCGTACTTCGTAAAGTTGTTTATGACACACGATTCCCACCTAACCAAATCTAATGATTTCAGGTACTCCGTAATCATACTGTATGAGTTGGAATGCGTACTTGTACGCAAAAAATTCATATCAGTCACCCTCCCAACACGTCGCATTAAATCCTAAGAATATCTAACAGTACTATCATAATCTTTCATTAATCCCAAGCATACCAGTACTGTTCATCCATTATATCCGAAAGTGGCCATGATGTTATTTCAGTTGCCAACGGTTTGGAGCCCTATCACTCCCCCCTGCCGGCTAACTATATCCATCGTGCTGACTCCGCCTCTGCAGCAATGGGTGGTCGATATGTGCAACATCAACCTGATGATTCAACGAGAATCCGGAGTAATCAGGAGGTATGGCAAGTATTTGAGAATGAAAGTTGGGATGTTTATTTTGACAAGCTGAACGGATGGGATGAAGAAATCACGATCGAGTTCGCATTGAATTTGGAAGAAGGATTTTCTTGAGTTCGCGGAGTCGAAATTCCAGTGACAGAAGAAACCGTCGTGGAAGTCAGTGGATTTCCGCAAGTCAGAGAACGTTGATTTTCAAGAAGAACACCCCTCCCAGAATTCCCCAAAGCCTTTCTACAAGATGGAGAAAGTATTATGCAGAAGGGTCGGGGATATGAAAGAACTTCATTACCTCATCCATGGGGAGGAGTTACAGAGGTTGTTATAAAGTATATGACAAGTGACGGAAGATATTCTACCATCTTAAAATATCACCTCCGCATATTGGCTCACCTGCTATTTCCACAAGCAAAGGATTTTTCAATGAATTGTCCCTATTTTCTGTTAAGGAGCCTTCATTTGATGGAAAATTTGGCTCAGGGGGTGTGACAGGTGTTGGCGGTCCTCTCTCACCATGGGCTGGTCCAGTTTCTAGTAATGAACACCATTGGGAAGATCCCGATTCCATGGGAACTGTTTCAGGATTCCACAGAGGAGGAAATAGCATCCGCTATGGCTACTAGGGCAGAAGAACCTGTAGCCATGCAGGAAGATGCGGAGGATGATGATTACATTGATCAAGAGGAGCCGAAAGAGATGGAAATGGAGACTGAAGAATGTGAAGAAGAGACGGTTCCCCAAGAGCAATTTGAACTCGTGGAATCGATGGAAGTTGCAAAGACACCCACTGGCACTACGGTCGAGGCTTTCCCACAAGAACCGGCCCCATTCATGGAGTTAGCTAAGCAAATAGATAGTGTGATGGGCACGGAGGTAAACCCACAACAAATGAAAGAGGGAGAATTGGTCGACATTGCGACCGAGGCCACTTTACACGGATCTCCTGTCAACATGGAACCAATGGAGGAGGGTAATCTGATTAAAGAATAAGTTGTGACCACTCCGACCAGAGAAACCATGGAGGAAATGACGGGAGAACTAAGGTGTGAGGCTGACGCTACCCCACAAGAACCAGCGTCGACCTCGGGGCTGAATGTAGTGGATTTGTTCCAGTTCCCCATCTTTCTTCCTAAGGGAGCAAGGGTAACTCGTTCATTGCAGCAAAGAGAGGAAGAAGATTTTTCCATTCCTATGGCTTCGAATTTAAAACAAAGGCCAAGACCAGAAGAGACCCCAACAGGCATATCAACAGGGGAGCATCTTACCAGGTCACCACTGGTCATGGAGAATGTACATGATGAGAGAATGGCCATTGTTGAAGAGGAGGGACCAAGCGGAGTGGTCCCGACGAATGAACCAATGGAGCACTTAGGCATGGAAAGAGTGAAGCAAGAAATAACAAAAGAAGAACAGGCAGAGGAGGTTGGACCGACCGTTGGCCCGATAGAGGCAGTCCCGAGGGATTTACCTCCAACTGCCGAGGCAGAAGAAATACAGGTCAAGCAAGAAGAGGCAGAGCTGTGTGGACAACGAAGACTTCCCATCAAACAGAGATACCAATAGTAGTTTAATGAAATAATGCGGCTCAAGATGGAGGTAAGGGATTTGAGAAGGAAAGTGCATAGGATGCAGAAACGAATAAACAAGTACAAGTGGCGAGCTAGGAAATCCAAAATCATCGGGGTTGAAGCAGAAACTGAAATAGACCCGATTAAACAATTGTTCGAAGCCAGAGAGTATGCCTTAATGCCTATGTTACAGATGTGAAAGTCTACTGTGGCTCAGTATAAGAATGAGATCAAAAGAACTTAGGAGAGAACCTCCACAACCGTCTTTGAATATGTGGAGCGCATATGATGCAGGCTGACCCTGCAAACCCAGAATCTCGTCATGACTTTGCATATAAAAATGCATCTCCCTAAACTGCCCAATAAAACTCCAAGTTGGGAAATTTCACAATTACTATCAATTGTGGAAGCTCCTTCTTAACATATGGTTCAAAAACCAAAAACCCAATAAACAATTTACTTGCATTTAAAACCACACCTCAATTGGCATTTACAACCAAATCATACTCTCACTATCCTCTATATGACTCTTCATTAATATTCACTTATGCAATGAATTCTCTTCAACCTAATATAATGCCCACTCTCTTTTCCCCATATGGCAATTCCATTCATATTCTCATAAAACCTTCAAACTTCATATGTAAGAGTTCTTCCATCCATGAAAAGCCTTTTCCATGAGGTTCAAACTTCTCAAATTTCTAGAATCGAACTTGGTTAATTAAAACCCAATATATATTGCGCCCAACTCCCAAAGGTTTAACAATTAACATTGGTTCCATTAAGTATGTGCGCCTTGCTTTTTTTCTGAGCTTGACATTGTTTATTCAACCCAACCTTTATGCAAATCATTTAAAATGACATTGGCCCACACACCATTACATGTTGATCACTGGATTTAACTATGCAACATTCCTCATTCAGTCAACGCAATAAGAAATATGCCACGGTTTTTAATACAAATATGCTTACCTCATGAACGCCTCTGCAAATTCAAGTGCGCCATTACTTCATTCAAGTTTGATTAACGCCTTATGTGCCAAAAACTATGAACTTTGCACACACACCAGTCTCAACAGCGTGATGCCACTGTTTTAACGCTGGTTTTTATACTTGTTGAACGCCCTTCAACGCACAGTACCACTGCAGACTCAATCTTAAACGCAGTTTTGTAGTTCTGCTCACCATAGAAATTGAATTCAACGATGACTTCTGCTCTTCATTTGATGCAAAACCTCTCTCTCTGCGTCCTTAATGCATTTACCTTCTACAAATTCCAACGCATTTAGTTCATTTCAACTGCTCTCTAGAATTTCACAAATCGACTTTTGAACCTTCACTCTGCACCTCGGGCATTTATCAATTACTGTTCCATCAATTCAAAATAGACAAAAAACAAATTCTATGCCCTTTATGCATTCCATCTTGTTCAATGCTCAGGACCTGTGCCTACAACACTCAACAATACCATCAGATCCAAAACCCAAACTAACATATAAGTCAATTTCATCCTTCTGACAAACAGAGTTTTAATCTCTATTAATTAAATCCCAGTTTACTGCATTATATGGGCTTTCAATCAATATACCCAGATATCCAGCATCCATTTTGAGACTGAAAGTCGATTTCAATACTGATCTTGAAGGCTCACTATTAATTATCGACTAATGTTTGTAAAATCTCTGTTTCATATAGAACTTGCGCCTTTCAATGATTCCACTTACAATCATTCCAGCAATTGTGCCAACTTTTATTTCGTTATTACTTCTAGTTCGGTGTTAGAATGCGTTCTCAATACAACCCCAATTACAGAAATGAAATGTACACCTATTCAATAAATCGATACACACAATTCTGAAAAAAAAATTCACATTAACAAATGGAATACTTACAAATTTTGTCTTTGGCCCGATATTCAAAATTCGTGGCCCTTCAATTTCCCGAAGGCTTACAACCTTGGCTATCCAAAACCTCAGTTCTCAATCACTCTATATTTCCCTGATCTCTTTGCATATCAATTTATACAAATTTAATTGAACCAATTTTGGTTCTCATCCCTTTAATCACTCAACAAACCCCTAAATATCTCAACAAATCCTAAAATCACTCTTGAATCCCTAAGGATCCTCTCTCACCCAAAATTAATGAAACTAATTTCTAATTTAAAATCTCTCATCCCTTTACATCCTCAACTGACCAAATTCTCTCATATTTGAGAATTATTTACAATATTTAATTAAAAATACATTAAAACCCACTCAAATTATTTATAAAAATATAGCTCTTTTAAAAACTTAAACACCCCTAAGTTTTAATAAATACAAAGTATTTTTGAATCTGATGCTCCTGCATCAGCATAGATGTTATGAGATTAAGGCATGCGAAGAAGCAACTCAATATGGAGTAGCTGGAAAAACAAGTGGCGGAACTGAATGATGATAAGAAACATATGTTCAATCTGGTGCAAGAGGTGATGGCATGTCACCCCCCTGCTTCTTGTTATTCTTTATTCTTGCATGAAATTTTTCTTTTATTCTGCATGGAAAGCATCAAAAACGAGGTTATTTATGAAATAGAAGATGGTGTACAATTCCTCCGAATCATGAGGAATCATGATGTGCCAACTCAACATCTGATGTGTGAGTTTTACCTGCATGGGTATCTGTTACGTCTGGATAGAGATTTTAACCCAATCCTGTATGTAGGGGACATCCATTTTAGGGCCCTCACCTCTTATGCTTTCAATCAAATCCATTGGCAGAAGGCTTATAACACTTTTGAGTCTAATCAAGTTACAAAGCCATTTATAGTAAGAGGAGAACATGAGAGGTCAGATACAATGTGAAAAAAACACCATATATTTTTGAAATTTGAGGAGAACAAAGATAGAATGCTGAGGACACAAAGGTGGTGCACCGACATTTCTGTCAATAAATTAACTGTTTTTCAAAAAGAGGCCCTTGATTGTTGTCAGAGAAGGTGGATGATGTCACCGACAGCATTTCGGAACAGAGAGCCTTTTAGGGCACCCAAATTTTCACGAGTACTCACCAGAGTACCCAGATATGTGGCATGTGTTCAAACATGTGGGATCTGGTGGATGGGGCTTCGGTTTCAGTATCTTCTTATTTACTTTCCTACAGAAGTTTACACCCCAGCATACAATGTTCCAACAAATTGGCGGAAGGAAGTTCGCCTTTCAGATGGATTTAAAGTTTCGGGGACAGAGATGGATTTAGAGTATGATCTTGCCGAGCTTCAGGAAGCTCACAGTTTGCAGAACCCAGACCTACAGAGGCAGCGGACTGCATGAGGACATGCAAAAGGCTAGTTGGGGGGAGATGTTGGGCACCAAATCTAGCTACCTTTCTGACCATTTTTATCATCCTTTTTTATCCTTTTGTGTTTAATTACCTACATTTGCTATGCTAAAATTATGAGGTAAATACCCCTAACTCGTCCAATTGGAATATTTTAATTAATGAAGTAAATTCATGGAGTCTTACCTATTTTTGGCACTAAGATATGTGCTTGACAGCAGTTTGGAGAATAGGAACCCTCGCTCCAGCGGTTTGAAATAGATTTGGTAACGGTCAGCTATAGGGGGATCGCACAGCTGGAGTCACGATTCCCTGGGCCTATTCTTGGCCCCTTATTCTATGTTGGACATATGATGTTTGTGTTGTTCCAACTAATGTGCATTTCTGAATGCGCGATTACCACATTCCAGGGAGATCTTTTATTCTCGCGCGTTGTGTATAAAATTGATATTGTTCTTGTAAATGGGGGTTCCCAAAGGGATATTGTAATCACATCTTATAGATTAATAAATTACTACTCGTTTTGTTGTTCTAAGCGTCTTCGTGACTAACGCAGCCCTAATCAGAGAGCTGGGCCCACTATTCTGATCAGGTGCTGCGCCTGTAAGTGTGTGAATTTTTTCTTTGTTATGGTTGCTGTTATTATTCTTACTGTTAAGATTTCTTTTGAAGTTCAGTATTTGATTTCATCTCACGGTAATGTTTTTAATATTAATTATAAACCCTTGGTTAAGAAGGATTATGTTTTTGTTCTTGCACATACCTTGCACATTGCCTTGAAAGGATACACTCCTGGATTGATAAATTTAATGTTGGATTAGGGTGGATAAATCATTCTTACCTAGACACCAAAAATGATTTTAACGACAGTGAAAACTCGGTCCTTTTTCATGTCTAGAGAGTTTGAAAAAGGGATAAAAAGAAAACTCCACAAGTTCTTTTTCATATAATAGTCCCTTGGATCTGAAAAAGCATAGCATAATACGTGAGGGAACCTCCTAGCCATGTTCGAGTAGGGTTTTCATTTTTCGTAAACATAATCTATCTCAATCCAAAAAGGGTTAAACTTATACTGAGTACATGCCATTTCAATTCCTTTTACAAGCTCAAAAGGATAAGAGCTCGACAATATTGTCATATTTTGGGAGTTTGAAAAGAGATGAAAGAGAAATTTGGGGGGGGGGGGGGGGCTTACTTTTTCGTGTTTAACAAATCTAGAAAAAGAGATAAAAGAAATTTTTGTGGTCAAAATTTCATTTCGTGATCATGCACGATGAACTCACTGTAATCAACTGTAAACCTGCTCAAAGAACCATCAAATGGATTAACAATACCTATTTAAATAGTAAAAATGGGTAAAAACCATAGTCAATTCATTAAATATGCATTAACTAACCAAAAAAACTATTAAAATAAGAAATTACCAAGTCATTTTTACGATTTCACATTTACCATTCAGATTTAAGTGATCTAAGATAGTTTTAACCTCGAACTTCAGCAGCTGATTGCGATAGATTCTATGGACCATTTCTCATGTCATTCAGACTAGGTAGGAGATCTTACCTTCCTCTTTGTATTGGTTGCATTCTTGTTCATTTTCATCCAATTTTCTTAAGGTTTTTGGGATCCTAGGGTAAATATATAATGCCCTCAGACCAATGCACCCTTGGATGTCGAAAAGTGTGTTGTAGAGAGGCTGGAAAGAAGGCCAGTTCCTCTGCAATGCTCTGTCTTCCACTCAGGAGTGTTTTGGATACATTTCAGAAACTTGCATCTTGTTTTTTTCCCAAAATTTCTCCATTTGTTTGCATGGAATGGATCCTAACTAAGCCTATGGTGTGATTTCAGACTTTGATTGGATTAAAATGTTGATTACATGGCAAGAAAGAGAACATGAAGAATATGATATGGTTTCCCTAAATGATCCTGGCACTATGAGAGCCCTCAGAGACTGTGAGTTGCTCAAGTAGTTTATATTGTTAGGGATGTGGCAACACATGGAACTATTGCAATTATTGATTCATCCATGGGACCCGACACTACAGGAATTTCACATTGGGGACAAAGTGCTCCCAATATTGGTCGATGAAATTTAATTTCTGATAGGTTTTTCGATACATGGTGCCCCCATTTCCCTTGCGGGCTCCATCGGTGGAGGTGAAAAAATGAAGGACTACATTCGACAGTTTTGTCGACCAGGAACTAAGCCTAGCAAAGATGGAAAGATGAATATCAAAGATGTACATGATAGGCCTTTGTGAACGCTCCTATTTACTATCGCAAAGTTATATGGAAGCGTGACACTTCATGTCATTAATAAATCATACATGGAGTATGCAATTTAGTGTCAAGACAACCATTTTCAACTGGGCTGAAGCAGTACTCCTTCAGATGAAAGAATAGTTTAGCAAAGTAAAATGTGGAAAGACCAAAAATTTTAGCTATGGGTTGATCTTGATCACTTTCATATTGGAGCGAGTTCCATTGATGCAACCACAACATGTGACACTAGGATTAGCTGGTCCTATAGATCCATAGATGCAGCGGTGGGTCGAGCTGATGACTAGACATGCTCACCAGTCATCGATCTCGTTTTTTGTTGCATTCCTCAGTTGGCTGCAAAGACAAAATATCTTCATATAGGAGCATCCATATGCAGGGATGGATTTCCACCGAGATCCAAATTTGATTTTACCATTCGACAATCAATGGGGTGCTATAACTAAAATGCTTGACCATGTTTTTGATTTTTGGGTTTTTTTACATATTTTTGTGTTTTTTTATGTTTCCAACACTAAAATAAATATTTTTTGTGTATGCACATGTAGGTAATGTTTGACCAGTGATTTGTGCATAGCAAGCGAGAGAACTAGTGGAGAGAACTGTGGGGAGAGAATTCCTTCAGGATTTGGATTTAGTCGAGACTCTTGCTGAGTTGCAGCAGCATGTGGAGGGATTGACTCTTGGGATACCGGATGTCTAGATCAAGGAGTTGCCTATGAGGCTGCAGCGCCATACCATTGGTGTACCAAGCTGTTGGATGAGGCTATTGCACATGATATCCCAAGCAGTGACCTGCTATCATGAGCATCACTAGGTCTAATTAGATTATGCTATGTATGTATACATTTTGAGGTCAGATGAGCAACGTGTCTTGGACATAATTTTTGTAAAAAAATCAGTATAAATATATTTTACTTTCAATGTTTTTCTATGATTATGTGCAATCCTTTTCAATTGTATGATGTGAATTGAAAATCTATATTTACATATGTTTAAAATGTCTATTTAACACATAATTCACCAAAGAATAATTTAAAGTGTTAAGGTCTCTGGAAAAGTGTTGATATTGGATGTAATCAAATTGTCTTTCCAAAAGACAAACTCCAAGGAACATGTGATTAATTGTTGGATTTCAGATAGTAAAAATACTAGTAAGTTGTCGTATGACAAATGTGATTCCTTCTTGATGATTATGCATTGAATCCCAAGTGAAATGGCATCAGAGAGGAGTTCTATCAACCTACTATACTTAACGATATTGTTGGTCGATCGACCAATACAAATCCCTTGGAAAATCACTAACTTACCACTTGGAGTGAAGATGGTCGATGCTGCAGAGGATAGATTCTAAGTACTACAAATAGCGCCATCAGCATATCCAACAAATGGTTCTGAAGACTCTGACATCTGCAAAAAAATTCAAAGTGGATTACTAACCACATGAAAAACTCTAAAAGACACACAACTACATACACGCAATCAAAGCATATAATACAATGTTTACTACATAAAATCAGGCATAGTAACATTTAATATATAGCCAATTTTGAGGCTGCGACAATGGACTCCCATCATAATCTACTAACTCGTAGGCACCCTTAGCCAAAATGAACTTGACAATGTAGGGGCTATGCCATAATGGTTCAAATTTCCCTATTCCTATCTTATCAGCTTCCTGATCATAAAGCAAGACCAGGTCTCCCTCTGAGAAGGTGTGCGGCTTGAAATTGTAGTCATATTGCACCTTAATTTGTCTCTTATGTGGTTCTTTGGCCAATGCAGCTTCACGATGTGTTTCATCTATGTTGGGTGTGGAGCCTAATTATCTTGTTTATGTTGTATCACAACGTTGGACCCCTGTACCTTAATGGGGTGGCAACGCCGCCCGTAATTAAACGTTTCCTGGGGGGGTCTAGGGGGGGCGGCTACAACTTTATGCAGCCCCCCCCATTGGTGAGGGGTTTCGGAGGCAGTGCCCCCGAAGCTGAAAATAGATATAAAATTTCCTTGTAAAAGTATAGTAATTTCTAGTCAATCTGGGTCGTTCATTAGGCGGATGATCTGACGGTAAAATTTATGTTTAGTTTAGGGTTTTTTTCCCTAGAAGGAAACCCCTCGCTTGTATGAGGGCATTGTATTGTGGCTGTGTATTGTATGTGTATTCTCAGAGCGAGAAACAGATAGGGAGACTGTGAGGGAGAAAAATGATATTACAGCGGATATGTTGTAGGTTGTGTCTCTTCATTTTTCTGGATAATAGAAAGGAAGGACTGGCTGTTCGGGGTGGACATAGCCCAAACTGGGTGAACCACGTATATTTGAGTCTCTTTGGTTCTATGTGTTTTTGTGTGCTTGTATTTTCTACATATTTTATGTGTTTCAATGCTCTGTAATATATAATTTTCTAACAACTGCTATCAGAGCCGAAGGTCTATTTGGCTATTAAACTCACAGGAAAGAAGGGTTCCTGGTTCGAGTGGGTGCAATGGCGAAAGATGGTAAATTTGGGGTCAAGAAATTTAATGGCCAAAAATTCCCGTTGTGGAAGATGCAGATGGAATATTATCTATATCAAAAATATCTGTACCTACCATTGAGTGAAAAAACAAAGAAGCTGATGGCTATGACAAATGCAGAATGGGAGATTCTCTATAGAAAGGCATTCGAAATAGTACGGTTGTGCCTCACGACATTTGTAGCCTTCAATATTTCGAAGGAAACAACAACAGAGGGTTTGATTAAGGCATTGGTGAAACTATATGAAAAACCCTCGGCCTCAAATAAGGTATTTCTTATGAAACATTTATTTAATATGAAGATGTCGAAAGGTGGATTTGTTGCAGACCATTTAAATGATTTTAATACAATTACCAGCCAGTTAAGTTCTGTAGGGGTAAAATTTGATGATGAAGTTAGGGCTCTTTTTTTTGTGCTCATTGCCAGAAAGCTGGAATGGTTTAGTTATGGCCATTAGTAACTTTGTCTCTAGATCTAGTACTTTAAAGTTTGATGATGTTGTTGGTGCTATCCTTAGCGAGGAAATGCGACGGAAAAGCTCTAGTGAGACATCGGGTAGTGCTTTGAGTGTAGAGTCTAGGGTAAGAAGAATGGAAAGAGGAAAGAGCTCGGGATATCGTAGTAAATAAAGGAAAGGTAGATCCAAGTCTAGATCGGGGACAGTGTGCTGGAAATGTGGAAAGAAAGGACACCTAAAGAAAGACTCTAGATCTTGGAAGGGACAAGAAGGAGACAAACAACAAGAAAAAAATCATGAAGCAAATGTGATAGGTGGTGTGTTACAATATTCTTTGATTCTTTCTTTCGAAAATGTTATTGATTCCTGGGTGGTAGATTAAGGGGCCTCATTCAATGCCACACCTGATAAGAAATATTTTCATGACTATGTTCGAGGAGATTTTGGACAAGTTTGTTTTGGTGATGATAAACCCTGTAAAATTGTTGGAATGGGTAAAGTTCTTGTAAAACAACAGAATAGAAACCAATGGCTATTAAAGGAGGTAATGCATGTTCTAGATTTGAAGAAAAATATGATTTCAACAGGGCAGTTAGGCGGTGAAGGTTGTGTGACAACTTTCACAGATAAAACTTAGAAGGTCACCAAAGGAGCCCTGGTAATAGAAAAAGGCAAAAAGGTTGGTACATTGTATTTATGCAATAGTATTTCTAACTATGTTAATGCTTTAACTTCCAAAGGAGTAGTTGTAACATTATGGCATCATAGGCTCAGATACATGATTGAGAAGGGAATGAAGATTATTTACTCAAGGAATTTGTTGTTGGGTTTGAAGAATATTGATTTGGATTTCTGTGAGAATTTCATTTATGGAAAACAGAAGAGAGTAATATTTCTCAGAGTTAGGAAAGAAAATAAGAGCGAAAAAATTAGAGCTTGTGCATACAGATGTATGGGGACCTGCTCAGGTATCATCTCTTGGTGGCTCTTGTTATTATTTTGCTTTTATTGATGATGCAACTAGAAAAAATTGGATTTATTGTATTCAGAATAAATCTGATGTATTTGATACTTTCAATAAATGGAAAGCTTTGGTTGAGATGGAGATAGGAAAAAATTTTAAGTGTCTCAAATCAGACAATGGAAGTGAATATTGTAGAAAAGAGTTTGATAGGTACTGTTCAGAGCATGGAATTCACAGAGAGAAGATAGTTCCAGGAATACCACAAGAAAATGGTGTGTCAGAAAGGATGAACAGAACAATCATGGAGCATGCAAGGTGCATGAGATTGCATGCAGGATTGTCTTTACAATTTTGGGCGGATGATGTAGATACTGTTGTTTATCTAATAAAAATAGGGCCTCCAAGTTCCTTAGATGGTGGTATTCCAGACGAAGCATGGACAGGTAAAAAGGTAAACTACTCTTTTTTAAAGCCTTTTGGTTGTGAGGCATTTGTCCATATTAATAAAGAAAATAGAACAAAGCTTGAGGAAAAATAAAAAAATGTACCTTTATTGGATATGGTGTTAATGATTTTGGTTATCTCTTATATGATTATGAAAATCACAAAATCATTAGGAGCAGAGATGTAATATTCAATGAAAAGGTCTTGTATAAGAATCAATTGCAGTAAAAGAAACATGAAAAAGAAAACAAAGAATACACAGTTCTTGATGAGATCACAGAAAAGGTGAAGGCGCCTGAAAATAATAATAATCAACAGCCACAACAACAACAACCACCACAACAACAACAGACACCTCAAACACCTGAAAGTGGTGTCAGAAGGGGTTTGCACAAAAGAAAGGTATTGATTTTGATGAAATATTTTCTCCTGTTGTTAATATGACTTCAATCAGAACTATTTTAAGTCTTGTAGCAGCAGAAGATATACATCTTGAACAGTTAGATGTAAAGAAAAAATTTCTCCATGGAAATTTGGAGGAAGAGATCTATATGGAGCAACTAGAAGGATATGTGGTCAAAGGGAAAAAAAAATTAGTGTTCAGGTTAAAGAAGAGCTTGTATGGTTTAAAATAGGCTCCAAGGAAGTGGTATCTAGAATTTGACAGGTTTATGTCTGGACAAGGTTATACTAGATGGCATTCTAATCATTATGTTTATCTGAAAAATAAAAATGATGGCAGCTATATTATATTTTTATTGTATGTAGATGACATGCTTGTTGCAGGGTCTAACATGCAGGAAATAAATGTGCTCAAAAGAAAATTGGCAAATTCATTTGGAATGAAGGATTTGGGAGCTGCAAAACAAATCCTTGGTATGAGAATAACTAGAGACAGAAAAAATCACAAATTAACATTGTCTTAGAATGAGTACATACAAAAGGTTTTGAAAATATTTAATATGCAGAATGCAAAACCAGTTAGTACACCTTTTGCTAGCCATTTAAAACTTTTAAGGAGATGTGCCCCAAGACCCAAGAAGAAATGGAATATATGTCTAAAGTTCCATATGCATCAGCAGTTGGAAGCTTAATGTATGCAATGGTCTACAAAAGCCCTGATATTGCACATGCAATGGGAGTTGTAAGCAGGTAGATGAACAATCCAGGAAAATAACATTGGATGGCAGTGAAATGGATTCTCGGATATTTGAGAGGTACCACAAATCAATCATTATGCTTTGGTGGTTCAAACATTTCTCTACAGGAATATGTTGATGTAGATATGGCAGGTGACAGAGATAACAGGAGGAGAACTACAGGATATTTATTTACTATAGGTGGAACAACTTTCAGTTGGGTTTCAAAAATCCAAATTTTTGTTGCACTTTCAACAATAGAAGCAGAGTATGTTGTTGCTACAGAGGCTAGTAAAGAAATGATTTGGTTACAAATGTTTATGGATGAATTGAGTAAGAAGCATGATATGGGCACGTTATACAGTGATAGCCAAAGTGCCATTCATATTGCAAAGAACTAATCATTTCATTCTAGGACTAAACACATACAACTCAAGTACCATTTCATACAGTCAGTATTGGAAGATGGACAGTTGAAGCTGGAAAAGATACACACTAGCCAGAATCCTGCAGATATGCTAACAAAAGTTGTAACCAGGGAGAAACTGAGATTATGCTTAGTTTAAAATGGTCTTCAAGGATGACGATGAATATGAGAAACAACCAAGTCCAAAGAGGAGTCATTGTCCAGCAAATGAAGCAACGGTGGAGTTGCTATCATCAGTCTCCAAGTGGGAATAGTTGGGTGTGGAGCCTGATTATCTTGTTTATTTTGTATCACAACATTGGACCCCTGTACCTTAATGGGGTGGAAATGCCGCCCGTAATTAAACACTGCCTGGGGGGTCCAGGGGGGGCGGGGTTTCGAGGGTAGCACCCTCGAAGCTAAAAACATATGTAAAATTGCCTTGTAAAAGTATAGTAATTTCTAGTAAATCTAGGTCGTTCATTAAGCGGATGATCTAACGATAGAAGTTATGTTAGTTTAGGGTTTTTTACCCTAGAAGGCAACCCCTTGCTTTTATGAGGGCATTGTATTGTGGTTGTGTATTGTATGTGTATTCTCATAGCGAGATACAAATAGGGAGACTGTGAGGGAGAACAGAGGACATTACAGCAGATCTGTTGTAGGTTGTGTCTCTTCATTTTGCTGGATAATAGAAAGGAAAGATTGGCTGTTCATGGTGGACGTAGCTCAAATTGGGTGAAACACGTATATCTATGTCTCTCTGGTATATCTATGTCTCTTTGGTTTTATGTGTTTTTGTGTGCTTGTATTTTCCACATATTTTATGTGTTGCATTGCTCTGTAATATATAATTTTCTAACAATATAGATGGATGATATCTAAAATATGTGCCTCTTCGTCAGAAGTGCCAGGTAGTAGGTCAATCATGAGTTTCAATGATGGTATTTCACATTGTATCGGTAACATAGCTTCCAAACTATAAACTAGCTGAAAGGTAGTAAATATGGTTGCATTTCTCTCCAAGGTTTGATATGGCCACAAAGCTGGGTACAGGATCAAATGTCGGTTTTGTTTATGAACCCCAATCATGCGTTGAAGCATACATTTAAGAATCTTGTTAATAGATTCAAGTTTTCCATTAGATTGTGGATAATAAGGGGTATAACTATCATGCGACAATCCTAACTTGGCAGTCAACTCATCCATCATGTGATTGTGAAAATTTTTTCCATGAGATGTGACTATGGCTTGTGGCACACCAAACCATGTAACCACATGGTTGAAAAAGAAAAATGCAGCTTTCTATCTCGTGTTGTTGAATGTAGGCATCACCTCGGCCCACTTGGTAAAATAGTCGACAATGACAATAATATACCCATGCCCCCCCACTGAGCGGGGTTACATATCATGAAGTCAATGCCCCATTTTAGAAATGGTCCAACAACGATGACAGGATTCATTGGTGCTTTTGGCAAGCAGGTTTTATGATCAAATATCTGGCAAGCATGAAAACTTCTATTCGCGGTAATGAAGTCACGAAATATGGTAGGCCAAAAGTAACCAGCATGGAGAATCTTCTGCACGGTAGCATAAACAAACAAATTTCCACCACATGCACTACCGTGGAAATCATTTAAAACTTTCTCAGCCTCCTCATGTGTGAGGCACCTATGCACCTACGTAAAATCGTATCGACACCATGAAGATAAAGTGTATTGCCAACAATCAGATGATATTTGGATTGGTATCTAATACGTCGTTGCTGCGAGCGAGAGGTATTGGGCCGAAAAGTTTGGGTCTAGAGATATATGATTAAATATCCATACCATGGGTCAGATGACTCAATTAGAAACAAATAATCGTCCAGAATATTTGGTTCTATAGTAGACTCAGTACTACTTGACGGAAGGTCACAGATAAGATCAACAAACACCAAATACTTCTTTGACTTGGATTTGATGAATTCCAAATCAAATTCCTACAAAATTATGATCCATTTTGAATATTTTCCCCACAGCATTTAACGTGACAAAATTTATGTCATAGGGTTGCAATCTGAAATGAAAATGGTCTTCATAAGCAGGATATAGTGTCGAAATATTTGTAATTCTTGAACGGCTGCCAAAGAGAGCTTCTCAATGCATGTGTAATTAACTTCCATATCATTGAGAGTGCAACTCAAATAATAGATTAGATGTTGAATCCCATATTCTTCTTGGACTAAAACCATAGCGATGGTTGTATCTGCGGCGACGAGATATAGGAAATAATGACTTTGATAATTTGGGGGATAGATTAATGATGCTTGAATTAGGATATATTTAATAACACCAAAGGAATCTTGCACAACCTCATCCAAATGGAAGGGAATCCCCTTTTTCAAGGGTCGAGTAAATCCTTTATCCATTTCAACGTAGTTGGGAATAAACCTCCTTACAAAGTTAGCCTTCCGTTGGAATCCCTATAACTGAAGCAGATTGGAAGGAGAAGGCGAATCAAGAATGGCCCGGACCTTCAATGGATCAAGTTGAATTCCATCTTTCGACACGAAGAATACAATAAAACGACCAGAACCAACACCAAATGCACATTTGTGTAGACTCGGGGATATTTTATAATGACAGCATCGTAAAAATACCACTCTCAAATGTAGCAGGTGGTCATCCTATTTTCCTCAATGTGCAGGTAATTCATCCAAATACAGTTGAACTATGTAATTGATGTCATGAAAATCATAATTCATTGCCCTCTGGAATGTCGCCCCGACATTCTTTTAAACAAAATGGAGATTTTGATAAGAAAATGTGCCCCAAGGACAGATAAAAGCGGTTTTATATTGGTCCTCTGGGTGAATATTGATCTGACTGTAATCGGAAAATGCATCAATGAAAGAAAATATTTCACATCTGGCACATTCATCAATAATTTTGTTGATAAAGGGAGTGGGATAGTTGTATTTCGGACAAGCATGATTGACATCCCGATAGTTGGCACACACTCTAATTGTCCCCTATTTCTTCATGATAGGAACAATGTTACAAACCCAATCGGTAAGAGGAACAGGGTAAATGCATCCAGCACGCAAACTTTTTTCAACCTCATCTTTAATGGAAAAAATTTATTAGGGCAAACAAGACAAAGGCGTCGTCGTACCAGCTTGAAATCAGGATACATTTTAATCTCATGTTCAACTATGCTGGAATTGATGTCTAGCATCTTCTCATATGACCAAGTGAATACATCTCAGAATTCATGAAAAAGAGCGTGGTAAGTGTCAAGTTCAGATGGAGAAAAATATGCACCAACATGAATGTTTTTTACAATGCCAGGTTTGGTCAAAATATTGATAGAAATAATTTCTTTGATATTTGATGGGTTTCATGCAAAATCGACGGTCTGGATAGGAATAGAATTCATCAAGAAATATACGACTATAGGGTGATATAGTTTGATTGGATTATCTTCATTGTAATCTGGAAGATGGGATCATTGATGTGATTCTGCCCATGGTTCTTCTGACATAATGGATTCCATAATGCTCTCATTAGTTGAGAATATGCGTGAAAAAGGATCAGAAGAAGTGCCATAATCCAAATAATGTTCAACCTAAACAGTCAGCGACAAAGGATTTGGATTGGTTGCATAAGCCAAATATATTGATTGCTACATTAGCTAAATTGGACGTAGCGACATGATGTCACCTAGCCTATCTATTTCGGAATCATTAGGAATCTTCCTTAAGTCAGATGAAGTGGAATATATCATATTGCAGGTCTCTATTTTTCAATTTCTACTAATGTCACAGGTGACGGTAACGAAAAGGTGACCATTAGGGAAGAATCGGTAAAGATTCCTACACTAAACGCTTCTAGTTTTCTGGGAACCATAGGCAAAGAAAGAGAGTTGATCAATGGTTGTGATGCTTCCCTTATGGGGGAAGATGACGATACAAAAGTAACTTGATACTACCGCAGCCATAGCGTAAACCCACGGTCTTCCAAGTAATATATTGTAGTCAAGGGGTCCGTTAATGACCTCAACTTCAATAGTAACTGATTTTCCCCCAAGTTTGACTTGCATGTTACTAATAATTCCGCAAGTCTTATATGTACGACTATCAAAAGCTTTCAGCGTCGTAGGTGATTGTGACAAAGTTGGCGAGGCAAGTGACTTCCAGCAACTCATACACATCATACAAGTAGATGTCGTACATAGCATGTGTGATTAAATACTACAAGATTAGAATCTGTTGGATCGATTCCACCAGTTGCGGACGACAAAGCCTGCTTCTGGAAGAGACAATTCTGAAGAACCTCAAGAATTGACATAGAAGAATTTTATTGAGCTAGATCTTCTAATACATTATAATTTTTTATTTGCATGAGCTCGAGGGTTGAATGTCGATTTATGAACTACTCCCTTCGGCTAGTTTATTATTAATTATGGAATGATAGGCAGTAGAGCCAAGTCATATGAGGTCAAATTCGAAGTGGTAGGTTGATCTGTAGCCTGACTATTTGACGACAACAACGGATTACTATAATATTTTCTTTGAGTAGACACTAAAACATCAGTTTTGGGGTTAGAGGTGAATATCATAGACACTTGCGAACAAGAAGCGAGATCCGTAGAAACCATATGTGTTTCCGGGTTCGGAAAAGGATTTGTCACCACTGCAGATGTGACATAAGCCTTAACAAGATTTGAGACTTCTAAGCGGTAAGGAAAATATCGCGTAAAAAAATCCTATTTACATATCAAGAAAGGGTAACGAGGTTTCCGAAAAAAAATGGATGAATCAGATGATTTTTCCTACGGGGGTGAATTTTATTTCTTTTTATCTTTACCCTTCTTCTTACTTCTAGGTTGCTTGTCACTTTTTCCTTTGTCAAATGACATGACATGGATTTCAAAAGACGACGTAGGATCATATGCAATAGGGTTTTCATTTTAAACAACAAGTGTAGAACCAGATGGTCAAGTTTCTCCTGGAGTGATAGAAGAACCAATCACACCATCGCCAACATGAATGTCCTGACCAGATGGAGGAGGAGGAACAGTAAAATTTGGTCGCAGCACGTTTGGAATATTTTCATAGAGCATGCCAGACTGAGTATAAACAAAATTTAGATATTGGGCATGAGAAATTACTTGCTCTTTAGTGAAAACACCGCCTTTGGCCACATCCTCAGTGATAGATGGAAACAAGGACTTTATAAACCTCTCAGCTAAAATTTGAATAGGAAAAAATGTTTTAACCATTCGATGATGATGATGCCACTCATGTATATGATCTGATATATGAGTAGCAGTGGTCTATTTAAAGCTGGTTAAAAGTTTCGTTCCAGTTTCATATTTTATAGGTAACTGGAAGTGGGTTAAAAAGTAGTGGATAAATATGTAAATTTATCCAAAGAAGCTTGTGGTAATTCAATTTATCACTTCACAGTTGAACTAGTAAGAATTCGTTGGAAAAGATGCAACCTAATAGAATCATTTTTTAAGTAATTAGATAAAAACCATAAATGATAATTCATGACATGCATAGACAAGTCTTCTCCAGAATTTCCATTGAAGTTTGGAATTTATGAGGGTAATTTATGCGGAACCACCGTCCACCAAGGTAAATAATGAATGGGATCATCATAGAGCCAATTTAAATCAGGTAATTCTAATGTTGCAACAAACAGAAACTGTTGATTTAGGTCAGGTTGAGCATAACCAGGATAAGATGGAATTGCCTAGGAAATAGGTCAGTCTGTACCAACAAATGGATTTTGTTGTTGGTAACCTAGATAGGGGTAGGCTTGTTGACTAGGACCTGGATAAGCTTGAAACTATTGGAATAGTTTCTATGGCTTCCATGGAATATGATAAAACTATTTCTCGCCCGGACCCGATTGTGAATAGACAGGGCTAGTAGAAATTCCTAGCCTGCGGTAAACTAGCCTGCGGTCGTGAAATTCCTGATACATATGGTTCTTGGATACCAGCCTGGGAAGACAGAGTCTATAGACCCAAAAATTTATGGCTAGGGGTTGAAGGACTCGCTTGAGAAGATTGAGCAACATCCATAAAAGTAATAACAGGCGTAGTATGTACATATGCAATAGGTTGAACTGGTTGATATTGATGCACAACCATTTGTGGATGAACGAGAAAAGTAGGCTACCATTAACAAACAAGCATTCCAGAAGATGATTGTCTTAATAATGACGTATTACTTCCATATGGTCGAACATCTATGGCCCCCCAACATATGGAGTATAAGGATATTTCACATACTAACTTTCATATGATGGGAATCCAGCAGATACTTGATAATATGGATGGTAATTGGATGGACTAGCCTGATATTGATTTCATGATGTCAATAAAGTATCAGGTCCTTCAGTACTCATACAAGATGAACGAGATAAAATTCTAGATGATGACATGGGAAAAGTCCATGTACTAGTGGAGAGGTAAGTGTCGGTATTGTGACACTTGTAGAGAAGTGTCGGAATTGCAATATTTTGGGCCACAACTATCCATAGTTTGGTTCCGACACTTTTGACCAAATGTCGGAAATTTTATCAATTTTTTGAATCCCGCCCACAACTGTCGCAATTCTGACGCTTTTCTACAAGTGTCGCAATACCAACACTTAGAGGTAAGTGTCGGTATTGTGACACTTGTAGAGAAGCGTCAAAATTGCGACAGTTTGGGCCACAACTGTTGCAATTCCGATGCTTTTCTACTAGTGTCGCAATACCGACACTTAGAGGTAAATGTCGGTATTGCGACACTTGTAGAGAAGCGTCGAAATTGGGACAGTTTGGGCCAAAACTGTCGCAATTCTGACGCTTCTCTGCAAGTTTCGCAATACCGACACTTAGAGGTAAGTGTCGGTTTTGCGACACTTGTAGAGAAGCATCAGAATTGTGACAGCTTGGGCCACAGCTATCCACAGTTTGGTTCTGGCACTTTTGACCAAATGTCAAAAATTTCCCCAAATTTTTTCAATTTTTCGAATCTCGCCCATAACTGTCGCAATTTTGACACTTTTCTACAAGTGTCGCAATATCGAAACTTAGAGGTAAGTATCAGTATTGCGACACTTGTAGAAAGTCGTCGGAATTGCGACAGTTTGGGCCAAAACTGTTGCAATTCTGACGCTTCTCTACAAGTGTCGCAATACCGACACTTAGAGGTAAGTGTCAGTATTTTGACACTTGTAGAGAAGCGTCAGAATTGCGACAGTTTGGGCCACAACTGTCACAATTCTGATGCTTCTCTACAAGTGTCGCAATACCGACACTTTTCAACGAATTCCCATAAAAATTCTATAGTTATCTCATGTTTGAGTTGAATGGTAAAGGAATAATCATCAATCTCCTTTAGTTCAAAAAAAAAATTATGCGTCATAGTTTCTTGGTATTTATTTAAAAAGTGTTTTAGGGATTTACATTGGTGACACACCTTTGTTAAAAATAATTTATCCAACACATAATAAGGAAAAAGTACAATCTTTCCTTTAAAGCCGAAAATCCCTATGTATGAGAGTTTTTCTTTACACTTAAAAAAACCTTTCTCAGAAAGAAAGGATATACCTTCTTGAGATTATTTTTCAATTATTGAGCTAGCTGAGAGCATTTTCTTAAAACTCTATTACGAAATCATTTGGTCGGGCGCGCTGTGTCGCGCCGTGTGAGTCGCCCGACCGGGCGCGTTCAGGTCAAGACGTTTCGTTCGAGGGCGCCCGTATCAGTTTTGCTAATTTATGACCACCCGGGTGCCTTGTACTGCATGTTTGGGTCGGTCGTTTGCCGTAATTGTATCCCTTGTGGCATCATTCGTTTGGGCACGTCGATTCGCGCCGTGTTAGGTTGCCCGACCGAGTGCGTTCGGCTTGGGTCGTTTCGTTCAAGGGCGCCCGTATCAGTTTTGCTAAGTTGTGATTGGGCACGTCCGAGGGCACCCGTATCAGTTTTTCTAAGTTCATGTGACCGCCCGAGTGTCGTGTGCACGTTTGGGTGGCCCGTTTTCCCTTTTCTCCCTTATGGAATCGGTCAGTCGGGCGCGCCGTGTTGCATCGTGCGAGGTCACCCGACCGAGTGTGTTCATTTCAGGCTGTTTTGTTTGAGGGCACTCGTTTCAGTTTTGCTGAGTTGTGACCGCCTAGGTGCCTTGTGCATGTTCGGGCGGCCCATCTTTTGTTTGCTCCCTTGTGGCATATTCGTTCAGTCAGGCGCGTTGTGTCGTGCCGTGTGAGGTCACCAGACAGGGCGCACTCGGTTTGGGCAGTTTCGTTTGAGGGCGCCCGTATTAGTTTTGCTAGGTTGTGACTGCCAGGGTGCTTTGTGCACGTTCAGGCGTCCCGTTTTCCATTTTTCTCCCTTGTGGAATCGTTCGGTCGGGCGCGCCCTGTCATGCCTGTGAGGTCGCCCTACCAGGAGCGTTCGGTTTGGGCCGTTTCATTCAAGGGTGCCCGTATCAGTTTTGATAAGTTCATGTGACCACCTGAGTGCCATTTGCATGCTCGGGCAGCCCATTTTCCATTTGCAGCTCCCTTATGGCATCATTCGGTCCGGCGCGCGGTGCTGCGCCATGTCAGGTCGCCCGATCGGGTGCATTCAGTTCGGGCCTCTTTTTTCGAGGGTGCCCGTGTCAGTTTTGCTAAGTTGTGACCACCTAGGTGCCTTGTGCATGTTCGAATGGCTTGTTTTCTCTTTGCTCCCTTGTGGCATATTCGTTTGGTCAGGCGCATCGTGTCGCGCCGTGTGAGGTCGCCTGTCGGGTCATTTTGTTGGAGGGCGCCCGTATCAGTTTTGCAAAGTTGTGACCACCCGGGTGCCTTGTGGACATTCGGGTGGCCCGTTTTCCATTTGCTCCCTTGTGGCATCGTTTGGTCAGGTGCGCAGTGTCGCGTCATGTGAGTTTTCCTGACCGAGTGCGTTTGATTCAGGCAATTTTGTTCGACGACGCCCATATCATTTTTGCTAGGTTGTGACCACCAAGTTGCCTTGTGCACGTTTAGGTGACCCGTTTGTTGTTTTTCTCCCTTGTGGAATTGTTCGATCGAGCACGCCTTGTCGCGCCCTATCGGTTCGGGCCATTTTGTTCCAGGGTGCTCGTGTCAGTTTTGCTAAGTTGTGACCGCTCGGGTGCCTTGTGCACGTTCGGACGACCCGTTTGTTTTTTTCTCCCTTGTGTCATATTTGTTCAATCAGGCGCGTCATGTCGTGTCGTGTGAGGTCGCCTGACCGGGTGCATTCAGGTCTGGTCATTTCGTTAGAGGGCACCCGTATTAGTTTTGCTAAGTTGTGATCGCCCGAGTGCCTTGTGCACGTTCGGGCGGCCCGTTTTCTATTCGCTCCCTTGTGGCATCGTTCGGTTAGGCGCGCTGTGTTGCGTCATGTGAGGTCGCTTGAACAGACGCGTTCGGTTCAGGCCGTTTTGTTCGAGGGCACCCGTATCAATTTTGCTAATTTGTGACCGCCCGAGTGCCTTGTGCACATTTGGATGACCCATTTTCTATTTTCTCCCTTGTGTCATATTCGTTCAGTCAGGCGCATCATGTCGCGCCGTCTGAGGTCACCTGACTGGGCGCGTTCGGGTCGGGCCATTTCGTTTGAGGACGCCTGTATCATTTTTTCTAATTTGTGATCACCCGGGTGCCTTCTACACATGCGGACAGCCTGTTTTCCATTTGCTCCCTTGTGGCATCATTCAGTCGGGTGCGTTGTGTCGCGCCGTGCGAGGTCGCCCGACCGGGTGCGTTCGGGTCAAGCCGTTTTTCTCAAGGGCACCCGTATCAATTTTTCTAAGTTTTGACTGCCCAGGTGCCTTGTGCATGTTCAGACGACCTGTTTATTGTTTGCTCCCTTGTTGCATATTCATTCAGCCAGGCGCGTCGTGTCACGCCGTGTGAGGTCGCCCAACCGAGCATGTTAGGGTCAGGTCGTTTCATTCGAGGGCACCCATATTATTTTTCCTCAGTTGTGACCGCCTGGGTGCCTTGTGGATGTTCAGGCGGCCCGTTTTCCATTTTATACCTTGTGGCATCATTCAGTCGGGTGCGCAATGTCGGGCCATGTGAGGTCGCCTGACTAGGCGCGTTCGGTTCAGGCAGTTTTGTTCGAGGGCGTCTGTATCAGTTTTTCTAGGCTGTGACCACCAGGGTGCCCTGTGCACATTCAGGCAGCCCGTTTGCCATTTTTCTCCCTTGTGGAATCGTTCGGTCGAGCGCGCCCTGTCGTGCCATGTGAGGTCGCCCGACCAGGTGCATTCGCTTCGAGCTGTTTCATTCGAGGGTGCCCATATTAGTTTTTCTAAGTTCATGTGACAACCCAAGTGCCATGTGCACATTCGAGTGGCTCGTTTTCCATTTGCAACTCCCTTGTGGCATCGTTCGGTCGAGCGTGCGGTGTCGCGCCATGTGAGTTCGCCCGATCGAGCGCGTTCTGTTCGATCCGTTTTTTTCGAGGGCACCCGTATTAGTTTTGCTAAGTTGTGACTGCCCAGGTGCCTTGTCCACGTTCGGACGACCCATTTTTTGTTTTCTCCCTTGTGGCATATTAATTCGGTCAAGCGCGTCCTGTCTCACCGTGTGAGGTCACTCGATCGGCCGCGTTTGGGTCGGGCCGTTTCGTTCGAGGGCGCCCATATCAGTTTTGCAAACTTGTGACTGCCTGGGTGCCTTGTGCATGTTCGAGTGGCCCGTTTTCCATTTGCACCCTTGTGGCATCGTTCAATCGGGTGCGCGGTGTCACGCCGTGTGAGGTTGCCTGGCCGGGTGCATTCGGTTCGGGCAGTTTCATTCAAGGGTGCCCGTATCAGTTTTGCTAGGTTGTGACCGCCAGGGTGTCTTGTGCACATACGGGTGGCCTGTTTGTCATTTTTCTCCCTTGTGGAATAGTTCGATTGGGCGTGCCCTGTCGCGTCGTGTGAGGTCGCCCCACTGGGCGCATTCGGTTCAAGTCATTTCATTCGAGGGCGCCCGTATCAGTTTTGCTAAGTTCATGTGACCGCTCGAGTGCTGTGTACACATTCGAGTAGCCTGTTTTCCATTTGCAGCTCCCTTATGGCATCGTTTGGTCGGGCGCGTGGTGTCACGCCATGTGAGGTCGCCCAACTCGGCACGTTCAGTTCGGGTCGTTTTATTTGAGGGCGCCCGTATCAGTTTTTCTAAGTTGTGACCGCCCGGGTGCCTTGTGCACGTTCAGATGACCCATTTTTTGTTTGCTCCCTTGTTTCATATTCGTTCGGTCAGGCACGTTGTGTCTCGTCATGTGAGATCGCCTGACCGAGCGCATTCGGGTCGAGCCGTTTCGTTCGAGGGCACCCGTATCAGTTTTGCTAAGTTGTGACTGCCCGTGTGCCTTGTGCACATTCGGGCGGCCCGTTTTCCATTTTCTCCCTTGTGGCATCGTTCGGTCAGGTGCGCTGTGCCTCACCATACGAGGTCACTTGACTGGGCGCGTTTGGTTGGGGCCATTTTGTTCGAGGCTGCCCGTATCAGTTTTGCTAAGTTGTTACCACCTGGGTGCCTTGTGCATGTTCAGATGACCTGTTTTCTATTTTCTCCCTTGTGTTATATTCATTCGGTCAAGTGTATCATGTCGCGCCTTATGAGGTTGCCTGACCGGACGCATTTCGGTCGGGTCGTTTCGTTCGAGGGCGCCCATATCAGTTTTGCTAAGTTGTGACCGCCCAGGTGCCTTGTGCAGGTTCGGACGGCCCATTTGTCATTTCCTCCCTTGTGGCATCGTTCGGTCGGATGCACTATGTCGCGTCGTGTGAGGTCGCTCGACCGGGCGCGTTCGGTTCTGGTCATTTTGTTCGAGGGCGCCCGTATTATTTTTGCTAAGTTGTGATCGCCCGGGTGCCTTGTGCATGTTCGGACGACCCGTTTATTGTTTTCTCCCTTGTTGCATATTCATTCAGTCAGGCACTTCAGGTAGCGCCATGTGAGGTCGCCCAACCGGGCACGTTAGGGATGGGCCGTTTCGTTCAAGGGCACCCGTATCAGCTTTGCTAAGTTGTGACCGCCCGGGTGCCTTGTGCACGTTTGGACGGCCCGTTTGTTGTTTTCTCCCTTGTGGCATATTCATTCAGTCAGGCACGTCGTGTCACGCCATGTGAGGTCACTTGACTGGGCACGTTTGGGTCAAGTCGTTTCATTCGAGGGCGCCCGTATCAGTTTGCTCCCTTATGGAATCGTTCGGGCGGGTGCACCGTGTCACGCCGTGTGAGGTCGCCCAACAAGGCACATTCGGTTCGGGCCGTTTTGTTCGAGGGCACCCATATCAGTTTTGCTAATTTGTGACCGCCCAGGTGCCTTGTGCACGTTCGGGCAGCCCGTTTTTAGTTCGTTCCCTTGTGGCATATTCGTTCGGTTGGGCCCACCATTTCGCGCCGTGTGAGGTCGCCCGACTGAGCGCGTTCGGTTCGGGCAGTTTCGTTCGAGGGTGCCCGTATTAGTTTTGCTAGGTTATGACCTCCAAGGTGACTTATCCACATTCGGGCGGCCCATTTTCCATTTTTCTCCCTTGTGGAATCGTTCAGTCGGACACCCCCTGTCGCACAATGTGAGGTCACCCGATCGGGCGCATTCGGTTCGGGTTGTTTCTTTCAAGTGTGCCCATATCAATTATGCTAAGTTCATGTGACCACCTGAGTGTCGTGTGCATGTTCGGGCGGCTTGTTTTCCGTTTGCAGCTCCCTTGTGGCATCGTTCATTCGGGCGCGTGGTGTCGCGCCATGTGAGGTCGCCCGACCGGGCGCGTTCGTTTCAGACTGTTTTGTTCAAGGGCACCTGTATTAGTTTTGCTAAGTTGTGACCGCCTAGGTGCCTTGTGCATGTTCATATGGCATGTTTCTGTTTTCTCCCTTGTGGCATATTTGTTTGTTCAGGCGCGTCGTGTCGTGCCGTGTGAGGTCGCCTAACCAGGTGCGTTCGGGTCAGGCCACTTAATTCAAGGGTGACCGTATCAGTTTTGCTAAGTTGTGACCACCCGAGTGCCTTATGCACATTTGAGTGGCCCATTTTCTGTTTGCTCCCTTGTGGCATATTCATTCGGTCAGGTGCATCGTGTCGCGCCGTGTGAGGCTGCCCAACCGGGCGCGTTCGGTTCGAGCAGTTTCGTTCGAGGGTGCCCGTATCATTTTTCCTAGGTTGTGACCACCAGGGTGCCTTGTGCATGTTCAGACGGCCTGTTTTCCGTTTTCCTCCTTTGTGGAATCGTTCGGTCGGGCGCGCCCTATCGCGCTGTGTGAGGTCGCCCGACTGGGCACGTTTGGTTTGGGTTGTTTCGTTCGAGGGCGCCCGTATCAGTTTTGCTAAGTTCATGCAACTGCCCGAGTGTCGTGTGCACGTTCGAGTGGCCCGTTTTCCATGTGCAGCTCCCTTGTGGCATCGTTCGGTCGGGCACGTGGTGTCGCGCCATGTGAGGTCGCCCAACCGAGCGCGTTCGGTTTGGGCTGTTTTATTCGAGGGCGCCTGTATCAGTTTTGCTAAGTTGTGACCACCTAGTTTCCTTGTGCACGTTTAGATGGCCCATTTTCTCTTTGCTCCCTTATGGCATATTAGTTCGGTCAGGCGCGTCGTGTCGTGCTGTGTGAGGTCGCCCAATCGGGCGTGTTCAGGTCGGGCCATTTCGTTTGAGGGCGCCTGTATCAGTTTTGCTAAGTTTTGACTACCCGGGTGCCTTGTGGACGTTTGGGCAGCCCGTTTTCCATTTTCTTCCTTGTGGCATCATTTGTTTGGGCGCGTAGTGTCACGCCGTGTGAGGTCGCCTGACCGGGTGCATTCGGTTCGGGCAGTTTCGTTCGACGGCGCCCGTATCATTTTTGCTAGGTTGTGACTGCTAGGGTGCCTTGTGCACGTTCGGGTGGCCCGTTTGTCATTTTTCTTCCCTGTGGAATCGTTCGGTCTGGCACGCCTTGTCGCGCCGTGTGAGGTCGCCCGACCGGGCACGTTCGGTTCGGGCCATTTCGTTCGAGGGCACTCGTATCAGTTTTTCTAAGTTCATGTGACCGCTCGAGTGCCGTGTGCACATTCGAGCAGCCCGTTTTCCATTTGCAGCTCCCTTGTGGCATCGTTTGGTTAGGCGCATGGTGTCGCACCATGTGAGGTCGCCCGACTGGCTGCGTTCGGTTCAGGACATTTTTTTCGAGGGCGCCCGTATTAGTTTTCTAAGTTGTGACCGCCCAGGTGCCTTGTGCACATTCGGACGGCCCATTTGTTGTTTTCTCCCGTGTGGCATATTCGTTTGGTCAGGTGCATCGTGTCGCGCCATGTGAGTTCGCCCGATCGGGCGCATTCGGGTCGGGTCGTTTTGTTCAAGGGCGTCCGTATCAGTTTTACTATGTTGTGACCGCCTGGGTGCCTTATGCACATTCGGGTGACCTGTTTTCCATTTTCTCCCTTGTGGCACCGTTCGGTCAGGTGTGCTGTGTCGCGTCGTGCGAGGTCACCTGACCGGGCGCATTTGGGTCAGGCCATTTTGTTCGAGGGCGCCCGTATTAGTTTTTCGAAGTTGTGAGCGCCCGGGTGCCTTGTGCATGTTCGAGCAACCCATTTGTTGTTTGCTCCCTTGTGTCATATTCATTCGGTCAGGCGCGTCGTGTCGCGCCATGTGAGATCACCCGACCGAGCGCGTTCGGGTCGGGTCGTTTCGTTCGAAGGCGCCCGTATCATTTTTCTCCCTTGTGGCATCATTCGGTCGGGCGCGCGGTGTCACACCATGTGAGGTCGATCGACCGAGCGCATTCGGTTTGGGCCATTTTGTTTGAGGGTGCCTGTATTAGTTTTGCTAAGTTGTGACCACCTAGTTGCCTTGTGCACATTCAGACGGCTCGTTTGTTGTTTTCTCCCTTGTTGCATATTCATTCGGTCAGGCGCGTTGTGTCGCGCCATGTGAGGTCACCCAACCGAGCGCGTTAGGGTCGGGTCGTTTCGTTCGAGGGCGCACGTATCAGTTTTGCTAAGTTGTGACCACCTAGGTGCCTTGTGGATGTTCGGGTAGCCCATTTTCCGTTTTTCTCCCTTGTGGAATCTTTTGGTCAGGCACGCCCTGTCGCGCTATGTGAGGTCGCCCAACCGGGTGCGTTCGGTTTGGGCCATTTCGTTCGAGGGCACCCGTATGAGTTTTTCTAAGTTCATGTCACTGCCTGAGTGCCATGTGCACGTTTGGGTGGCCTGTTTTCCATTTGCAGCTCCCTTGTGGCATCGTTCGGTCAGGCACATGGTGTTGCGCCATGTAAGGTTGCCCGAGCGGGCGTGTTCGGTTCAGGCCGTTTTGTTTTTAGGGTGCCCGTATTAGTTTTTATAAGTTGTGACCGCCCGGGTGCCTTGTGCATGTTTGGACGACCTATTTTTTGTTTTCTCCCTTGTGTCATATTCATTCGGTTAGGCGCGTCGTGTTGCGCCGTGTGAGGTTGCCCGACCGGGCGTGTTTGGGTCGGGCTGTTTTGTTCGAGGGCACCCGTATCAGTTTTTCTATGTTGTAACCGCCTGGGTGCCTTGTGCACGTTCGGGCAGCCCGTTTACCGTTTGCACCCTTGTGGCATCGTTTAGTCGGGCACACTGTGTCGCGTCGTGCGAGGTCACCCGACCAAGCGCATTTAGGTTAGGTCATTTTGTTCGAGGGCGCCCATATAAGTTTTGCTAAGTTGTGACTACTCGGGTGCCTTGTGCATGTTCGGGTGGCCTGTTTTCTGTTTGCTCCCTTATGGCATATTTTTTCGGTCAAGCGCGTCGTGTCGCGCCGTGTGAGGTCACCCAACTGGGCGCGTTCAGGTCAGGTCATTTCGTTCGAGGGTGCCCGTATCATTTTTCTCCCTTGTGGCATCGTTCGGGCAGGCGCACCGTGTCACGTCGTGCGAGGTCGCCCGACCAGGCACATTCGGTTTGGGCCATTTTGTTCAAGGGCGCCCGTATCAGTTTTGCTAAGTTGTGACCACCCAGGTGCTTTGTACACGTTCGGGCGGCTTGTTTTCGGTTTGTTCCCTTGTGTCATGTTCGTTCGATTGGGCACATCGTGTCACTTCGTGCAAGGGCGCCCGACCGGGCGCGTTCGAGTCGCATCGTTTCGTTCGAGGGCACTCGTATCAGTTTTTCTAGGTAATTGTGACCGCCCGGGTGCCTTATGCACATAATTCGGGCAACCCGTTTGTCATTTTCTCCGTTGTGGCATCGTTCAGTCGGGCGCCTAACCCATTTAACCCTCTAAACCATAAACCTCTAAACCCCTAACCCATTTAACCCCTAAACCCTAAACCTCTAAACCCTTAACCACTAACCCTTAAACCCTTAATCCCTAACCCATTTAACCCCCTAAACCCTAGCCCCATTAACCTGTAACGACCCCTAACCCCTAAAATCATTAACTTCTAAATCCACTAACCCCCTAAATGGTGGTGTATTCATACTCCTTCTAAACAACCAATAAAGGGTCAAGGAAATTGACCAATATGTTGTCAAGTTTTATCTTATCCATCTCTGGGGCATGCTGCTTTTCGGCTAACTCCACTTCTTTTGATCTCAATTTTTCCAATCGCTTCCTTCTACATATGATACTTGAGCCTTTTCCTTTCTCTTCCCTTCTAATTCCGTAATAGTGTCATAGTGATGCTAGCCAATTTCGTTGGAAAGTCTTCCTAGCACAGTACAATACTAGATTATGAGGGTATCTCAATTTTTCCAATTTCTTCCTTCTCTCATATGATACCTGAGCCTTTGCCTTTCTCTTCCCTTCTAATTTTGTAATAGTTTCATGCATTTGGATGTTAAATACTTTCTTTTTATAACGACATAGTTCCATCTGAGAATATGTGGAACCCTTTTTCACTTATTCAGTGTTTATGTTGATTCCTTCATGTGTGAGACAATTTCGAGGGCGCCCGTATCAGTTTTGCTAATTTGTGAGCGCCCTGGTGCCTTCTGCATGTTCGGGTGGCCCATTTTCTGTTTGCTCCCTTGTGGCATCGTTCGGTCAGGCACGCCGTGTGAGGTCACCATTTGAGGGCGCCCGCCCAAACCCATTCGTGTCGGGTTGTTTCGTTTGAGGGCGGTTGTATCAAATTTGCTAAGTTCTGACTACATGGGTGCCTTGTGCATGTTTTTGCGGCCCGTTTGCCATTTATTTTGAGGGCACCCGCCCAAACCCATTCTGGTTGAGTCGTTTCGGTTGAGGGTGCTTGCCCAAACGCATTCGGGTCGGGTCATTTCGGTTGAGGGTGGCTGTATCAAATTTTCTAATTTGTGACTGCATTGGTGCCTTGTGCATGTTCATGCAACCTGTTTGTTGTTTTTTTTTAGGGCAGTCACCCAAACCCGTTCGGGTCCGGTCGTTTCTATTGAGGGAGTTTGCCCAAATGCGTTCAGGTCGGGTCGTTTCGGTTTAGGATGCCCACCCAAACGTATTTGGGTCGGGTCGTTTTGGTTGAGGGTGGTCGTATCAAATTTTCTAAGTTGTGACCGCATTGGTGTCTTGTGCATGTTTGTGTGGCCTGTTTTCCATTTCGTTTGAGGGCGCCTGCCCAAACCCTTTCGGGTCAGGTTGTTTTGGTTGCCACATAGAGTCTTGACTCTTGCTAAGTCACAAGTTATTGATATCTTTAACACATGGGCTATTTGATATAATCTTGTTGTTATAGTGGAAACCACTAGGTTAGATCATAGGTCTTGCCCAAATTACTCCAAAAAGTTACTGATTAACCATGGTTTTAAAAAATTATAAACTTTGCTAGTTGGCCTGATTTGATGATATGATCCAAAAATAAGGCTTGCACTGTCCCCCTTCTGATAAGGTTTATAGGTAGGTGCCACCCATGAGTGGGACCCACTTGTAGGTGTATCTTTGTACGTTTTTTCCCTTGCTAACTCACAAGTTATTTGTTATGTTTTGCGTTGTTGGTATTAGCTTAGGGGTTATATTGGCAACCAACCAGATACTACTGAGATAATCACAACTAGTTACAAATTATTCTAGATTTTTTCGTCTTTTTTGAACATCTAATATTTGTTAAGTCAAGGAGCAATAGCTTGAATCATTAGAAGAAGGATTTGACACTTTCACTACCTATATTCAAATCCCAACAAAACATTTAGCTCATTATAACATGGCTAAAAAATAGGCATTACTTGTAATTTTGTTTTTAGATGTCTCAACCTTTACTATATCGTACATTTTTTAAGATTAAATATTAATTTTCAAATTATTAGCATTAGCTTAAAGGTTATAATGAACATCCACATAATCCACCTTAAAAAAACATTTCAATATCCACTGTTCCATCATTAAATCTTACTTAGATAATCCTTACTCATTTTTTAAATTTAATTTAAAAAATATATATATAATATTCCTATCTAATTTTAACTTAAAAATATCAATTCTACTTTTTATTATTTTAAATATTTATTTTATTATTTTAAATAATTGGAAAAAGAAAAATTTCATAATACATTCAAATTATTACATAAATAAGTGATTTTTTTCAACATAACCAAAACAATGGTCATATACATAAGGACAACTAATTATGATTATCATATGTGGGCTCCTTCGATTGGGTTAACGATACCTAATATCATATGTTGGCTCTCAATTGCGTTGAGTTTGAAGCCCCCTAGGAAATCAAATAAATAATTTCCCTCTCCCTTTGACTTTGTACACATCCTTATATATGTCATGGTTAAAATTGGAGATTATATAATTCAAATTTGGAAAATTTGGCGCTCGTTTTTTACTCCCCCGTCTAATTTTTAAATTCAATATCAAAATTTCTTCGTTCTCGACTTCCCCCTCCCTCTGGTTTTAATTTTAAAAATCAGGGTCAAAATTCAGTTTCCTCTTTGTCCCTCGTTCATTATTGTTCACAACCATCCATTTCAAATACCAGTCGACGAGGGCAAGATAGACAGAATGAAGAAAATGTCTCTGGTTCACATGAAGAAGGAGCGGGGCGGCGGCAATGGGAAAACAATGGTTGATCGTCCTGCACCTTCTTCTCCAACAGCATTACCACTTCGCCACGTGAAACCCGTCACAAGTCATCGCAAATTCGTGGAACTCAGTGGAGGCACATCCCAGCAGAAGGAAAACAATCTCTTATTTTATCTCTAAAACCTGGAAAACCCTATTTCCTCCTAATCCATAATACCTAGAAAGCCCTAAGCCCTAGTCTTTCTTAGTGTTTCCCTACTCCTTGCAACTTAGAATATGAGGGTTTATGTATAGTAGATCCACTGGTAGGGATGGTTTGTTTCCATTCATACTTCCTTATGTTCTGCAAGAGAAGACCATGGATGATTTACTGGGTTTTCAAAGGGATTAAGATTTAGCAAGTGAGTTTTCAAAAATGGGGTATTTTCTTAATTATCTTAGTCATTATTTTAACAATGTTTGTTTTGATTTCTTCTATTGTATGTTGTATATATTCGATACTTTATAATATTTTGTTTTTTTGTTCTGGGTATAGCTTCTATATTCTGGTGGGGGTTTAACATCTGGTGATATTTGTGGTTTGGGAGGCTCCCTTGGGTCAAGGATGGGAGGCAGTGGAGGTTATGGAGGATTGTCAGGTTCATCCCTTCCTAACTTTGTTTTAATGGTAAGTTTATTTTGATAAAATTTATTAGATCTAAACTGAATTAAGGTTCCATTTTTTAAGTTGTTTCTATACGTTTATCTTTAATACTTCAGATATTTATGTGCATGTGCTACAGTGTTACCCTTCTTGGATAAGACAAAATTTTTCCTCTACCCTACTGGCTTTATTATTGTTCTCTTTCCATTCTGTAAGTGATTCAGAGAGCTTGCAAATGTATATTTCTTTCAGTCTTTTCAAATTTGGTTTTGAACTTTCAAGTTTTTTGTTCTGCTAACTATACAATGTTTGTTATGTGTTATTTTTTCGATCTAACATGAAAATTATATGTTTTTGCATTGTATGTTTAGTGGTACTTGCTAGCTTCAATCCTACACGATATGTTCAAATTTTCTACTATGGCTAGAAGCGTTCAAAGGGAACCATTTTTATAAATCACCACTACCTGGGCTGGAATTGTAGCTGATATGGGAATGACCAATGGGTGGTATGAAAATTTAGCCACGTGTAGCTCTTTTTAAAGGTGCTAATTTTCATCTCAATCACCTGCAGTAGTTAGCAGAATTGTGTATAAACCGAATGGAAACTTGGCAGTTTTCTGAGTTTGGTTTTTCATTTTGCTGGAGTCCATTCTTGTAAATTAATAGATTATTTTTTCCATCTTCTATGGCAAGCTCTTTGTTTCTCTAACCTGCCATTTTCTGCCTTTTTCATTACTGAATTTCATGTGCAAATTCTCAAGTTGATTGAACAGAAATGGATGTGGATTTTCTAGTGAAATCAACAATTGGAAGACATTTAACTTTCTATCGAGATCTTATTACTAATTTCATTGGAAGAGATTAAAGTTTTAAATTTCTATTGAGATCTTGTTACTAATTTCATATTGGTGGTTCCCTACATGGTGCCATTAAAAAGAGTTGTCTTCCCATGTGCTACCACATTAAAAATGTATGGAACTAGGCTTTATGCGTTTGATGTACAACTCACTTTGCCCATTGTTTCTTGCACTCTATGGTAATCCTCATAAAGCCCACTTATCTTTTAAATAAGTCCACATGTTGATTTGCATATTCCTCTAGTAGAAATATGTTTCTAATTTGTACAAATTTATTTTATGCAGTGATTCAATATTTTGTCTCACCTCTGTTAGTTGCAAAAGGATTCGTTCCTGTTTTACTGTCAAATTTTCTCTTTATGGTAGCCTTCTCTTACTACCATTACCTGAAATTTCTAGGCTATGATGGTAAGTTTCTTTTTGTGACTCATGCAGTAGATTTCAATAATTGTGCCTTTATGGTACAGATCGACACAAGCACATGAACCCCAATCAAAGATGTTAATAGTAAGGACACCTTCAATAAGAGCTAGCAATCTCTTCTCCTCATCCATTCTATTGAGTTCCATCAAAATATTTGGTAAAAATGCAAGTGATGCTTCATTTTACCTTTTTTTAATTATTTTATATGCATCTAAGAAGTGAAATTCTCTCAAACTTTCCTCCCTGAGCTCCAATAGGTTGTCCAAGCCCAAATTTCCATAAGCTGCAGATTCGTTCATTAACCTTGCAAGGTGAGCACGAAATGCACGAGCAAAAGCATATCCCCTCATTTTAGCATCATCAGTGCCACCTTCACTAGCTACAGCATTATCAGCTAGATCAGGCAAATGGTTAGACAGTATGGTGAACCAGTACTAAAGTTCATTGGGATCCCCAAGGTCAACTGTATTTGGCTCATATCATTTCAGATCTGCTAACAATGGAAATGGTTCCAATGATGGAACAAGATGGAGCACCCCCACATTGAGAGTAGCACTAGAATCAGGACGCAATAAACCTTCTTGAGAAACTGGCCGATCAAAGCCTCCAAGACCTATTGTACGTCGAGGAGCCATGGGGACAGGAGCTATGATTTCTATTCCCTTTTGTACAAATGTTTCCATCCATGAGATCTTTTCATTTAGATCCCTAATAGGTGGACCATGAATTTTTCCTCCTGCATATGGTGCTCCCATTGGAAACCGCTCAACAAACTAATTCGTAGTCCAGTGTGCAAGCCCATGCTTATCATAGCTCATAAATTCTCCCAAGGCATCCAAAAACCCTTCATGGTGCAAAAACATTGCTTGTGCCGCTCCTTTTGACCAGAAATTTACTGCAAATGAGATGGTGTCCATAGTGTATGCATGACCACGTATGAAAAATCCTCCAAAAAATATTCTCTTGAGCCCATAATGAAGTGCATTCAAATATGCAATTTGTCCAATATTGTAGGAAATCATTCGCAGTAAGGAAAGAGAAAGATCTTCTTGTCTATAGTCTGAAAGGTATTTATTTTTAGTTACAACTTTCCCAAAGCTTGAAGCAATAGTTGACACTGAAAGACCAATCTTTGAATAATCCATACCACCATAGATATCTCCAACAAGCATGTCCACAGCATGGTTATCTCCTCCTTGGCTAAGTTCGAGTACCTCATCAAAACTCTTACACTTTGTCAAAAGCCGGCCCAAACCCCAAAATGTACCACCTCCAACATTTGTTCCACTTACCCTTTGGAATTTCCCATCTCCATCCACCTTGATCATGCTGACACCAGAACCAACATTGCAAAGAAGATATGGAAATAAACCAATCTGGTCAATCTGAACAAATTCTTTGTGACCTTCAATGTGGGTAAATGCTTCATGTCGGATTGCCTTCAACAAAAAATTTTCTCCTGCAACAAGACAGTCCATCTCATCTTCCTTATCGAGAGTAACTCCCATCTTCTCTTTGAATACTTTTGCGTATTTAAATGCTCCACCCCTTGTGTCCTTAATTATGGTATTTCTCATGTCAGACTCCTCACAGGCTCCTGCATTCAAATTTTTCCCGAGATGGAATTGGAATGGATGAATTCCAAGCAATCATTCAACTTCATGGTCCCAAATTTCACAAAGTGAAGATGGCCGCCCAAAATGGGATACTTGCGATTTCGTTCAATCATTTCCTTTCTGCAGCAAACACCACTTCCCTCGTGCCTTGCTGGTAGCTCCTCGTGCCTCGAGAAATATACTACTTTTATCAGCGATCCTCCCAAGTCGACTGCAACACATTTTTCCCGCTGTAACCATTATATTGCTGATCAAACATCCATACTATATCTAATTTGTATTTTTTACGATATTATACGAATTATTTTGCACTTACCAAACAATATCCGTAAACCATGAACAAATATTAAACCAGATATAGCCGTCGATAAAACAATCCACACGGAAATTTTCATTTAAAAAAAAAAAAAATTAACTAGCCATCGGTATACCGACACTTTATAAGCATCGGTCTTGCGATGCCTTGCGACCAAGCGTCGGTCTTGCAATGTCCTAGAAACGTCGGTCTTGCGACGCCTTGTGAAAAAGCATCGGTCTTGCGATGTCCTAGAAACGTCGGTCTTGTGACGCCTTACGACAAAAACGTCGGTCTTACGACGTCCTAGAAACGTCGGTCTTGCGACGCCTTGCGACAAAGCGTCGGTCTTGCGACGTCCTAGAAACGTCGTTCTTGCGATGCCTTGCGACAAAAACGTCAGTCTTGGGACGTCCTAGAAACGTCGGTCTTGCAACAAAAACGTCGGTCTTGCAATGCTTTGAAAGCATTGGTATTGCGGCACCTTTAAAGCGTGGTTAGCCATAGAGTATTGCGACGCTTCTAGGCTTCGGTATTGTGACACTTTCTAAGAGTCGGTATTGCGACGCTTTGAAAGCATCGGTATTGTGACACTTTGGAAAAAGTCGGAAGAGCGACGGTTGTTTGGAAACGACGGAAAAAGTGTCGGTATTGCGACACTTTGGCAAAGCATCGGAATTGCGACGTAATGGCTAGCCACGTTTTGTCCGGCCTCTTACTGTCGCTCTTGCAATGACTATGTGTCGGAATAGCAATGAAGTGGCTGTCAGAAATTGGGCCAAATTTTCTAGTGGTAGGTTCCATTTAAAGCTTGGTATCCCAGTGGAACAGATGGAACACCATAAATATGAGACTCGGGTGTCATCGAAAACATCGAAGATGAAGCAACAGTATATGATGTTGCAATTGTAACAGATGTTACAGTCTAGGATGTTGTCTCTGCCATAGTTAAATAACCCAAAAAATACTCTAACGAATCTACAGTAACTTGATCATGAAAAGGATAAACAAAAGTAGATTATGTCAAACCAGGTGGAAGTATTTCACCATCAGGATCAAGATACATTTTAGGTAGTAAACTCTGTGGTAAAGAGGAAGACTCAATGGTTACGAATGACTGAGGATAAGACGGCTGCACGTTAAAAAATTCTTGTTATTCAAATTTGGGATCAAGATGTTTTGGTAAAAGAACAATGGGATGTGGATCGACTTCCAGTTGAACAAACTCAGGTTTTGATTTACCGTTTCACTGGATTGAATTTCAGTGTCCTCAGGTAACCGTGAGGTTTCCGTCTCGACAGTATCAGATAAACCAGGATTGGTTAAAACGACTGAAGAATCGGTACTCAAAGGATCAGATGTGTCTGATATATCAGATGAATTTTCACCAAAGGTTCCAGAGGTACCAGACTTGGTAGGACAAGCATGCCTTCTTCTACTAGGTGTAGCTTTTGGCGGTAAAGGTGGTTTATTCGTTTTCCTATGCGAACAATGGGGAAAGGGTTGATATTCTTCCATGATTTTTTATTGATTTTAATACAAAAAACAAATAAACAAAAAGAGGGTAATGCTAGGCAAAAGGTTTACCAAGCAACTATGAACTGCAATATACTGCCCCAGTAAACCAAGGACTTATGTACGTGCAGGAAATCTCCCCAAATGTTGTGTTCGGTGTATCATAGTGTACAAGGCAGCCGACTCAGTTACCTATGGATGGTAAGAAACCTAAATTTTTCCTCCCAAATATACTTGATGGTATCCTCCCAAATATACTTGATGGTACGTGTAGGCTCAATCTGTATTAGTGCGGTGTAATGCGAAACCGCACAGTGAGAGAATCCCCTTATACTTTTCGTACTAGACACCACCCGATATACCTGAAAGTACATGGAAAAGCTCTGATATACTTACGTATGTGGAATGAGCTATCAAACTCAGAATGTATCACAAAAATTTATGACACATGCTATGTTTAATGAAGTTGGAACACGTCTTATAACCTAGACCTCTAAATATTATTGTTAATGTTACAATGCTTCCTTAGATAAATTCAGTTAAATTTTATGTTGATCTTTCTTATCAGTTTGTACTTCAGGTTCACTGCGAGATGTATGAACATTCCTAGAATGCAATTAAAATGATAAGCATTTATTTCGATTTGATTTTCAACAATGAAAAACTAGCTACAAGGGATAGAGCAATCAGATTGTATGCAATCAACAATGAGTGCATCTAAATGAAAATCCCTAAACCATTCCTTTGCAGCACTCACAATCCCTATATGCAAATTCTTGTTTTTATTTTCAATTTATTTTAAGTTTAGATGAACGAAAAAGAAACTGTATGCACAAACAAACACTCAAAACTTTCAAGACAAATGAAAACTGAAATGAAAATTCCTCTTTTCAAAAATAATGAATTGATCAAATGTAAAATTTAACTTTGGAACTATTGGACAATGATAAAGAAAACAAAAATAAACATTGATCAAACAAATCCAAAGTGAGGCAAGAATAGTGGAAGAAATTTGGTCTCTAGAGCCAATCATGCACTTAAAACTTTAGCAAGCAAGACACTGAAATGAATTGCAAAAGACAAAATATGATATATTTTGGTTGGTCAAAGGGGAAATTCACCACGGAGTGGGAGACAGTGCATTGCATAGCACTGTCATTAAGCCAGCAGTGCTATGCAAAGCACTATGTCAAGATCAACAGTGCATTGGTGCTAGAGGAATTCCTAAAAAATCAATCAAACACACCATTGTTTCTAAAACACATTCAAATGACTAAAATTAAGCATGTAAAGTCTACTAGAGTTTTATGGATAAGGATAAAACCACCAGGGATACATCGTCGATCCCTAGTATGGTCGCCAAGTTTTTTTACAGAAATCAAACCTAAGGATAAGTATGCTTTCCCTAAGTGTGGGGGTGCACTTAGAACAACAGAAAGAAATATATATGACATTTATCTTAAAATGAATAAATAAGGGAAGAAAACCTACTTGTAATATGTTCTCTTTTCCTCACCTCCCTTCGTCGCTTCCGTCGCTCTTAATCGAACTAAACTCACTTGATTGGTACCTGCAATGGAAAACAGATGACAAAAAATGACATAAAGGAAATATGATCTATTCAAGTTAAACAAATTGAATCAATTTTATTTGTAAATACACATATAAAATCATTGACACAAGCATTAGAAAAGGAACAGATGTATTTATTATGAAGTAGAAGTAAAAGTTACAACTAATTGATCGATTCGATGTCAACCCTCCAACTTTAGTCCCAACATCATCACTCCGTAAACATAACATTACATGCACTATACATCCAAGAGTTGTGATCTCTCTAGCATAACTCTACTTAATACAAATTCTTTCTCCCTTGTGCACTATGATCAGTGCTCTATTTATAAGTAGATGAAGGTAGTTTGACATAAATGAAACATTGAATGGATTTTCCAAAAATGTATGAATGGGTTTCCTTTTTCAACGGAATAGGAGGATAGGAGGTTTAATGGCTCCATGGTGTCCATATTCGAAGCTATCATATGAGGTGAAAGCTGGAACAACTTCTAGAAGCCACTAGAGGTTGGGAAGATTCACAGAATATAATGAAAAATTCCCTCCCAGTCAACCAACGCACTCTAAAGTGGGCCCATATCCTCTCCAATGCAGCCTTGCATGGGAGTAGATGCTCTGCAAATAAGTTATTGTAGTCTATGGGTGCGTTGATGGCTCAATGGGGCGCTTCAACTGGCATCTAAGCAGTGAAAATTTTGTGAAGGAAAACCACCAATGGGATGACTTGTTTAGGGCATGTAGAAACAAATTTAGAGTATCATAGACCCCCTAATGGATACTAATATGTGTTTTGGGATGATGCCCAAATTGACCTGTAAAAAATATTAAAATTTCATATGAAGATAATTTCATCATTTTGTTGTGTTCTCTACCAAATTCGTGGGATAATATGTTTATTGCAATAGGTAGCAATACAAATACCTTGAATTTTGATGAAGTTGTCTCAGCCTTGCTGTTGGAGGAAATGAGATGGAAAAATAAGGAGGGCCTGAATGGAGATGCCTTATCTGTATGAGGAAGTTCCCATAACATAAAAAAATAAAAAATAAAAAAATCGAGTGGGAGATCTAAATCTAGAGGGAGGTCTAAATCTCTAGGAAAGCATGTAAAGGTGGGATGGAAATGCATAAAGGAAGGGAACTTCAAAAAGGATTGCAGATCTAAAGATCCTAAGAAAGGAAAGGTATCTGATGACGCGCCTTCTGCAGAGGAAAAAACCACCTCGGCTGAAGGTGGGATGTGTATTTGGCGTCTTCTTCAAATACACAAGTAGATCATGAGGCATGGTTGATTGAATCGGGTGCATATTTTCACTTCACTCCCCATAGGGAGTGGTTCTATGTGTATGAAAAGTATGATGGTGGTGATGTCTTCTTAGGGGATGATAGGAAGGCCAAAATCATCGGACATGGAAAATTCAAGCTAAAGCTTCAAGGTGGAAGGATTATAACACTTCCTGGTGTTTTGCATATTCCTGCAGTGAATAGAAATATGATTTCTGTAAGAAAGATGGACGATACAGGTGTGAAAACAACGTTAGAGAAAGATACTTGCAAGATAGTTCGGGGAGCACTCATATTAAAGCGGGGAGTTCGAATTTGAACTCTGTAAAAGCTTCAAGTTAGCACTGTTATTGATGGGTGCAATAGTTCTATGGTTCCTCAAAGTGGAGCGAAGACCCTCTATGAAGAAAAGGCCATGCTATGGCATCAAAGGCTTGGACATATCGGAGAGAAAGGAATTCAAATAATACATGGTAATGGTATGGTGGGAGGTATGTCTAATTTCTCTCTGGATTTCGATTTCTGTGAACATTCTGTATATGGGAAGCATAATCGAGTGAGTTTTCCTTTTGGTGCTAAGAGGGTGAACAAGATATTAGAGCTTGTGCATAGTGATGTGTTTGAACAAGCCTATGTACTATGTTTCATTCATAGATGACTTCTCAAGGAATACATGGATATATTTCTTGAGGAAGAAATCTAAAGTCTTTGACAGATTTAAAGAATTTAAGGGTCTAGTGGAAAACTAGACAGGGAAGAAGATAAAGGTGTGGAGAAGAGATAATGGTGGATAGTTGTGCAAGAAGTAATTTGAAGAGTTTTGTAAGAAGTGAGGTATATAAAGGCAGAGGGATACTCCATACACACCTCATCAAAATGGAGTTGTAGAAAGAATGAATAGAACGTTGATGGAAAATCCAAGAAGCATGCTCAGTGGTACTGGGTTAGGAAAGGAATTATGGATAGAGGCAGTGGAGACTGCATGTTACTTGGTTAACATATCACCTTCATCAATGTTGGAGGATACGTCTCCACATGAGGTGTGGACTGGTAAGAAACCCTCTCTTTCACATGTGAGGGTATTTGAATGTGATGCATATGGACATGTTCCAAAGGAGAAAAGGACCAAATTGGATAATAAATATGAAAGGTGCATCTTTATTGGGTATAAGGATGGTTTAAAAGGTTACAAGCTTTGGAACCTAGAAACAAGGAATGTTGTGTACAACCGAGATGTGGTGTTTAGAGAGGTGAACGATGTTGTTAAACATGAATTCCTACCAAAGGAACCTAAGAAGATAGAGTTTGAGCTAAAGGAGGATGAATCAGAACCTACAGCACAATAGGATTCAGAAGAGGAAGAGCCAAAAACTCTAGTTGTGACAATATCAGTTCAGGAAAGAAGGGAGCCAGAAAGGTATAGTCAATCTGCTTTCTATTCAAATTTTTCTTTAATTATGATTGATGATGATCCCAGAACTGTCAGGGAGGTGGTGGATTGATAGGATGGAAAACTATGTAAGGAGGCCATGGTTGATGAAATGACATCCTTGCACAAAAATGAGGCATGGGATCTAGTGGAGTTGCCAGCTAAACGAAATCCCATCGAGAGAAAATGGGTGTTTAAGAAGAAGATGAATGTAGAAGGAAATGTGGAGGAATACCAAGCTCAACTGGTAGAAAAAGGTTATTCCCAGATGTGAGGAATTGATTTTGGTGACATTTTTCCTCCTGTTGCCAAAGTTACTTCTATTACATTACTTTCATCTATTGTTGTTGTATTTGATTTTGAGGTAGAACATATGGATGTGAAGAAAACATTTCTTCACAAGGATCTGGAAGACAAGATCTACATGAAGCAACCTGAAGGATTTGTGGTGAAGGGTTAGAAAGAACTGGTATACAGGTTAAAAAATTCTTTGTATGGATTAAAATAGTCACCAAGGATGTGGTATCAAAAATTTGATACCTATATATGGGGACTTAGCTTCACCAGAAGAAAAGAGGATCAATGTGTGTATTTTAAATTAATTGGTGACCGTGTTATTTATTTGGTCTTGTATGTGGATGATATGTTGCTAGTTGGAAATGACAAAGAAATTATCCAAGATTTTAAGTCCCAATTGTTCTCCAAATTTGACATGAATGATCTTGGTGCTTCAAACTATATTTTTGGCATGGAAATTAAGAGATATCGAGCAAAGAGGAAGCTCTGCTTAAACCATAGGAATTATTTCGAGACAATATTGAAGAGGTTCAATATGAAAGATATTAAACTGATGAACCTCCTATAGGTGTAAATATATTTGTTGAACAATGTCCCAAGACGCAAGAAGAAGAGGAGGACATGCCCCGTTTTCCATATGCAAGTGTAGTGGGTAGCCTGATGTATGCAATGGTATATACTAAACTAGAAATTTCACATGAAGTGGGAGTATTGAGCAGGTTTATGTCAAAAAGAGGGAAGGAGCATTGGACAACAGTGAAGCAGGTTTTCAGATATTTGCATGGCACTAGTGATATGGTTTGTGCTACTAGGGAAGACCAAAGTTGGACAGAGTTTTGGACACTCGTGGTTTTGTTGATGTAGACTGGACTGGAGATCTGGACCAAAGAAGATGTAAAATTGGGTATGTTTTTAGCCTATTTGGAGGTGCAGTCAGTTGGATGAGTAAAAGACAATCTGTAGTGGCTCTTTAAACTACAGAGGCAGAATACATGGCAGCCACTCATGCAAGAAAGGAAGAATTTTGGCTGCAGAGATTGTGTTCAAATATGGGGTTCATACAACTAGCTATAAGGATAGACTGTGATAGCCAAAGTGAAATTTTATTGGCTAAGAACCCTACAAATAATTTAAAGAAAAATCACATTAATTTTCAATATCACTTTGTGAGAGATATGGTTGAGGATAAAAAGGTGTTGCTAGTAAAGGTGGATACTTTGAAGAATGTTGCAGATGCATTGGTGAAGTTTGTGAGCACTCAGAAGTTATCTTGGTGTAGAGAAACAATGGGTGTTACAGGGTTGGACTAATGGCTAAGCTCTCTTGTGGCCCCCTCCAAAAAGAAAACAAGAAGTGGGAGAATATTAGGTATGTGTTATATTCTTTCCAAGAATAGTCACGTGCGGGGGGGGGGAGTTATAGGGGGGGTGATAGGTCCCCATGTTCATTGCGCTGGGCGCAGAAGGGGGGTCAAAGGGGGGGCATCAACCACCCCATCCAAGGGTTTGCAGGGGGTCCAGGGTAGCACCCCAAGAAATTTTTTTGGATACTATTTTAGGTGGGCGGACCCGCCTATGGTTTTGTGCATGTGTTTTCACATGGTTTTGGGGCATGATGGTTTTCGACCCCTAGTATTTTGTAGATATGGTTAAGGGAACTACAAATATGTTCTAATCCAAGGTTAATGGGTTAGGGTTTATGAATTCTTCGGCATGCATATATATGTGTTGTAACACTAAAAGGAATATAATGAAAAATCAAGCTGGTAGTCCCAATTTGGGATCTAGGGGAAAAATATTTGTTTATATCTAATATATGTTTTATGCTCTCGGTATTATTTATTTTTGTTTTTAAAATTCATTTGGAGATAATTTTTGTACAGGGTTAAAACCTACACTAACTATAACAACATGAAATTTAAACACAAATACATAAGAGATACTAAGGCCAATGGATTGGGCCCTAATCCCCTACAATCACTCCTTGTTCTCTACTTAGAGCCCTGAGTATGCAATCTTCCTAAAAAATGGCATATTCTCTTAATTTTCATGCATTTAAACCACATTAGGACTTTGAAGTATGAAAACCCTTAATACACCATTTACACTAAGAAACATAATACCATAATGCAATTAAATGTGAGAAAGAGAGAATAATTAGGCTAAAAAGGTGATGAATAACCCCTTAAAATGTACCTAATGATAGCTCTCATCATCACCCCCCTACCAAATGGTTGCTCATCCTTTGAGAAAATTATTCCTCTTTATTTATCTCTTTTAGTGCTTTAGTGGTTTCTCTGACATCCCAAGGAATCAGGGAATGCTTCCCCTCAGGAGGGTAGAATCCAACATTATTTTTTACCTCCTCCCATTCTTTTTTTTCTTCAACTAGGTATTTTCCTTCACTCAGTACTAGCAGCAAAGGTGGATTGATTTTTAAGCCAAGCCATTGGATCTTCATTCTCTGTGTGGTAGTTCATTCGATGCATGGGTGGACGAAATACACTATGCTTAGTAGGGAGGTTGCTAAAGTACATGCAAGTCACAGGTCAAAGTGGTTTTTCAAACGTTAGTGGAACAAGTTCAACATGTAATAAGATAAGTTAAATGGAAACATAACATGATAAATAAACAATGAAACAAAAAAACAAAACAACATGCACAAGAAACACGTTCAATAGAGAAAACACACTAATACATCAATGATGGAGAGCTCTCTCCCTTTATTAGGTGCTGGTGGTAGTATAAGATAGAATGCTAAATCTATTGTAGTGAATCCTTTGAGCTACAGAGGTCCAATATCCTAGAAAAGGGGGTCTCTTCTCCTCAATTTTTTAGCAAACCTCTCTTCCCTCTCAAAGGATGGTATATTGACAAGCACATGGTGAACTCTTCTCTCTTGGATTGAGGTGTTGGATGGCCAAAAACTGAATCCTTCCAATCCTCTTGTTGCCGGACAACACAAGTTGGTTTTATGATGAGCAATTTGGCCAACATAACAATGTGTCCCCCATTTCTCTTCCCATGGATGGATTTTATAGATAAATTCAAATTTTCCCTCCTTCTCTTGGTACCAGATGGATGTTGACACAAGAGTTGGGGTATGATTCCTTTGTGTGCTACACTAAAGTGTCAAGGTGGATCAAAGGTAGTTGTACTTGGTTAGCTTGAGTGAGAATCTTTTTCTCCAAGTGTGCCCAGTGGTCCTAGAAAGTGACATTCCACATTCTCTAGGACTGCACATATATTAGAGGGATAGTCGTGCTCTTTGCGACCATCGAAGAAAATTCCGCAATTCACGCTCACGAATAGTGATTCTTGTGCATGGTCCAAAAATTTTCCTATTGACCTTAGGAAATTTTAAAAATTTTCAGCTCCTGTAATGTATTTATTCCATGTAAATTTTTATCTGTACCTTCTGCTTGACATTTTCTAATGTCTTTTTCTTGTACAATTTTTCGAGTGTTAACAAATAATGTATAAGGTCTAGGAAGAACTATATAGCCAAAATACATTATATTTTATTTTTCTATGTAGTCATTTTGAGAGAGAGAGAGAGAGAGAGAGAGAAAGAGAGTAACTTTCTTGAAAACTGAGGTTGGAGACACCTTGCTATGAGTAAAAAGAGAAACTGTGCTCTGTTGGAACCCTGCAAGAGATAGAATGAATAAAATATTTCTACGAGGCAGGCATGTCCCATGCTCATGATATTTTGACTAGTTAAGCTAATCTAACAGATAGAGGTTTTTTTTATGTCACTTTTGTTGTAGTGACCTGCTACTGGTTGATGACGATGGTTGCTGATGCCCTCAAGGGCATTTTTTTTCTTTGAAAGAAGGTTGAATGTGGTGCCCACACACATAATATTGGTATGGCATGCTTGTTTAGAACAAGTGCTCATTGTATGCATGTGTCTTTTACTATTGGGGACCTTCCCATGTAAGCATTGTTGAAAGAGATGTTTATCAAGTCACGGGTCTTCGACAAATTCTAACAGAGTGCAACGGTTATGAAGTATGATACCATATTGACATGAAATTTTATCTTGAATTTGAATTTCAAGAGAATCGATGACATCAATGGGCAATGATTATTCCCATAGTGCCATTCGGGGATGCCCCTATTGAGGTGGGGAGTCATTCAAGGTACTACCTCCCTCTTGGAAAATTTTGTTGTGGTCGGCGATAAGGAAGCACCAACCGATCAAGATGAGTACTGATGCAAGGGACCAAGGTTTCTGATGTAGCAGGACATGGTGTGATAGGTTAAATTAGGCATGATGACAATAAATTTCTATAATTGATGATGGTATTTAAGTGGCCCGAGGTCAGAGATGTAATACGAGTGGCAGTAATCATGACAATTTTTGGTGAGGAAATCCTTGGAGTCGGTAGGACATTCAGGGTGGGTGTATGGTTGTTATGAGTGTCATGGTGGGCTATGGTAAAGAATGTGTATCTACGACCAAGGGTGATTAGGGAATACTGTCAGGTGAGAAATGTGAATGGATGGGTGGGATTATCTCCTAAAAAATCTTTGTACACTTGCCAAAAGAATATAAAATCGGTTTGGATGTACAAGCACGAAGACGGGTGCCCCTATAAACATGAAAATAATCCATCACTATGGCATGAGAAAGGTGTTTTGCTGAGGGTGGGGGCCCCATTGGTTGGTCTTTGTGCGAGGGTGTTGAAGCGAATGAACAATGTCACAGATGGGCTATGATGGTGGGGGTGTGATAGGCCAAGTGGGAGATGCGGTGGTGAGTATTCTATCTTCTTATAAGAATCATAGTCCGAGAAAGGGTTTTTAACATGAGATGGGTGAAACTTGACTTGATGTATGATGGATGAGTGAACATGAAGTACATCCCAGACTTGGATTTTATGGCCATGGCTCCAGACCTTTGGTGTATGGCCTACATGAGTGATGGATGCCATGGAGGGTGAGGCTCTACTGACTTGTGAGAATTTTTAGCATGTGCAAGGTGAGGTGATGATAAACATGGTTGGGTGCATGAAACCTATGGTTGATTTTGTGGAGAAATGATGTCAGGATATGTGCAACTTCTTTGGGGATCCTATCATGATAGGGATATAATGATACCTACTCTCGTACCTTTAGTGGCTGGGGCACCTAATGATTCGGCGTGTTTGTAATACCTGCAGCCAATACCCCAAGTAAAAGCAAATTTTCTATTCAAACATATTGAAAATAATGTTGAATGTAAATATATAAGAGGGGGAAAAGCTATTGTTACTAAAAAATGAATTTTTCGGAGGTATGGATGTATGGGGCCTAGCTTGAACGTGATGAAGTGTTGATCATTGTTTCTTACGGTTTTTCAATTGGGCTTTCTGAGCTCTAGTTATGGTCTATCGAATAATGAGAAAAGGGCAATATATTGTCCAATATGGCTCATTTCAACTCATTTGTGTTTTTCGGGAGTCCGAGGTCATAGATGAGCCCTTGCTTCTGAGCCTTTCTTTCCATTGCGATCAGCCTGAGTACCCAGGATTCGTGTCGTCAATGTTAGGTAGGGCACTAAACATACAAAATTGTAATTTTGTCACTTTTTTCCTAGGGGGTCCGTACAAATGTGATTTGTATGGATTTCTTGTCTATTTTTTTTCCTTGACCGTGCGGGTGATCGAGGTTGAGCTGTGTGGTCCTTGCACAAAAGGAAGTCTTTGCACAAGGTCTTCGCACTTATCAAAGGATATGTGTGATAATTCACACATCTGTATTTGATATAGAAACATGGTCATCACGCCTATTCTCTACACAGGTGTGTTGAAGATAGAATTTTTTTTTTTTTTTTTTTTGGGTTTTAATCATTGATTTTTGGCTTTTCTCTGGGGATAGGATGTTGTGGAACAAGATATATTGGCCTGATATTCAAGCATATGTGGCCCAATACCCTGGTGCTCGGGGGATTTTATCGCAATGGGGGTTGTTGAAATGTCTAGAGAGAAACATTCTGAGGTCACAGGATATCCTTCTTCAATTCCTGGCCCGTCATTGGAACAATAGACGACGTGTTATGGTGTTGCACCTCAAAGATGTTATTATCCATCCGGAGACATAAAAGTACTTCGTGACTAGTTTACTGCCTCAGGGGGAGTCTCTTCCACACCCACTCCCCCTGGGAGAGTGAGCATTCAGAGTTGGGCTGAGGATCATTGTGGGCCTGACCTGATTAAACAGGGATGCATTCGTATCATATCAGTGATAGAATTATCCGAGAGGGGTGCTCTCAGCAAATAAGAAACAGGAGGAAGGAATTTTTTTTTTCTACGTATGCTCTTTCCCCATGTCTTTGTGCAATCTCAGGAAATCAGAAATAGTGAAAAAATAGATAGTTTCCAGTAAGGCTAATCGAAAATCTAAAAATCTATTGTAAGGCTTACATTTCATTTTTTTTTTGCTCGGATTTTTGTGTACTTTGTGCAGGAAAATTCACGCACCTCAAAGAGTTACAAAAAAAAAAAAAAAACCTTCCTCATTTCAAACAATTACAGAATCATTTTACTATCTCATTTGGTGAGAAGTTAATTTATGAGAATAGAGGTCTTGGGTTCAAGTCTCTTTCTCAAGCTTCTTTTGTAAAAAAAAAAATTTAAAAGGGGTGGGATTTTTTTAAAATTCGCACTTCATCATCAATTTCTAACCATCCTTGTAACTATTCAGCATCTTCAACTTGTTTTTTTTAAAAGGCATAACTTCTTCATCCTGAAGCCGTTTTTCAAGCCCTTTTTTTTTTAAACGACCTAATTTTTCAAGATATTTCCATTGGAGTAGTTAGTTTCATCTTTTCTTGGCTTCATTTTTTCTTTTTAAATGGAAAGTTCATGCCTGATTTTTCTTAACAGCACCAATTATTTCCAATGGCTACCTCACATGGTATATATAATTAGAATTAAAGGTCTTTATAGAATAGCCACAGGGCTAGAAACTAAACCTTATGATGATGATAAAGTTGTTAAATGGGAAAATAAACAATATCAAGCACGAGGTTTGATAGGAATGTCCATTGCTCAATATCTTCGATTTCATATCCTTGACATTAACACCCCTCATGAAGCCCTAGATAAGCTAAATACTGTCTTTGGCATTCAAAATCAAATCAGGGCTCACCAGCTTGAAAATGAGTTGCTTACTTTGGACCCTAATAATTTCTCCTCTATTGAAGACTTTTTTTCCAAACTCAAGACCCTTAGACTTCTTTATGAAGGTTGTAAGGTCAAAAAGGAAGATAGTAACCTCATTTATTGCATTCTTTCTAAGCTTGGCCCTACTTACTCTGTATTTGTTTTCGCCTTCCATTCCACTAGAGAAGCCATCATTTCTTCAGGAACCACCTACAAGAATCCTTTTTTTTTATTCCTTTTGTGATTCTTTGATAAGAGAACAAGAAAAAATCTTACACATTGGTATTATCACTCCTGGAAACACTTCTAAGAAAGCATTAACATCCCAACAACATTCATATCAAAAGAATCCCAAGAAACAGTATCTGAAAAAATATGGTCCAAAACCAAACAAGCATCCTAAGCAATTTCAACCACAAATTGAAAAAGCAACTCACCAAAATGATAAGGAAAATAAAAACAAAGGGAATAAGACCAATAGACATTGCAAATTTTGTAATCATGATGGCCATATAGAGTCCAAATGTTTTAAGAAGATGGAAGCCTTAGAAGCAGCAATGAAGAAGCACAACATCAATTTGGAGCACTCTTCACCTTCATCTTTAGGAATGGAACTTTCTGCTTGTGGTTGTCAAGTATCAAGATCTATTTATGCATTAAATGTATCTTCCTCTTCTCATTCTCATGAGTGGCTCATTGATTATGGAGCTTCTTATCAAATGGAAAAAAATAAAGCCATGTTTTCTTCTTTAAATGATTGTAACACCAAACATATTTATGTTGGTGATGATAGATCTCTTAGTGTTGTAGGATCTGGAACCATTTATCTCGATAATGGTCAATTTAATGATGTACTATGTGTTCCTACCTTGTCATGCAACCTTCTCTCTGTTTATCAGGTAACTCATTCAGGTGAAGAGAAAATAGTAGAATTCTCACCTCATGATGTTGTAATTAAGGACCTCCAAGATCCTAAACATATTTTAGCTACTGGCATTGCTAATGATTGTATAAGGTTGTATAAATTTGACAACTTTGGGTATTCATGTCTTCCCTCTGTTTTTTTTTCTCATAATGATGAAGTGAGCAAATTTTGGCATGAGCGATTTGGTCACTTAAACTATCGCTCTCTTCAAACTCTATGTAAGGAAAATATGGTGACAGGTCTTCCTATGGTATCTTGCCGAGATGGTGTTTTCTCCGGATGTGTACTCCAAAAACATCATCGGGATAGTTTTGACAAACGTGCCTCTTGGCATGCTTCAGCCCCTTTGCAGTTTGTCCACAGTGATTTATGTGGTCCACTTCCTGTTGTTTCTTTCTCTGGTTGAAAGTACTTCTTAAATTTCATTAATGATTTTTCTAGACGCACTTGGGTATACTTCTTAAAACTCAAGAGTGAAGTTTTTAACATGTTCATGGCCTTTAAGGCCTTTGTTGAGAAACAATCTGGACATCAAATTATTAAGTTAAGATCAGACAATGGAGGAGAATATTTTAACAACAAATTTATCAACTTCTGCACTAAGCATGGCATTCAATTGCAACATACTATTCCATATACTCCACAACAAAATGGTGTAGCTAAAAGGAATAATCGCACCTTAAAAGAAATGGCTAATTGTATGCTTCAATCTGAAGGACTTGGTCTCAATTTTGGGCAGAATCCATTAACTATGCAAATTACATAGTAAATCACACTCCTACTAAGGTTTTAAAGAATATAACTCTAGAAGAAGCTTGGAGCTCAATCAAACCAGATGTAAGTCACTTTCGTGTTTTTGGAAGTGATACTTGGGCCCATATTCCAGATGCGAAACATAAAGCCTTAGAACCTAAGAGTGAAAAATGCATTTTTGTTGGATATTCTGAAGATGTCAAAGGATATAGACTTCTTCAACTAAAATCCAAAAATATAATCATTAGAAGAGATGTAAAATTCGATGAAAATATATTGGCCCGTGAGCCTAGTTCGACGGGTGCGCCACCTTTGGCCTGCGAGCCTGATTCGACATATGTGCCACCTCTCTCTCTCTCTCTTCTATTTTTTATAGCATTCCTTCTAGTTCAGATGATGACAACAAGGATGAAAATCCTCCTCCACCTCTTGAAATTATTCCTTTTACTCCACCGCTTCCAAGATGGGTCTGTTGTACTCGAGATGCAGCAGGTTCTCTTGCAGGTGACCCTGCAGATCGACAATGTACTCGTTCTCAGTTCGAAAGAGCCTCTTCCTTATTGGCTCAAGTTCCAGAAAATCTTGATCTAGAAACCTTTGAAGAAGCCTTCGGTCATCCAGATTGGGATGAAGCTATGAATGAATAATATCATTCCTTATTGGCGAATGATACTTGGGATCTTGTTCCTCTTCCAAAAGGAAGAAAAATTGTCAGATGCAGATGGGTTTACAAAGGAAAATTTTGACCAGATGGAAAAGTGGATAGACATAAATCTCATCTTGTCGCTAAAGGATTTTCACAAGTTGAAGGCATTGACTATACTGAAACCTTCTCCCCTATTGCCAAAATGAATTCTATCCACCTTGTTATTCCCCTTGTTGCCTCTTTTCAATGGGAATTCCATCAGTTGGATGTCAAATCTGCCTTCTTACATGGAGATTTTAATGAAGAAATCTACATGGAACAACCCCTTGGCTTTATCCAAAATTACTCAAGCCTTGTTTGTCGCCTTAGGAAGTCTCCCTATGGTCTCAAACAAGCTCCTTGGGATTTGTATGTGAAAATGGATAGATTTCTATTAGATAATGGCTTTTCTAGGTGTCATTCTGACAACACTGTCTACACCAAGAAATTGGGTAAGTCCTTCACCATACTTTTTCTTTATGTTGATGATATTATTGTTACCGGTAGTGATCCAAACCATATAAACCATGTGAAGTCTAGCCTCAAAAATAACTCTGAAATGGCAGACTTAGGACACTTGCATTATTTCCTTGGTCTGCAAGTCTTGCAATCCAAAGAAGGAATTACCCTGTCTCAGTCCAAGTATGCATGTGATCTTCTACACCACTTTCACATGGAAGACTATAAGCCAGCCCCTTCTCCCTTTCAGTCTAGAGTCAAGTTTTTAGTCACTTGTAATACCCCTGAAGTTGATGCTAACTTATACCATCAACTTGTTGGTAAAATTTTGTATCTAACCCATACCCGTCCTGACCTTTCCTTTGTCGTTGGTCTTGTCGCTCGGTTTATGCACCAACCTCATGAAATTCACTGGAAAACAGCTAAAAGAATAATTCGATATATTTGAGGTACAGTTCAATTTTGGATTCATTACAGTGCAAGAGCATCTCCATTGTTGATTGGTTTCATTGATTCTGATTGGACTAGTGACCATGATGATCAAAAGTCTACTGCGGGATATGTATTCACTCTTGGTTGAGGACCTATTACTTGCTCTTGTAAGAAACAAAGGTCCATATTTCTTTCTTCAGCAGAAGTATAGTATCATGGTGCAGTTGAAGCCAGTAAGGATGCCATGTGGCTTCGTCAGATCCTGTCTAAATTTCGTCTTCATCGGCAGCATCCAACTACACTTTGGTGTGATAATCAAAGTGCCATTTAGCTATGTAAATATCCATTTCAACATCAGCATATGAAACACACTGAAATCCACATACACTTCATCAGAAAGCTCATCATGATCGTGTTCTTGAAGTGCAGTATTGTCCAACCAATGATCAAGTGGCTGATATCTTTACAAAGGCTCTCACAGAAGCAAATTTTAGAAAACTTCGATCCATGCTTGGAGTTCAGGAAAGTTGTCATTAATGGGGGATAGGCTCTAATTCCTCCTTCCTTCTCCTATTGTGTCACTTTTGTAAATCCTTCAATCCTATCCCAAGTTGTTCTTAAGGGGGGATGTTAGGATATTTCGATACATAGGAAATAGGCTCCTATTGTGTCACTTTTATAAATCCTTCAATCCTATCCCAATTTGTTCTTAAGGGGGGATGTTAGGATATTCTGACACATAGGGAATAGTTCAGAATAACTTATTTTAGTGTAGAGTTAGGTAAAGTGTGTTTCTTTACCATGTACATTTGTAACTTATAATATGACAGTCATGATTTGTAGTGATCCGACGGTTATCTCTCTCCTCGGTATTAATGACACTTGATCCATGGCTTACACCCAATTGGTCCATGATCTCTATTTAAAGAACATGGAGTGTCATTTTTCCGGTAACTATTTATGAGAGAAACATATGTAACTTTTCTTTTTATATTAATAAATTTCCTGAAGTGGCTGCGTTGTCTCAGGCCATGGACTATTTCCCTCTTTGAGGGTTTTAACCACATGATTATACTAGTGTTCTGATCTATGATCTATTTGTGAGAGGTGACCTTTGGTTCTTGATCTACGGAACTTACCCTATAAATTCCTACAGAAACTTTTATTATTGCACCTCTACTAGAATTAGGTGTAGCCGTGGGTCTAGAAGACCCACCAAGCGGGGCTCAGCCCTAGGGATATTTGTATTATCAAGGAAAGTGACCACTATGAGGATGCTTCCCTATTTTTATGACATGTAGATATATTTTTTGATTGACATTATGGTCATGGACATGACTTGTACACTGTTACTCATATATTTTTTAGTATATATATGTGAGATGTATATTTTTTTCGGCTCTTACGATGTGTCTATGGATATTTTTGTGTTTATTTATGTATGTTATGTACCTATGATGGATATCTATGCTTTCATGTTTTTATTTTTTACGGATGATGGTTTATATGAGATGCATTACAGTTTAGGATTTTGTTAGTTATGCGATCAACTATCTGGTTTTGATTTCTTAGTAAATGTGTAAATATTATGTGATCAAAATTATGACTTATTCATCATGCATGCAAGTACTTCCTAAATAGGTGTGAATTTTGTATGTCAAAATCTTGGTTTAACTGAGATACCACTAGCTAGGAATCAAGGTAGAGATGTATATGGCGAATGCCCTGGTTGGAGGAATCGCTTAACAGCCCAATGAATGCATCATATTCTACTTGATTATTGGTAGCTAATATGATACATACTCCATTGGTGAGGAACGGTGACCGGTCAAGATGGTATATGGCCCAGTGGCTGCTGCTAGATTTTGCAACCATCATGAGGCTCCATCAGAAAATCCAAAATAGTGGATGGGGGGATGATCCATCTATGACACCAGAGAATTTTTTAGAGCAAGTCCTCAATGATTGTGATCATCTCAAAAATTATGCTACATGCATCTTATCTCTAAGTCTAAGAATCCTGCCCTTATCGGTGAAATGTTTTGAGGTAGAGCCCATTAACGAGGTTAGCTAGGCATGTACCATCAGGCTCTGATAGGATGTATGCCTCCTTGAGGAGGAATTTTTTTACGATGTAAGGACCTTTCCATAATGTTTTGAACTTCTAGGGTCCTAAGCCTTCTTTTACAACATCATAGTGGAGGACTAGCTCTCCCTATGTAAATGAGTAAGGGGTAATGTTGCAGTCAAATTATTCTTTTACCCGTTTTTTATGTGCCTCATTATGTTGGAGTGACTCTCGTTAATTTTCATCGAGGAGTTCTAACTGTACCAATCGTGGCTCTAAAGGCTGGGTATCACTGAGGAGTTTGATGGCTACGTGTAAGTTGGGTATTTCGTGTTCAATGGGAATCACGTCTTCTACTACGTTTACAAGTTGGAAATGTGTGAACCTTGTTGAGGTTTTAACTATCGTGTGATATACCCATAGGTCTAAAAAAAACCATATGGTGCCAGTTTTTTTTATGGTTATTGACCATGCGCTGTAACATTATTTTAACTGCTTTGTTGACAACTTCTACCTGTCCATTTGACTGGGGGTAGTATGGTGACGCGTATGGTGACGTGAATTCATGTGTGAATCCTAGGTGATGAGAGAGCTCCTAGAATATTTTGTTTTCGCAATGATTTCCGTGATCAAAGACTAATTCCTTAGGAACACTGAATCGCGCGATGATATGGTTGGAGAGAAATCGTGTTGCAGTTTCTACCATATTGTCATAAGTGGGCATGGATTTTTCCCACTTTGTGAAATATTCGACGACTACAATGATGTATGTGTGGTTGCCAGAAGACCTAGGGTTGCAAGTCATAAAGTGGATTCCCCATTTTCAAAAGGGACCGGCTATGATGACCGGGTGTAGAGGAGCGGGAGGTGCTCTTTCCTTGTGGGTGAAGCATTGACATCTCTCACACCGTTTGACTGCTTGAATGCAATTGCAAATAGGGTGGGCTGGAAATGACCTACCCATAGAAATTTTTGGGCAATAGCCATCGCTGAGATGTGGTCATTGTAAGCCCCTCTGTGACAATCATTTAGGGCTTTCTTAGCTTGGTCGTGTGTGAGGCATCGACGTAGGATAGTATCAATGTCTCATCGATAAAGGATGTCCCCCATGATGAGGTATCGGGGGGCCTATTGGAGTATGCACCTTCACTCGTCAGATGTGAGCTTTGGATTGAACTTTTGGGTTCGTAAAAACAAGAGGATATCGTCGTACCAATGATCTTAAGTCGTCGCTAGAAATAGATGTTCATCTAGTAGTGAGTTGTTAACTGGGGATCATTTTGTCGAACTTCGGAGGTTAGTGATGAACTCAGCTAAGATTAAATATCTTTTTCTCTTGGGGGAGATAAACTGCAAATCGAATTCCTTCAGTATGACTACTCATCGAGCATATTTGTGGTTCATCATATGGCGGGTTAGTAGGTATCTCATGGGGTTGATAGCTGCTACAACTGTTGTAGTCCGCAATATGATGTAATGTCGAAATTTTTGTACTGCATGTACAAGGTCTAGGGAAATTTTTTCTTCATGTTCATATCTTAAATTGGGGCCAGATAAGTTCTTACCGACATGATAGATCACCTGTTCTTTTCCATTTGGTTCATCTTGAACTAGCACCCCAGCTATGGTAGTGTTTGATGCTGATAGGTATAGGGTGTAATATTTGTCATAATTTGGTGGGTTGATTAAAGGGGCTGAAGACAATGTTTCTTTTAGCGCCTCAAATGATTGATGATCCTGATCATCCCATTTAAAAATGATATCCTAATAGAGTAGGCGTAGGAATCCTTGTGCACAAGTGGCGTAATCAGGGACAAAGCATCTCAAGAAGTTGGCTTTCCCCTGTAATATTTGAAGTTGCTTGAGAGTTTTGGGTTGTGGCACCTCTTTGATTTCCTGGACCTTGAGGCGGTCTACTCTGATCCCTTGTTGCGATATGATGAATCCTAATAGTCGACCTGCATTGACGCAAAAGACACACTTGAGAGGGTTCAAGCATAGGTTGTAGTGTCAGCATCGTTGGAATGCCAACCGTAAATCCTCCAGATGATCACTTCGTTTCTTGGATTGTACAGTGAGGTCCTCCAAGTAAGCTAAGATGAGGTGGGCTAGGTCATGGAAGATATAATTCATGGCCCGCTGGAAGGTGGCTCTAGCATTTTTAAGACCGAAAGGCATAACTTGGTATGCAAATGTCCTCCAAGGGGTAGTGAATGATGTCTTGTACAGATCTGTGTGTCGGATCTGAATTTGATTGTACCCTGAGAATCCATTCATGAAGGAAAATCCTTCATGACTAGCGCAAGCGTCAATGAATTGGTCGATAAATTGGGTAGGGTAGTTTTCATTGGGACAAGATTTTTTCAAATCTCGGCAATCGGTGCAAACTCGAATGGTGCCCTACTTTTTCATGACAGGAACAGGGTTGGAAACCCATGATGTGTAATAAATTGGATAGATGAACCCAACTTTGTGAAGCTTTTCAATTTCTTTCTTGATTTCTTATAACTTATCTGGATGTAATTGATGTTGTTTTTTGTGGAGTGGTGGTATGTCAAGCCAGGTGTCAATGTGATGTTCTACGATATTGGGGCTAAGCCCTGGAATTTACAAATAATCCCATGCGAAGATGTCCCTGTACTCTTGTAACAAGTTTGTGTAGGGTACTACCTCATCTGGGGAACATGCTTCCCCTAGTGATATTTCTTCGATTTTTCCTAGTTTTCTCAAGATATTCACCTTAATGGTTCACAAAATATTCAACATATTCCCTTATTAAAACGCATCAGGTGTCGGGATTAGATTTTTAACCATTCTACCTTCCTAGATGGGAGGAAGTCTTTGGATTCAATGGTTTATATCCCTTTCGTTTCTGGGTTGTTAGGTCCGAATGTTTTTTCTGGAAGAAAAAACGAGCGGTGGTGCATTGAGTCCCATGGACAATCTAGTTCCGTCATGGCCTCTAGAATATCCTTGTCTAAATGAAACAAGACGACTAGGGGGAAATTGGTTTGTGTGAGGCCATGAGGAACTGGTTTGGGCCTAACAATGCTAGTCGACATACATGAATATGATTCCATAGTTGATGTTGTGGAACTAGACGAGGTCGACAGGGTGCAGACTAGTGGAGTTTGCACCGTCGATGGTAAACTACTGTTATAGTTGTAGCGGTCTCGACACCAATGATATGTGAGCAGACAACACGAGTAATGCTTCTCATGCATGATGAGATGAATTGTATATGGTGTTGTGTGTCGTCGCCATTAAATGGTGGAGGAATTTCCATTGTAGTGGTTTGTGTGAGAGCAAGCTCGTGCTCTTATGGCAGCATACTAAGGTTACTCGTATGTTCTTGGATTTGGAAGTTGTGTTGAGTGCAGAGGTGCCAAAATGTTTCCATTAAGGGGTATTGCTCTATTTCATTATTGTGGTTTGGGAAAATGGTACATGGTGTCACGGTTCCTATCGAGTAGATGGTGTGAGAACCTATGCTACTCTTTGTACCCGAAGTGGATGCTCAGAGATGATTAGGTATTGGGTCATACTTTCACTATTTCCATCTCCGAGTCTTTGGTTTTGGTTGGTTTAGCTCTTGTAGGGAGTTCAGACTCAATGCTGCCCTTGCCGCTTGTAGCCTTGGGAGGTATTCACAATTCATAGTATGGTGGAATTGTGAGAAAATACTTCAATAGTAACCTATTTTCAATGAAAGTATCTCTATTAGAAAGAATTATATTGTTAAACCTTGATTTGTAAGAACTATTAGTAATTATCTACCATTTTTTCATGTGGAAAATTTTACAATCGTTTCCTCTCTTTTCATGGTCATGGGTTTTAGGACAACAAGAAATTATGTTGTTGAAGGATGATGCACAAATTCAATGTAAATTTAATTCTAATGTTGTAGTATGAAAGATGAATTTTTGTAAGTTATATAATTTGTGTAGTTATTTGGGCTCTTCGCTGCCTAATAAGAAAAAGCACAAGAACTAGTCCTTTCCTTCTCACAGTAACCTATTGTTTATGAAAGTATCACTATTGGGTAGAATTCTATTGTTAAACCTTGATTTGTAGGACCTATTAGTAATTATCTACCATTTTGCATGTGGAAATTTTTGCAAAAGTTTCCACTCTTTTCATGGTCTTGAGTTTTAGGGCAGCAAGAAAGTGTGTTTTTGGAAGGTTGGCCCCCTAAAATATATTGAAAGATCATCTTCAGCTACTTCATCTTGTGAGAAACCCAAAATAAATGCATCATTTGGTTGGGGAACATGAGAATCTTTATATTACAAAGGCCTGAAAATTGATGTATGGTTGGATGCCCCCTAATTTCATGCCTATGTGGATATCCATATGAGATGGTTGTTGTTAGGAGATCAAAAGAAGACAAAAAAGTTTCCACATTATGGAGACTTCGAGTATCAACTAATAGTAAAGGTCCTTACTTGCATTTTTCACTTGTAACCACAACCTACATATCACCAATGTCAAGCAAAATTTAAGGATATCTTATATGTTAGGTCCTTTATTCAGCAATAGGATGTAAAACAAACTTCAACCCTAAGTATATCCACGGATCCCAACCGATCACTATCGTGCAAATCACATAACACTTATTCTATAACTTTAAGAAATTCCCACGCATTCTTAACATAACTCCCTCTCCATCACCTTGAATGGAAGTACAATATTGGACTTTTGGAAGCATATGAACAAGCAAAGGATCTATTGTGATTTGATTTCTATAGCAAATTAGGTCATTTTTCGGGGGCAAACAAACAATCAAGCAACGGTAGGCGTGTTTTTTCTGAGGCATATCTCGAAAACAATATACATGGTATAAAATTGAAAGTCATGATTCATTTGCGGGATTAAGAAATCAAAATTTGTGAACTGTTAAAATGTTATAAGATGCACCTAGATATTTTACTGCTATGAGGAACAAGTGCAGGGGTCCAACGCATTAAGATTTGTTTGGCGGGAAGAATCTAGTTGGTATTCGAATCCTAAAGCTAGAACATGGCATACAACCTCTGTACATGTATTTGAAAGCAGATTCTAATTCTAATTACAGTTGGTTCAGTTAAAAAAAAAATTGACTCTATTGTTGCGAAGAAAGCCTACCTCGAAGTATTTTACAACAGTTACATACCAGTTTTAATATGGTCGGAAGAGATCTGTTTCACTGCAGATGGAACTGTCGGACTGCCGGGGAGACGCTAGAGCATTAGGAGCTGCAAGAGTTGTGTGAAGCAACTCAATGTTTGGGGTCGCAGATTAGTCATATTGCTCTGACGTGAATTCAATCCCCATGACATTCAATGCGGGGTGGTGGCGTTGGCTTCCTGGGGAGGGCATGGTAGCATAAGGTGGAAGAGGGTGTGGGGGCAGCGGAGCAGGTGGCGGAAGAGGAGGGTTGCAGATGGTGGTGGGGCCCGACAAAGGGGTCGCCGGAGGTGTCAGATCACCTCTGTTTTGTCGCATAGATAGACTCATGTTCATGCATGTCCCACGTTGCACTTCCGCGTAATAAATCGCTCGTCCGCTGAAAAGGACCAAGAACGTTGAAACATCTGAAGTCACAGATCTTTTTTCTGAGAAAAACGAAAACTTCATGTACTTCTGCAATCAATTTCAAAGTGCCTATAAGCATTCATCAAGTTCAATATTTCATGTGCCTACATTGTAATTCTATTTCCTATCATGTGTAAGAATTTCAACCATAACCACATACCTTTTGAGAGTCTTATGTATATAATATGGCATATTTTATCTCAAACCAAATAAATGATAAGTTTTAAAACAACCGATGGTCAACCTATAACCTATCATCATATGATATATTAATTCTCAAACCATATCGACATGGAGAGTTTTAAAACAATTACATAAGCATCTGCACCAGCAATTTTTGTTTTTTTAAACAGTTACATAAACATCCGCAACAGTAAAATAAATTTATTGGAATGTACTTACGCTACTCCTTCCTGACCCCTCGATTTAAAATTTAAACATCACCTTAAAAAATAAAACATATTACAAATAACTCAAGCGTCCTTAACTCCGTGGATTCACAGTGATAACAAAAAAAACACACACTACCATTAAGCCAACGTCCTTTAATCAATGAATTCAACAGTGATCACTGAAAACCAGTTGCAACATTATCACCGTTGAATTCGTGGATCCTATCAGGTTTATGAATGGCTTAGAAAGTTGCGCGCATCTTAGAATATCAGTATCAGTGGAAATATAAAGACAAGAACACAGGAGTCTACAGTATTGCTTTTCACACTGCGTTTCATCGTTTTATATATGAACTGTTCTAAGGTAGCCTTTTTATGCGATCAATCACTCTATGTGAAATATGCGAATTGATACTTGGAATGAGTATACCCACAAGATTTGACTTTCATTGCCATAACATATACTCAATCTCCATTTTACTTGGAATCGATGATCCACACCGATACCTGTATTTGGAGTTTGTGGTGTCGGAGGTCAGGGCATTAACTACGTTGGAGTCCACGAGAAGAGTTTACGTGTATCTTGTAATTGCCAATCGGCTTTTTTTTTCCTATAAAAATGACCATTGTTAGTGTTTGAGATAATGCCTCATTTATGATGCATACTAAAGATTAGGGATTGGTTTGGTTTGTTGGAGGATGTTGAGAGATTCTCTCAACCTCTCTCTTCAAGAATGGAATAAGTTGGATCTCACTCCAACTATATATATATTTGATGTATCTCTGTTTATTGTAATATAGAAATTAATTATTATGTGTAAATCATGTTTAATGGATGCTCTCATGATTTCTAATATGGTATCAAAGCCTGTTCTGGCTTGATTCCCTCACGGGAATGCCAGGAAGATGTGAGAGTCTAAGTCGTTGATTATCTGTACATAAATAGGGTAAGAGTGTTGAATTTGTTTTTAGTTGTGTGAGAGATTTAGTGTGAGATTTATTTCCCTTTACGGCGTTATCAACGATTCTTTGTTTTGTTGCTTTGATGTAAAAACTCCTCCTGATTCTTGTTGTGGTGAAGGAGCCATCATTCTCTGCAATCAGTCTAGAATTAGCTGGACGAGTGTTTCAGAATATTGTTGCGTGAGCAGGGTCGCACGTTTCGCATTCCCATGTGGATCGATTCTGTTGGCACATGAAATCCACAGGAGTCCACGGATGATTCCGAGGTTTGGAGGCCCCTCGTCGAACGCAGGACTTCAACATCATCATCAATCGGCGGCTGTTAACATGTTGGACTGGAGAAAAATACTTGGAGTCAACCATTTGATGCGCAGTTGCAGTTGCATGGCAGTTTTGTGAGGTTCATCATCCATACACTTTGAAGGTTTGTGTGTACCGTGAATTAGTTGTGAAGGTTTGCGTTCTAGCTTGTGTGTTTGCAAATTATTGTATCGTTAATCCCACCGCCCAACTGACATTTATGCACACCTCCTTTCTGGTTAATATTATGTACCTTATTTCAACTATTTTTCCAAAAGTGTTCGCTGACGTCTTGTCAAATATTCTTGCCCTCTACTTACGGTTTATTATTCACACCATAGAAATGACTACACGGGGCGGTCGTGCTAGACTTGGTTTGGCAAATGTAAATAATGAGTAGTTATTAGTATTCCAAGGCCAGCGTGGCCCCTGTGTTATTTACGTTGAGGAAACGATATTGGGCCGAGTCCATTGAAATGGACTGAATTACTGGTTCCAAGGTAGCTGTCATGCAAACCAGATACAACTCCATGAATTTGAAGCCATGCAAACTTATCTACCATATTTTTCCGATTCACAGTTTGCATATCTAGATTGCAGTGAGTTCATTCTCCCATGGGTTGGTCTCTTTCTTGGTTGCATCCGTCAGAGTTTTATGTCAAAATTGTTATTTTTTATATTGTTTTAAGTTGTAAAGAAGAACTAATTATTGAATATATTTACATAATTTAATCTAGTGATTCTCGACATTCTTCGGTGCCGAGAGAATGTATTGCTAATTTGATTGTGAGAATCTGTTATATGTTGTAGACTCTTGTTGTACTTCGGTGCTCCAAGATCGACAATTACAGGTTACTTTTACCTTGTGATTTTGTAAGTGTGTAAAGGTCACTTTGTAGGATTGATCGCTGATCATATTCTGTACCTAGAATATTTTCCTATATACTATTGAAATTTATTCTTCGGGGTTATTTCACAGATGGAAATATTTCCATAGGGTAGTTCAATGTCGAGACTCTTCTTCGGGGGTGTCAAGAATCTTTAATCTTAGAAATTCAGCATTGATGGTCAGAATCAAGTGTACTTTAAATGGGTTAAAAGGTAAGCTCGAAGATGTGAAGAAAGAAAGAGCGAAATCCAGAAGACCGCATAATGGGTAGAGTTTTTGATGAAGACCAGCCAGACAAAAACAAATACAAATTTTGTAATTGTGATCTCAGTATTGTAATTTTTCGGTAATGTAGGCATTAAGGGGGGGTGTTTTCGATAATGCCTCATTTATGATGCATACTAAGGATTAGGGATTGGTTTGGTTTGTTGGAGGATGTTGAGAGATTCTCTCAACCTCTCTCTCCAAGAATGGAATAAGTTGGATCTCACTCCAACTATATATATATTTGATGTATCTCTGTTTATTGTAATATAGAAATTAATTATTGTGTGTAAATCTTGTTTAATGGATGCTCTCATGATTTCTAATAGTTAGCATAATGCAATTCAGGTACCGATATTCCGCATCAATATTTTGTTATTGTTGTGCCATGGGTAAGAGAGGCAATATGCATCGGTCCAACTTACTGGCCATTAAACGTTGGACTTGTTTTCTAGCAGCGATATGGCTGCAATCTATCAATGGTAATAACTTTGATTTTTCCGATTACTCTTCTGATCTATAGAAAATTACGGGATTAATCAACTCCAAAAGAATAGTTTGGCAGTGGCCTTCAATCTTGGAAACTAATTATCTTGATCTTAGAGTTCAAGTTCAATGTTAAGGTTGATCATTTTCGCCATAGGAAACTCAGAGAGGCTATTGAGATTGAGAGACACACTAGCAATCTCAATATACTAGGAATCTCAATAGAGATACTAGTTAGAAATTGAGTAAGAGCTAGACTCTAGCTCTCTTGATGTGATTCCCTCCCATCTCACTTAAATTCTTATTGTGTTTTGGCTCTTAGTTTTCTTCTTATGTCTTTTCCATTATAGTTTTCTATTTCTTATTTTCTTCACTATATTTTTTAATTAAACCCCTAGCTATTCGTTGCTTTTATTTTTATTTTAATTTTTCTTTCTTTTTTATTCTTACCATTATATTTTTTAGTTAAATTATTTATTTTTCAAAAAACCAATTTTTTATTATTCTTAGAAATATATGTTATTGATAATAAATTTATATTTTTACTATAATTTATAAATAAAATTTAAAAATTCTTTAATATCAATTAATGAAATGAAATTAATTAATTTGTTAACTAAATAACTAATTACCTAATTATCTAATGACTAGTTTTTAATGATTAGTTTTAACGGCTATCTCTCGACAATGATGCATCCATACTATTTATTCATGAAGATTGGTTAACTTCTTCACCTTGTCGTGAGGATGAACCACATTAGTTGGCTCGAAACGTTGACCAAATCTTAATGATATGATTATTCTGAAATACATGTATCTACATTGTGGATCAAAAAATTCTTAGATCTAACTATAATCAATTAATAATAATAATAATTAATAATAATTAATTAATTCATTTTTAATTAATATTGAGAAAATCTTTGTCACAATGCGATGGTGGACCATGGTTTACCATTGTTGAGCATGATTGATTTTTACATTGAGACAGTATTTGTCACAATGTGACACTGGACCATGGTTGACCATGGTTGATTTTCATATTGAGATAATCTTTGTCACAATGTCATATTGGACCATGGTTGACCATGATTATAAACCCAATGGATTTTTATTAAACCCTAAGATTAATATTATATGCCTTATAAATAATATTACACCCTAGGAATATGAACCCTTAGATTAATAAACCCTTGAGGGATTTATATTATAAACCCAAGGGATTAATTCTAAGACAATCATTGTCACAATGTGACATTCGACTATGGTTGATTTCCATATTAATAAAAACTTTGTCACAATGTCACGTTGGACCATGGTTGACTAGGGATGGCCATTATTATAAACATGAGTACTTTATATTATAAACAAAATATATATGAACCCTTAAATTTTAAACACAAGAGATTTAAATTAAACCCAAGGATTTATATTATAAACCCTATGAGTAATATTACACTCTAGGAATAAGAACTCTTATATTAATAAACCCAGTGGATTGATATTATAAAAACAAGGGAATAATAAACCCAAGAGATTAATAGTATAAACCTTACATATATACACCCTAAGATAAATACTATAAACCCTAAAATAAACATGGTTGACCATGGTTTACCATGAAATATTTTCATATTGAGACAATCTTTGTCACAATGCAACGTTAGACCATGGTGGACCATGGTTGATTTTCATATTGAGACAATATTTGTCACAATGTGACATTGGACCATGGTTGGCCATGATTATAAATCCAATGGATTTTTATTAAACCCTAGGGTTAATATTATAAACATTATGAACAATATTGTACCCTAGGAATATGAACCCTTAAATTAATAAATCCAAGAGATTGATATTAGAAACCCAAGGGATTAATTCTAAAACCCCAAGGTATTATAAACCAAAGGGAATAATATTAAACCCAAGGAATTAATATTATAAGCCCCGGGATAAATATTATAAACCCAAAAAGAAACATGGTTGAACATAATTTATTTTCATATTGAGACAATATTTGTCACAATGCGACGTTGGACCATAGTTGACCATCATTGAGCAGGATTGATTTTCATATAGAGACAATATTTGTCACAATGTGACATTGCACCATGGTTGATTTTCCTATTGAGAAATATTTGTCATAATGTGACGTTGTACCATGGTTGACCATGATTATAAACCTAAGGGATTTATATTAAACCCAAGGATTAATATTATAAACCATATGAATAATATTATACCATAGGAGTATGAACCCTTAGACTAATAAACACAACAGATTGATATTATAAACCCAAGGGAATAATATTATAAACCATAGGTATATAAATCTTAAATAAATACTATAAACCGTAAAATAAATATGGTTGACCATGGTTGATTTTCATATTGATACAAGCTTTGTGACAATGAGATGTTGGACGAAAGATGACCATGTTGTATTTGCATAATAACCCAATATTTGTCCTAATGTGACATTGGACCATGGTTAACCATGATTGACGATGGTTGACAATGGTTGACCATGGTTGACCATGGCTGATTTTCATATTGAAATAATCTTTGTCTGAATGTAATGTTGGACCATAGTTGACAATGTGATTAATTATAAAACCCCTAGGTATTATAAACCCAATGGATCAATACTATAAAACCAAGATATATAAACCCTAGGATAAATATTATAAACCCTGAAATAAACATGATTGATGGTGGTTGACCATGATTCATTTTCATATTGAGAAATTTTTTGTCATAATGTGATGTTGGACCATGGTTGACCATGTTTGATTTTCAAATCGAGGCAATATTTGTCACAATGCGACGTTGGACCATGGTTGACCATGATTGATTTTCAAATCGAGACAATATTTGTCATAATGCGACGTTGGGTCATGATTGATTTCCACATTGAGAAAATCCTAGTCACAGTGTGACATTGGACCATGGTCATCCATGATTATAAACCCAAGGGATTTATATTAAACGCAAGGATTCATATTATAAACCCTAATAACAATATTACACCGTAGGACTATGAATCATTAGATTAATAAACCGAACATATTGATATTATAAACCCAAGGGATTAATACTAAAAACCCAAGAGAATAATATTAAACCCAAGGGATTAATATTATAAACCCTATATATTTAAACCCTAAGATAAATACAATAAACCCTAAAATAAACATGGTTGACCATGGTTTTCCATGATATATTTTCAGATTGAAACAATCTTTGTCCCAAATTTGTGACATTTGACCCTCGTTTAACATGGTCAACCATGACTATAAACCCAAGGGATTTATATTAAACCCTAATATTAATATTATACCCCGGTAATATGAACCCTTACATTATTAAATCCAAGGGATTGATATGAAAATAAATCTTGATTGATCATGGTCAACCATGATCCAACGTCTCATTGTGACAAAGATTATATCAATATGAAATCAACCATGCTAAACCAAGGCCAATAATAATTATTATATGATTTATAATATTTATCTTAGGGTTTATAATATTAATCCCTTTGTTTTAATATTATTCATTTTGGTTTATAAATTTTTGGTTTTTTAGTATTAATTTCTTGTGTTTATTATTCTCTTGTGTTTATAATATTAATCTCTTAAATTTATTAATCTAAAAGTTCATATTCCTAAAATATAATATTATTCACAAGATTTATAATATTATATTATATTATAACAAACTCTATTGTTATATCAAGCCTTTTTTATTTGCTTTTGGTGGCCATATATTTATTTATCCTATCTTCCTTTCTTTTTTTAACTTTTATTATACAATTTGATTATAAAGCCTAAAATTATTATTAAACATAACACTAGTTAATTTGAAGGGGAATATCTCATTATGACTTCCATTAAAATTATGCGAACAGGCATGCTATCCCTAACGCATGTTATCCCTAACATACAAACATGGGCAACTATATTTCACCGAATTGAATAATTCTTGAGTGTTGGTGTCAACATTAAATATCGATGATTAGTTGGTTGTTATAGATTTCTATATGCAGTAAATAAATAAATAAATGCAACTTAAAACTTGATATTTAAAAAATACACATTTAGTAAAAATTTAAAATTTGTTCAATAATAACTACAATTTAAGATTTAAAAATTTATTATAATTGACCACTTAAATTTAAAATTGATCAAATTTAAAATTAAGAATTGATAAAATTTTAAAATTATATCACAATTGACTACTAAAATATTGATATATTCTATAAATACAATAAATTATGAAAATTTTATACTTATAAAATTATAAAAATAAAAACACGCGAAACAACCATTGTGAAATTTAAAATTTATGTAATAAAATACAGAAATCAAATAGAAGAATAAAACAAAATTATAATATTAGAGACCATTATTTATGTATTTGCCCTACAATGATGTATCAGCACCTTCTCCATGTTTGAAAAGTTGTTTTTTTTTTATATACATTTTTATTTTGAATATAAAATTTCTAAAAGTTTTGAAATAACAATATGACAAATGACAAAACTAAAGTAAATAACAAAGGAAAAAAAAAATGTTGTCATTTTAGCTAGTCTTTTCAGAATTCTCAATAAATTTCATAAATTGTTAAAATTTGATAATTGCTATATAGAAATTCTATCACAATTAATCACTAAACTAACAATATATTTAATAAACATCTTAAAAGGTAAGAAAAAAACACATTTAAAAATATTCCAAATTGAAAATTTGACTTTCTACAATTCCCGAAAAAATTCATAAATTGTTAAAAAGTTGATAATTACTATATGCAAGTTCTATCACAATTAACAACTAAATTAATAATATATTTAATAAACATTTTACATTATTAAAAAAACAAATTAAAAAAATATTCATTAAATGAAAACTATGAGTAACCCTTGTTTATTAAATTTAAATTATATACAATAAAATTAAAAAAATGGAAAATCCAAAAAAATATACATATTCGAGGCATTATATACATAAAAAAATTTCTATGAAGATGTTTCCACACGTCCTTGGGGTTTACAATTTTACTAATTTTTTAATATATTTAAATTATATATATATAATATTTATTTTACACATCAACATCAATTTTTTTATTTTACACAATGGCGATATATAATAAAACCCATACCATGGTTTAGATAACTTGGTTATAAAAATGGTGTGGTGGTCCTAACTACAATCATTCCTAGAGCAGTTGGCATTAATACATTAAGTTTCAACTTCATATAATGTAACTCGGCTGCAAGCTAATGTAAGGAGGTAGTGTATCAAAGTTATGAGTCCCGACCTCCAACACGACTATAGCAATCGCTTCGGCGTTGACCAGGGATTAGTTCATCTTTCAAGGAAATCATTTGCTCAAATTTGTTATTTAACCAAAGTTTAGATCGGCAATTTCCCAGGTTAAATTTTTAACCAAAGTTTTGATTTTACCTTCTTATTGCAAACTTGATTGTAAACTTGACTTGCCTCGATGTTGTTTTAGCCGGGCCAAGTTATTTTATCCAAAATAATTTTAAAATAAAGGTTGGCAAGTGTTTTTTATCCAAAGTTTTTTAAAAATTGAAGGGTTTGTTGGGTCAAATTATTTTATTCAAAGTTTTTTAATACTAACAATGTTTCATATTTGAATGAATGGTGATTACAACTATCACTCACTCAGTGTTGGCTGCCACGATTATTTACACCTACCACCAGCTCTCTACAATTATTTACATCTGCCACCATCTCTCTACCACAACCCCCATATACAATTTGATGAGATGGCTTAAGATCTTATTGCTTGGGTGTTGTTCACAACGGAGGGCATGTGCACATCTTCCTATCTTCTCCTTAAAACTCCATAAAATAGAGGGAGGCATAGAGAGTATTTTCTCTATAAAATAGATGGAGTGACAGAAAGGCCACGATTATTACACCTGTCACCAGCTATCTAAAATTATTGACGATTATTTACACATGCCACAGTCTGTCTACCACAACCCCCATATACAATTTGATGGGATGACTTAAGATCTTAGTGCTTGGGTGTTGTTCACAATGGAGGGCATGTGCACATCTTCCTATCTTCTCCATAAAACTCCATAAAATAGAGGGAGGAACATAGAGGATTTTCTCTATAAAATAGAGGGAGTGACAGAAAGGATGGGAGTGGCAAAAAGGATAGGAATAGAGGGTGTGACAGAAAGGATAGGAATTGTCTATTTTTGCTGCATATTGTTCGTTTATAACTGAGATGTCATATTAGGAGACCTACTAGTGGTCTAGTGGTAAAAGAGACACTAAGGTGTTGGTAAAAGAGACACTGAGATGCCAGATTATGAGACCTACTGGTGGTAAAAGAGATAGACCTACTGGTGGTAAAAGAGACGGAGAGAGATAGAGAAGGCTCGTTCATGAATTCTATAGATCAAGAGACAAAGAGAGGCTAGGGAAGGCATGGTAAAAGATACAGAGAGAGACAAAGAAGGCTTGTTCATGAATTCTATAGCTCAAGAGTCAGAGAGAGGCTTGGGAAGGCTCTTGTTCACGAATTCTATAGCTCTCAGAGGAAGTCTTTCATTCATGAATTATGAATTCTTTCGTTCATGAATTATGAATTCCATGGCTCTCAGGTATGGCTCCAGAGCATGGTTGCGGCTTGTCAAGAGCATGTATCAATTCTTCTACATGGCATGCTCTCCTCATCATCTTATGATGCAAATAACCCAAATGCAAGATACTTTCAATTAGAAATAATTATACCTCTCATACAAGTGCATAGCCCATGATTGCAATTGATACAAGTGCATAGCATATGATTGCAATTGAACTGCATATGATAAATAGATAGGATATTGTTTAAATTACTATTACAATATCTATTTTTTGTTTGAATTACTATTAACAATATCTATTTTTTTTCCTAATTGCTGGTATTTTTTCAATGAATGCATTTTTATTGCATATGATAATTCCTTCTCACTTATTATTTTAATTATTTGAATTATTAACGAGAGCCTTCCCCTCAGAGTTATAGAATTCACAATATCAATTTATTTTTATATTTTTTGAATTACTATTCATTCATAATGATATTTTTTTGTAATGGCCGCTATTTTTTTTTACATGAATTCAAAAATAACTGCATATGATAAATCACTGAGATATTGTTTACATATTACCTTTCAAAATCATTGAGATATTGTTTACATATTACCATTCAAAATCATTGAGATATTGTTTACATATTACCATTAAAAATGATAAATCACTCATATATTGTTTACATATTACCGTTCAAAACAGCAATTTGTTATTTTTTTTCCTATTTGCAAATATTTTTTTCGGTTCACATTTTACCATTCAAAATATCGATTTGTTATTTTTTTTACCTATTTGAAAATATTTTTTTCAATGAAAGCAAGAAATAAGCTTCATGAGTTGAAATAAAAATGATACTTTTAGATTTCATTGAAATAATAAACTATACTATGATATAGATACATTTTCCATAATCAAAGTAAAATTTTCCATAATCAAAGTAAATCGAAACAATGAGTTCACCAAAGAACCAGATTACATGTAAAAATTGGAAATACAGTAGCCAAAATGCATAATTATGGCTAATATATTCAACTAAATTGATAAAGCGCTCATCTTTTAATTTTTAGGGAAACAAACCATTATAAATTCTTAGGCAAAAATACCATTATAAAAGAAATTTCTCTCACCGTCACAATGCCTGTAACTTTGAATACAATTCCAAGGATGCAATATATATTTGAATGATTGTGTGGTGCAGTATGCAAGGAAACAACCAAGATCTTTCTAGTACCCAATAAGAAAGCAACATTGGGATGTTTGAGCGAAGACGTTATCCGCACTTCACTTCCATGAGATGCCCATGCTACAGATTTCCCATATAACAAAGACTAATGTCCTGTCTCTTAATATCTCTACTCATCGAAGAAATTGGTTTCCTCCTCTACCATATTCCAGCATCTATTAATGAAAATTTCCCCTCAACCACTTCAAAAAACAACAAAATTTAAACCCTATAGCCCACAATTTCAAAGCTCCCCTTCTCCACTACAAGCACCCACCCAAATGGTTGAATCGACTTCCTCAGCCCTGACAGTTATGTATATACTCTGTGAGACATGTGGCTTCTCATGCTTTCTCTAGTTATATTGACCACACCACAGAGGAAACAAGAGCCTAAGCATATTACATCCTTTTCAAAGTTGCGCTAAAGCAACGAATTCTAAGCAATGGTAGCACGTGCCTTGTAGATGGCATCCAAGCTGACATGTAACCCAAATGTTTATCTATTTCTTATTTCTATTATTTACTTTTTTGTCTAACCATCACTGTTCTTTATTGATTTATTCAAATAAATAAAAATTATAAACATATATTTACATTTATTTAAATATAAAAAGTAATTAATTAAAAAATAAAAAAAACAAAAGCAAGAATTACATGCATGAGAGCACATGTCTACCCCAAGAGGTGATATGTTGAAGCACATGTCTATGCCAAGAGGTAATATGTTGAAGTATGTATTTGTATTAGAGATACAACTCTATTCATGAGTCTTCCTCACGACTAACTTGTAAAGAAGAGAGTAGATTAGGCTAAATAAATAGAGGAAAAAGGGTTTGAAAGATAAAAAGAGTCGACCAGTTTTCTTATATAAAAAATAAATTAACATATGAAAAAGCTTTAATTAAAATTAATATAGTAAAATCTTAGAAGTATATATAAACATAATTAGAAAGATATATGATTATACATAATTTAATTAATTTGAAATAAAAATCGACATAGACTAACATAAGAAAATAAATAATTAAATCAATAATAAATTAACCTTTTATAAACTAGTAAGAAAATTGGTCGACTCTTTTTATCTTTCAAACCCTTTTTCCTCGATTTATTTAACCTAATCTACTCTCTTCTTTGCAGGTTAGTCCTGAGGATGAGTCTTTATATAGACTTGAAACGTCGACAGAAAAATGTTGACTGTGGAGATTCCGAAATCTATATCTAAAAATCTACACCACAAAAACCTCCAATCTTCTATTCATGAGGTTTTCCTCCCGATGGCTCCTATTCATTTTTTTCTTTGTTGTCACAGGGCTACTAACAGAATCAATGCATGGCTAGATGATTAGTTATATTAGGATAGTTTTATGAAGTTTAAATGCCGACAGGGAAACTTGAGCCACAATGCTTTGCCTTACAAGATTGCAAGCTTACAAGAAAGGAAGAAACTGAGAATATTTCCATATTCCAAATGAAGTCACATGAACTTCTCGAGTTCAACTTTGAGTGACTTCTTTTGATTACTCGTACACCCTTATTTAAAATTTCATTATTTCTTGAGTCAAAGGATTATTTTCGGATAGTTGTTTTCACTGCTGAATTAGAGAAAATTATAGAAGAAATCTTTAATTAGGGCTCATTATTACTTGAATTTCATGTCTATGCCCTTAGTTTTCTAGCATTTGATATCTTAAGTCTTTTTTAGTGAAATCGATCTAAATAAATAAGTTTGCTTACTGGTTTAGAAATCTAATTTTTCTCTGAAAATTTGAAAAGGTGACTTAAGAGTCTACTTCAGTATTCTTTTAGCTAAAAAATCCATGTATTCTATAGGGGATTATTAGCTCAAGAATGTATGGTCTATTAAAGCAAGAAATTTTCCTTTGATATTTAGTGCATGTTTAGCTTCAGTGCATGTTTAGGTATTTTAATTTTCGAATTTTGGACATGTAGTCTTTCATAAGTACATGCAATCCTGCCTAGTATAGGTTTTGGACTCTATGTTTTTGTGGAAGAAATGGGAACTTATATTTTAAGGTTCTATACGAATGGTAACCGAGTAGGATATTCGTATAATTGAGCAGGAATGGTCGAACCAATTTTGGTGTTCAATGCTATGGAACTGGACTCGATGCTATGGAGATGGACTTATGGCTATAACTGATAGCTCAATCTTCCTTATTGTTTATAAGCATGCAGAAGATCCAAACCATGGACAATATGCAAATGCACCACTCATATACAAGTACACCATCATTTTTGTATGATTTATCCTCTCAATTGTATGAGGATATATATGGTCTCTAGATTTTTTGGATATTGTTATAATTATGCATTTTCTATTGCAGAAATAATGTTAATAACTCGCATCTCCAGAAATCCTCAAAATATGAAGAGCATGGTTAGGGATAAGGGATTTTTCCCATTATAACAATTACCGGAAAATAATGAAAAATATCTTTCCATCGCACAAATGGTAGCCTCTGAACTGGGTATGTCAAACATACACTAGTGTTGATGAAATATTTGATAATGGACTTTCATTGTGGTTTTAAAGTGTACTGTTGTTTTTGTTTCAGTACTATGCCTCTTTTGAAGCTCGGTTGTCACAATGTTGGAAAACTATATGCAAAACTCAATTTTTGAGTAAAAAAGTTAAAAAAAAAGGTTAAAAAATATAAAAAAAGATTAATTGAAATTAGTAACCAGATGGATTTGTAACCTCTCTTGTTCATATATGTACAATTATCCGCAGATATAGTCTCTCAAGCTGGTGTTATTCTGGCATAAATGCAGAGTTTCTTTGCAGGTAAAATATATTTTTTAGTGACTTTGCATGCTAAAAATACAATGACTAAGTTGCTTTGTTATCATTAATTCTCCTTTAGACCAAGTAGAACAAGAAACAAGTCATTTTGCAACCGAAATAGTGCTTGGAACACTCTTGAAAGCCTACCATGACTATTTCTATCCATATTATAATATAGAAAGAGGGTTTGTGACTTCCACTGGAAATCACAAGAAGAATAAGAAGTGCCAATCAATCAACAAACATTAATTCTACATTTCAATTTGAATAATAAACTGTCTCTTTGATGTTCCAAATTTTCCACAACTCTAAATCATTTGCTATCCATCCTCTTGGCTAGAGCATCCAAAGCTCAACATTTTTTTTTGACGTGCAAGTTAGACCTATAGAACTAGTAGGTTGTTTAGGATAGAGGAGTATTTTTTTCAGTACAAACTTTTTGCAAATCTCATAGTATTCCCTTGATATGGGCTCTTCCTAGAAAGGGACCAATAAGCGAGCCGACAAGGAGTATCCCCATCATATTGAGGAGGAGGAGGACCTTACTTAGTCGGCCATTCCATTTCAGTCAAACTTAGTAATCTCACCCTTATCCAATCCCAAAAAGTTCCATATCAAGTTCGAATGACCAGGAAACATCTATGTAATTAAGCAAGTATCAGAGTCAAAGGGGACTTTTGCCACTGTTGTGGCTCTTGTTAAAGCATAACGCTATTGTTTAACTCCCAATGTTTTAGACCATTTTTGTTTGAACTTTCGCAATGTTCTCATAAGCGTTTGCCACATGTCACCAGGATAGAAGTTACTTGATATATGATTCTCCTAAGTAGGGTTTTCGTTCAACGACTGAGAATCTTGGGAGGGTTAGTGAGTAACTACCTCCCTCAACCCTACATTGCACTGGATCTCATTATACCATTCACTCATAGTGTGTGATACCTTTGTGACAAGAAGACATTCCTACTTGGTGGATAAAGTTGCTAAGCCTGGGCATAGTATGAACCCTTCTTCAACTACAGAACCTATCTTACTAGAGAAGAGACTCATTTACTTCTACATTTGGGGTTTTCAACTAACCAATTTGATTATATATTATCTAACTTGAAACTATGTGTGATGTATACCGTGAAAGGTCTCATTTCTCATAAATGAAGGTATTGTTGGAATATCTGAACAATTTCGAACACACAGAGGAAAATAAATTCCTCTTCTACAACAGAGATATTTAATTAAAATTGTGGACAGAGAGATAACTTAAAAACTTATATTTCATTAAACATAGAAATCTATTACAAAATGAGATTTTTTCTTCAGAACAAAGTTCTGGATTTACACAAAAGAACTTATCTGGCTGCTACACACGCAATGCTGCAATTTTTCCTTCTTTGTCTCTCTGCCTTTTTCAGCCTTCGGGCTCTCTCAAAACAATACACTACAACTACCTTTACAATGTGCTCACGACATATATATAAAACATTACAATACTCATATATATTGTAAATATAAAATATTTACAATATATATTATGAAATATATATAATCCAAGTTAAAACATAAATGTACCGCGATAAAATAAAAATTAACCCAATGTTAAAAATTAAAATATAATGCGGAAAATAAAACTTAAATCAAAACATAAAACAAACATTCACACGTTCCATATTCCACGGGGTTATAAAACTTTGCCAAGAGTCTTTTCCATATCCCCTCAGAACTACTTTGGTGGGTTCAGAGAGGAGACGATGTCACTCATTCCGGTGGGTCATCTTCCTCCTTCACTTCCCATGCTTGCTACCTCCTGGAATGGTGCTTGCTGGCTGTGCATTCAATGTGGTTGGCAGAGAATTGATTGCTGGTGGTTGCTGCAGATAAGATCGTGGTTGCTTGAAGATCATATCTGAATATTTCCACCGCCTTTGTTGTCCTTTCAATCCCATCAAAAAATTTATGACGTTGTCCTTCAAACTCCCATCAATGTTTAATTCTTCTATCCATCTGTTGTGTGCAGGCAGTTGGAATTAATATTCCAACACTCCCCCTTAATTACAACTTCTTCTTTCTTGCATACCCAGGCATTTCCTGAGATACTTAAAACTCTTATGCGTTAATGGCTTTGTTAAAATATCAGAAAATTGCTCCTTTGTCCTACAGTGCTGCAAAACAATCTCACCATTATTAACCAGTTCAGGTATAAAATGAAATTTTGCTTCAATATGCTTTGTTCTCTTATGGAAGACAAAATTCTTTGATAAAGCTATCGTTGAGCTATTATCACAGTAAATTGTTGTTCCTTTGTCCTCTTCATGACATAAATATCTTAGCATTCTTCTCATCCATACTGCTTGGCATGTTGCTACTGTTGCTGCCACATATTCTACTTCTGTTGTTGATAAATAAACTATTGGTTTCTTCTTGGAAGCCCATGAAATGGCTCCAGATCCCAAACTAAACACATATCCAGTTGTGCTCTTCCTGTCATCTACACTTCCAGCCCAATCACTGTCAGTATAACCAGTCCATTTAAAATTTTCAGATGAGGAGTAGAAAATACCATACCCCTTCGTTCCATTCACATACCTTAGAATCCTCTTAGCTGCCTACCAATGAGTCTCTTTCGGCCTTTCCATAAATCTGAAAATTAAACCTACAACGTGCATTATATCCGGACTAGTTGCAGTCAAATACATGAGGTTGCCAACTATGCTTTTATACAAACTTGGATCAAAATCCTTGCTACTGTCTTCTTTGCTTAGTTTTAACCCCATGACCATTGGAGGTACAGCTGCCTTTCTTTTCTGCATGTTGAATATTTTCAACACTTCTTCAACATATTTTGCTTGGGAAATAAAAATCCCATTTTCATTTTGCTCTACTTCTATTCCAAGAAAATATCTCAAAAAACCAAAATCAATCATTTCAAATTAACTCTTCATGACTGCTTTAAAATCAGAAATGAGAGAAACTTCATTGCCAGTAAAGATTAAATCATCTACATATAAAACAACAATAAGTATCTTACCATCATTTTCTTTTATGTAGAGTGTGGGTTCTCTATCACATTTCTCAAATCCATTTTCAGTCAGGGAAGCATCTATCCTGTTGTACCATGTTCTCAGTGCTTGCTTCAGCCCATAAAGAGCTTTCTTCAACTTGCATTCTTTGTGCTCTTGGCCTTCAATCTCATAGCCTAGAGGTTGTTCAACATATACCTCTTCTTTCAACACTCCATTGAGGAATGCAGATTTCACATCCATTTGGTAAACCTTCCACTTGTGTTGTGCTACTATGGACAACACTGTTCTCATTGTTTCCATCCTTGCAACCAGTGCAAAATTTTCATCGTAGTCTCCTCCTTGTTGCTACTTATAGCCTTTGACAACAAGTCTGGCTTTGTGCCTTTCAATCTTGCCTTCAGCCTTACTCTTGGTCTTATAAACCCATTTTACTCCAATGACTTCTTTAACTTTAGGGAGGTCCAGTAACTCCCATGTATTACTCTTTTCTATTGCACCAATCTCTTCGTTCATTGCTTCAATCCATTTTTATTCTTTTACAGCATCTTCAAAATGAATTGGGTCAAAATCATGAAAATACAAAGAAAATAAAGAATTCAGACCAATATTATCATTTACCTCTCCTTTTTCATAAATGTCACTTATATTTCTAAATATCGGTCTTCTTGGTGTACTTGGAGTTCCACTTGAACTCGAGGGAGTTTCAGTTCCCTGTGGTGTGCTTGAAGAAGCACTTCCTTGATTTCTCAAGGCTATTCTATTTCCAGCTTGTAGTGTGGTTTTTTGTGCTTGCGGTGGTGGAGTAGAAGCCACCGAGGAAGGATTACTTGCTGTTGTGCTCCTATTCCTCTTCGTGAGACATACATGTCTTCACATTCACTGTTTTCTCTAAACTTCCATCCCAAGCTTCTTCTTCAATAAATTGCACATCTCTGCTTATTATTGCTTTCTTGGTGGATGGATTATAGAGTTTGTATGCCTTAGAATCATCACTGTATCCAACAAAGATACATTTCTCCCCCTTATTTTCCAACTTCTTCCTTAGCTGATCCAGAATGTGTGCATAAACCACACAACCGAATACTCTCATGTGGGTGACATGCTGCTTTATGCCGCTCCACGCTTCTTCTAGAACTTTGTTCATGACAGCTTTGGTTGGGCATCTATTCATGATGTACGCTGCACAATTGACAGCTTCAGCCCAATACTCATTTGGAAAATGTTTTGCCTTCAACATACTTCTAACCATGTCCATGATGGTCCTATTCTTCCTTTCCGCGACACCGTCTTGCTGAGGTGAATACCTTGTGGTAAACTTCTTATGTATGTAATTCTCCCTACAGAAGCGTAGGAACTCTTTGGAGATGTATTCTCCACCTCTATCAGTTCTTAACACTTTGATGTAGTGCCCACACTGCTTCTCAACAAGGCTTTGAGGTGGCAGAACTGTTCAAATACTTCACTCTTGTGTTTCAAGAAATACACTCATGTATTTCTGGTGTAATCATCTATGAATGTCAAAACATATTTTTTTCCAGCTAAAGATGGTGTTTGCATGGGTCCACACAAATGTGAATGGACTATTTCTAAGGGTGTCTTTTCCTTTATACTCTTTCCCGCTGGAAATATTTCTTTGTGTTGTTTTCCCAAGATGCAACCTTCATAAAGGCTTTCCGGTTTCTCAATAAGTGGTAATCCTTTTACCAGTCCCTTTTTGTGCAACAAGTTCAGACCTCTAAAATTTATATGTCCAAATCTCAAGTGCCATAACCAATTTTCATCTTTCACTTCCTCTTGAAAGACCTCTTATGTTACAGCTGCTAAATTTCTTCTTTCCTTCAAGTCCGTTTTGAGCTTGAGAGGAAACATCCTATTTCTTGTCATCTGCACCTCTGCAATGACTTTCTTTCTTGGACGTATGTCCATGATTGTGCACACATCATCTTTAAAGAATACATTGTAGCCCTTATTTATGAGTTGTCCAATGCTCAAAAGCTTAAATTTCAAGTTAGGTACATAATATACATCTGACACAAACTTTGTTCTCCTTTTCTTGTCAGGATACTTACTTTGCCTTTTCCTTTGATAGAGATCTTACTATCAGTTCCTGTTGTTACTTCAGATTTAACATTTTCATCAATATTGGCAAACATTGCTATGTTTCCAGTCATGTGGTTACTACAACCTGAGTCTAAGAACCATACATCATTCTATCTATCTTGTGCTACATTACAAGTTAACAGCATTCAATGTGGTTGGTAGAGAATTGATTGCTGGTGGTTGTTGCAGATAAGATCATGGTTGCTTGAAGATCAGATATGAATATTTCCACTGCCTTTGTTGTCCTTTCGATCCCATCAAAAAATTTATGCCGTCGTCCTTCAAACTCCCATCAATGTTTAATTCTTATGTCGATCTGATGTGTGCTGGTAGTTGGAATTAATATTCTAATAGGTATCATGACCGCTAATGCCCCAAGAGCTACCATCCTAGGACCAGCTCTGTCGGATACCTCATCTACTCCAGGATTTTCATTTCGTCTTACACCATTTAAAATGTGGTTACTTCGTCTGGTTAGGTCATTATTTTTCTTCGTTCTTTTCTATATTATTTAAAAGGGTCTAATGTGTATTATGGGTATGTAATCAACGCTCTAGGTATGCAAAGGAACAAATGCAAAGAATACCACTCTCTAAGTAATTTCTATTAGCCGCCTCCCCCTTCAAAATTTCATTGCCATAGAGATATCTGTTTTATTTTATAGCGACTCATAGTTGTGTATTTTACAGGTACGGTTCTTTCTAAGTGGTCTCCGGAAATGGTTTTCTATTATGGATTACGAATATCCCAGGCTCTCCATTAACATTTTCTTCTCCTTTGTTCTCTTTTTTGTTCTAGGAATGAGGGTACAAAGTCGTTGTTTGGGTTTCTTAGGGTCTCGCTGCTTAGGGTTTTGGCAATCATGGTCGCCATGACGATTTCACTAAAATGATTGTAAATGAGTTAGATTCTCCTGAACTAGGATTTTTCAATGACCATGTGACACTTGTTTACTATTTTACTGTTTTAGTAGTTATATTTTTATGTGAGGCCAGGACACTACTACATTAACACTATTATACTAAGGGCATTCTTAGGACATTTTTCTAAGTCAAAAGAAATATTTTTTCTTAAGAAGTTACTTTTTATTTTAGTTATTTTAAATTATAATTTAATATTAATTGAATTGTCTTAAACATAAAATTTAAGACAAGCAGTTTGAGACAAAAATATTTTATGACAAAACTTTAAATATAAGACAAAAAAAGTTTGAGACAAAAATATTTTAAGACAAAACTTTATATTTAAGACAAAAACAGTTTGAGACAAAAAAAAATTAGGACAAAACTTTATGAGACAAAAACAGTTTGAGACAAAAAAAAAAATTAAGACAAAACTTTATATTTAAGACAATGGTCAAAAATATTTAAAGACCAAACTTTATATTTAAGACAATGGTCACTTAAGACAATTGCAATTAAGACAAAATTGACTCTGATAGTGAGCCCTAAGTCCATGAGCTTGTAGGTTACTATTGTCTCGCTCGTATATCGAAGCTGCTATTTCACTTACCCTTCACGTTATGTTATATAAAGACAACAATTTCTTGGGCTCTTCGTTTTGTGGCGGTAGCCGACTCTGAATAACGCGATGACTTTTCCTGGCAAGATTTCGTGGACATCAATTCCTCTTATATCCCTTCGATCTCTAGTAATACTCTTAGAGACAACTTGTTTTTTCATTGCATTTAGTAGGTTTGCACATAAATTCTATTAGTAAATGGGCGATAATTATAATTTTTATTTTTGAAAATAGATATTCAAACCACATGAAATTTAATCATATCAATTTCTTTCTTTTATATTATAATTTTCCTTTTTCATTAATCTTTTTTAATTAAATATAAATTTATAATATGCTAATCATATATATATCCAAAAAAAAATACAAATTCATTAATATATGCATTTTAAACCCTCATTTTTTCTTTCTCAATGAAAAGTTAAAAATTTTGTTCTTTTATATGACTTATACTTACATCTCAATTTTCTTTTTAGGATTGAAAAACTATATCAAAGAGTTAAATAAAAATAATTTAATTATTTCTTACATAATTTTTATTATTTAATTTTCTCTTATTGTAAAAAACTTTCTACTAATATTTAAAAAAAAAATGTAGTTTAGTATTTTTATATTAATTTATTGTTAGGTATCAAGATTTTGATAAATATTTTCATCTACTAATTAGAAAAAAATGAATTTGTTATTAAGAAACCAAGTAATATTAGTAATTGATATCATTTCAAACTAGTGAATAATGATTATGTGATTTATCTTCCTCACTTAATAGAGATATAAAAAAAAATATGAAGGAGGTTGAAGGAGTACCTCTATCATCAATTTTAATTTAACCTAAAAATCCATTATCATGTCCCTATAGCCACCCAATCTAAGGTTAACATAGCACACCCAAATGACCCATCACTATAGGTTTGTGGTGTATCGTGACTCATTTCATCTCATCGATTTTATCAATCTAAAATTATTTGACTACATTCTACATCTCACTTTTTATATTTCACGATTATTAAAATTCATAAGTTTAATGCGTATTGAAGTATGTAGATAATCATTCCATACAATTATGCCTTAACGTAACCAATATGAAAATTATATGAATGAAAGTAATCTTATAGAATCAAGTCCCAACTCACCTAACAGTTGTCAAATATTTCAATGTGTTACAACCAAGTGAACTCTAGCCTCGTATATAAATTTAAAAATTATAATAGCACATAGTTATACAAACTTATCCCCAAATTTCCTATTTGATTTATTGCCATTGATTGCAACTTTATCATAGATCAAAATCGTTTCACTTGATATAAGTAATAAGTACTCTAGTATGCATGAAATGTATGACGAGTTAAGTCAAGTGAAGGAAAACAAGTTAAGTGTACTATTAGAATTCAAGTGAGTCAGAGTTAAAAAGTTAATGCCCTATTAAGAAAAGCTACGTTAAGGAAAATAAAAATGTCAATTTATGTTAAAGTGAAGTTAGAAAGGTTTAGTTAAAGCGTGAAGTCATAGTTTGCATGAGGAAAAGAAAGTTAGAGTGTGCATGATTCAATATTTAGAAATTTTAGTGCTTATGTACTTATGGTTTGGTCATTATAATGTGAAGTAAGAAGAGAGAATAGAAACAAATCGATTGATGTATATGAGAGAATAATTAATGAATAGAACTTCTTTAGTCAAGCAGAAGCTCGTGTACTTATTTGTTTTGTGTTTGCATGTTTATCTCTGCCTCTAAATAACAAGTGGTATTAGAGCAAGGTTTAGCAAGGTTTCAAAGAACCAGAGGAGTTAAGAAGATCATGAGATACTTCCACTAAGAGCATTGGCCTTTGTGAGTAGCCCGGAAATTGAAGTTTGCATCCATTGGTCCATAAATAGAAAGTAGAGCTCGTTGATAGTTTGTAAACCTAACTACTAAAATATTAGGGTGAGTAGCCTATAAAGCCACCACCATATCAAGAGAAAAGAGCCACCGCCACTAACCAAAGGATGAGTCTCCACCGTAAGCTGTAGTCATGAGCCTCCATAAGAATATGCATAGAAGAGCTTAGCATAGTTGCTTGTAGTTGTTGGCAGCCACCATTAAAGTGAAGGTTAAAATGTCCAGTTTTAAATATAATCAAGTGTATGCGACGTTCATTTCTAGAAGGTTGACACAATAAGGAAAGAAGACAGAAGACAAAATAAAGACGACAGTCATGGGTCACAAAGCAAGAGTGAAGCAAACCAAGAAAAAAATTTGAAAGGAAGAGCCAAAGTATTTAGAAGAGCTCATAGAGGTTCTCTCCACAGTAAAGGCATCTAAAAGAGAAGTAGATGAAGTAAAACAATTTGAGAATTAATTTACAAAATTTACTGGTAAAAATTTTAATTTTTGGGAACTGTCAAAATGAAAACTTGGTTTGGTTCCCAATGGAGGATCAACCAACACTAGTAAAAAATGATGAAATTAATGACTAGGCGACTAAAAATGTTAGTCACCGGAATTATTTCAAGGGAATTACTACTAAATTTAATCAATTTTAAGTGACCGAACTAAAAATGACTAACTTAAATGACTAATTTAGTCTAGGAATAAAATATACGACTAGATAATAAGTGAATAAACTAAAATGAACTAACTTAAATGACTAATTTAGTGTAGGGATAAAATATATGACTAGATAATAAATGACTAAAGTAAAAGCGACTAACTTAAATGACTAATTTAGTCTAGGATTAAAATATATGACTAGATAATAAGTGACAAAATTAATAATGGTTAATGTAAATTACTATTATAGTCCAAGAATAAAAATATGACCAAATAACAAGTACAAGTATATGAATTAGTCATTTATGTTAGTAATTTTTAATTATGTCAGTCCATAAATGGAAAATTGTAATTTTGGTACAGAAGTGTTACATTTCACTATAGGTGTCTTTAAATCCATCTGCGATGTTAAAATTTAGAGACAAAGGGATCTTTGAATTTATGGTGTTAAAATTATGAATATCGTTTTGTCTCTAAAGTTTAAAATTGCAGATGGATTCATCTACAATTAACATAATTGCATGTCTCATCTATCGACTTTACACTAATGGCTTCATTATAATTTTAGCAAAGGTAATATTTAGATATTCAAATTAAGATTAATATTTATATTTAATCTTTGGCCATAAAGTTTAATTTTGAAACTTCATTGATTTATGTTAAGAGTGCGAGTTCTTTTAAAAATAAGGTTAAATCTTCATATTTACATTTAATAAATAGATAAATATAGCATTGCTTATGTTAAACATGTGAGTTAATTTAAATATATTATTAGATCATCATATTTATATTTGATAAATACTAAATAGATAAACCTAAAATATATATTTATAGCCCTGTTTAGTAAATAGGTATGAACATTTATTAATTTAAGTATGAACCTTATTTAATTTTTTAATGATGTTTGAATCTTTATTTTTTTGTAAGTCAATTTTCTATTCATGTAGGAACAAACAAGTACATATAGCTTGTTACAAAAAAGGTGGTCTCACCCCAACCAAGTTTGTTGACCAAAATTTGCACCAGATGACAAAAATACAAAAGAGACTAGGGACATTGTCCATAAACTATCACAGGAAAGTTCCCTCATATGAAGTTAGTGAGGGGATGTGATTATGGTGCCAACAGTTGATCATGGATTGATGGAAAAACATTGAGTTCCACTCTCCCTCCAGAAGAAATTGTATAATTGATTTCTGATTCCACAAGGCTTCCTCCTAGGTTCTGCGTTCCTCTAGATCCAAGACTAGACGGCCTTCCTCAACAGCCAATTCATTGGAGCGGCCTTCACAAACTATCTGGATTTGGATAGCCTCCAACCACTCTTCAAGTTTATGTTTCTCGACATAAATGTCTCCAAACTCCTCACGATTCTAAACTTTTATATTTTTCTTCAAGGCCTTGAGTTTCCTTTGAAATATCTGCATGCAAGTGTCAGTGGGCCCATTTAAATTTTTCCACCATTCTTATATTTTTTCCATAAAGCCTGGGCACCGCAGCCATAAGCTTTTGAAATGGAAAGGTTTGTTTTTGGGCATGGAATATGAGGTCAAAGTAAGACAGATGGGGTAGTGATCTGACCCAATCTTCTATAGCCCAATCTTTCATCATAAGATTTTTTGATAGGAGAAATCGATCTAGACGGCAAGCCACCTAGTGGAGTCCTCCATGCTTGTTGTTCCATGTGTGGAGTCCCTTTTTTGTGATCACATCCACCAGGTGAATATGCCCAATCAACTCATTGAATTGCATGGACGAGGGATAACGTGTATGAATTCCACCACACTTTTCCTCCTTATTCCTAAAAATTTTGAATTCCCCCCCAATTATCCACTTAGAGGATGCCCAAGCATGGTCAAGGCCCTGTAACTGTTTAAGGAATAAATCTTTATCCTATGGTCCACAGGGTCTATACACTATAGTTAAACTGATCCACTCATATGAGTCGAAGATCCTGAAGGTTCCTGAAAGGGAGAAACGAGAACCGGCCTAGTATTTTAAGAGGAATTTGATCGAGTTCCATAGGATTGTAATTCCCCCTATTGGCCCTATGGAATCTATCATCATTACCTCGCTATTCATCTAACAACATTGACTGGCCTCTATTATTTTTTTGTCCATCATCTTGGTCTCTTGTAAGAGCACTATATCTGGATTGTACTTAGTTATCTTTTATTTAAGAGATCGAAGCTTACCTTTTCTGTTTAAGCCCAAAATATTCGAGGAGACGATATTGTACTTCCCTCTGTTGGTCCTATGGCATCTATCATCGTTACCTTGCTATTTTTCCAGCAGTATTGACTAGCCTCCATTATTTTTTTGTCCATCATATTGGTCTCTTGTAAGAGCACTATATCTGGATTGTACTTAGTTATATTTTCTTTAAGAGATCGAAGCTTACCTTTTCTGTTTAAGCCCAAAATATTCGAGGAGACGATATTGTACTTCCCTCTGTTGGCCCTATGGCATCTATCATCATTACCTCGCTATTTTTCCAGCAGTATTGACTAGCCTCCATTATTTTTTTGTCCATCATCTTGGTCTCTTATAAGAGCACTATATCTGGATTGTACTCGGTTATCTTTTCTTTAAGAGATAGAATCTTACCTTTTCTTTTTAAGCCCCAAATATTCCAGGAGACGATCTTTTTTTAGAAGGAGGGACGAATCTAGGAAAGTACTTCGTCAATTGTCCCATTGCCCTGAATTAAGTAGAATTTCTACAGGTTCCCTGATTACTTATTTTTTCGTCTTCCTTCCCTTCTTTCCCTTCTCTAAGGCAACCGGATCTGGGAGAGGGAAGGCTAAGAGGACGCTCTCTTTTCCTGGCAGTTTCGGATCTGTTTCTTGCTTGTCGAATCTAGCACTCCATTGGTTGTAGATATGGCCAAAGAGATTTAGTTAGTTTGTAGGAATATCTTTAATGTCGGCTTTGATCCATATTCTAAATATATATAACATTTTCCGCTCTTCAGGTCTCATTTTTTTGTGCTTCTCCTCTGTGTCCAGAACTTTGTTGGTCTGGCTCAATATTTCCTTCAATTTGCGGTCATTTTCCATCGATTTTGGCATTTTTCTTTTAGAGGCCACTTTTGTCCCCTTGGATGGGAATTATTTTATATACCTCCATAGCTTGAAGCAATTGTTGTGGTAAGGTACGGAATTCCACTAGATGATTTGTCTCTTGATCATTGGTCTCCAGTATTGCAAAAGGGTTTTTGTCCCCAAGGGTCTGGGATTTTCCTTGGGGTTGAGGGACATTTACAAATCTTGCCTAGGGGGCATCGGGTGAGGGGGGCGTGCAGGTGAGGGCCCTTGTGGAGCACAAATTAGTTGATTCCTCTGTCCTCCAGCTTGCTGGAACCCATCCTCATCTCGCTAATGGGATGCCTGGTGGCCTTCTTCAGCTATAATTAGAGGTAAATCACGGAACAGATGGTCGTACTCATGACATCATCGACACTTGAACGAAACATGTTCTTATTCAAGGGGTTGAATCCATGTTGAATCGTGGTAGATCATATTTATGGATTCTAGAAGTGGTTACGAGATATTCATGTGCACATAGATGTGGGAAAATGTTGCGTATCTACGCCTCTTGGTTATTTCTAATACTTTCACAAATTTCCTTATGGAATTCCCTATTCCCTCAAGGATGTTTGGTTTACAGAAATCATCCAGTAGAAAGTAAAGCCTAACCTAGACTAGTGTCGCCTGAAATTCCTCCTTGTCTGGGTTATAACATTCCTTCCAATATCTCAAGAATAGACCTGCACTACACATAAAGTACGACCCATTCTCAAATATGTGTTTTCTATCCTCCACGTCTTCAAAACTTACTGTAAAAAACCCCTTGATTTTGAGGCAGAGTTCAATATGTCCCCAAGGAGCCCATTTGTTCTAGATCCACAACAATATGTCTTGTTTCCTAGGCCAAATGCCCAAAAAATTGCAAATCATAGCATGGTCCTTCATATATTGTCACGCTTTCTCCAACCGGTTATTGGGGATCACGAATTTAGGGTTCGTGGTTGCTTTAGGAAGATAGCAACTTTTTCTCCTTCTCGCCTACCACTGAGCACACATAGCTAAGGTTTCCGTAGCTGTCGAGGATGAGGAAGTTGCTCCTGCTAAAGGATTGGAGCCTTGGACGAAGGGGGTACAGTTGAAAACATCCTTGAAGGATGGAGGCCCTTCTCACTTGAGCGAGGGGTTGCTCATGGGGAAAAAACCCCGTTGCACCAGGACATGGAGATCTGAAGCTGACCATCAAGGAATACGAGGTGATTTGGTAAGTCGCGACCAACCCCAAGGATGCTTCAGCAAGGTTGGTTTTGAATTGTTACCTATAAATAAAATAAAATGATAATGCCAATATTTCTTCTAATATTTTCACTTTGGTAGTTACATTTAATTGTGAAAATTCAATCCGCTAATGGTAAATTCAAACATGAAGTTGTTAACTTTATTTTAATTAAACTAATAAAATATATTAGTTTTTTATAATATATTATTTTATTTTAACTTTTATTAATTTTGATCAAATGAATATAGTTTTGATGGAAATTTGGAATAGATATTAAATCAATATTTTTCATTAGTTTGAAAATAAAAATATTCTATATTCATTTCCAATAGAGTACAATACATTGTTTGTATTTTAAATTTATTTTAATTAAATTTATTCAATTTTTAATGATATTTTTTTCTTACTTTATTTTTACCAACCTCAACTTTTGAATGATGGGTAAAATGAACAGAATTTGAAATGGATATTAAATGAATTTTTTTTCTCGAAAATAAAGTAAAAGATTCGATATTCATTTTCCACTATCATTTTAATAGAATACAATACTATATTCATTTTTCACTGTTTCATGGTAATTGTATTGTTTTGTAATAATATTCATTATTTTATGATACTTATATTACTTTTTAATAAATATATTTATGGCTCAACAAGCTATTAAATTATGGTTTAGCAAGTTTCCGAAAATGTAGTAGATTAAGTAGTTAGCAATTTTCTCTTTGAAATATATTTTTCCCCTGGTATATTTTTAGAAAATTTTGGTTGATGTTTTCGAAACGCAGGTTATAAAATAATATTTTAGGTAAGTTGGTATATTTATTTTATTTTTATTTTTAAAATATATTTTATTTTTATTTTTAAAATTTAAAGAAAACACTTTTAAATCAAAATTTTGCAAAATAAAAACCATATAATTTCAACAAAATTGTGAACTCCTCTAACAACACCCATCATATATATTTTCTTTCTTCCTTTATATAATTTAAACATAGTAAATAGAAACCAAAAAAAAAAAATGACTAAAAGATCTCATCTATCATTTATTAAATATTTTTAAAACTTTACTTTACTTTTTTTTTTTTTGGTTTAACTCTTTCAAAATGATAATGTTAATAAAATTGTTATTTCAAATTATTTATAACATATTTTTAAATATATAAAAATAAATAGAATTCAAAGTTTTTATAAATACACTAATTTAAATTTTTATTGTAACAATTTTTATTAATTTTAAACCTTTTTTTTTAAGTGAGTACAACTACATCTTCTTCTATACTTATCTTATAACTTTCAGAAATTCCCACGCATTCTTAACATAACTCCCTCTCCATCACCTTGGATGGAAGTACAATATTGGACTTTTGGAAGCATATGAACAAGCAAAGGACCTATTGTGATTTGATTTCTATAGCAAATTAGGTCATTTTTCGGGGGCAAACAAACAATCAAGCAACGGTAGGCATGTTTTTTCTGAGGCATATCTCGAAAACATTAACGAGGTTAGCTAGGCATGTACCATCAGGCTCTGATAGGATGTATGCCTCCTTGAGGAGGTAATTTTTTACGATGTAAGGACCTTTCCATTATGTTTCAAACTTCTAGGGTCCTAAGCCTTCTTTTACAACGTCATAGTGGAGGACTAACTCTCCCTATGTAAATGAGCGAGGGGTAATGTTGCAGTCAAATTATTCTTTTACCTGTTTTTTATGTGCCTCATTATGTTGGAGTAACTCTCGTCAATTTTCATCGATGAGTTCTAACTGTACCAACTGTTGCTCTAAAGGCTGGGTATCACTGAGGAGTTTGATGGCTGCGTGTAAGTTGGGTATTTCGTGTTCAATGGGAATCATGGCTTCTACTACGCTTACAAGTTGGAAATATGTGAACCTTGTTGAGGTTTTAATTTTCGTGCGATATGCCCATAGGTCTAAAAAAAACCATATGGTGCCAGTTTGTTTTATGGTTATTGACCATGTGCTGTAACATTATTTTAAGTGCTTTTTTGACAACTTCTACCTGTCCATTGGACTAGGGGTAGTATGGTGACGCGAATTCATGTGTGAATCCTAGGTGATGAGAGAGCCCCTGGAATATTTTGTTTTCGCAATGATTTCCATGATCAGAGACTAATTCCTTAGGAACACTGAATCGTGCGATGATATGGTTGAAGAGAAACCGTGCTGCAGTTTCTGCCGTATTGTCATATGTGGGCATGGATTTTTCCCACTTTGTGAAATATTCGACGACTAAAATGATGTATGTGTGGTTGCCAGAAGACCTAGGGTTTCAAGTCATAAAGTGGATTCCCCATTTTCAAAAGGGACTGGCTATGATGACCGGGTGTAAAGGAGCGGGAGGTGCTCTTTCCTTGTGGGTGAAGCATTGACATCTCTCACACTATTTGACTGCTTGAATGCAATTTCAAATAGGGTGGGCTAGAAATGACCTACTTGTAGAAATTTTTGGGTGATAGCCATCGCTGAGATGTGGTCATTGCAAGCCCCTCTGTGACAGTCATTTAGGGCTTTCTTAGCTTGGTCGTGTGTGAGGCATCGATGTAGGATAGTATCAATGTCTCGTTGATAAAGGATGTCCCCCATGACGATGTATCGGGGGTCCTATTGGCATATGCACCTTCAGTCGTCAGATGTGAGCTTTGGATTGAACTTTTGGGTTCGTAAAAACAAGAGGATATCATCGTACCAAGGATCTTTAGTCATCGCTAGAAATAGATGTTCATCTAGTAGTGAGTTGTTAACTGGGGATCATTTTGTCGAACTTGGGAGGTTAGTGATGAACTCAGCTAAGATTAAATATATTTTTCTCTTGGGGGAGCTAAACTGCAAATTGAATTCCTTTAGTATGACTACTCATCGAGCATATTTGTGGTTCATCAGATGGCAGGTTAGCAGGTATCTCATGGGGTTGATAGCTGCTACAACTGTTGTAGGTTGATAGCTGCTACAACTGTTGTAGTTCGCGGGATGACGTAATGTCGAAATTTTTGTACTGCATGTACAAGGTCTAGGGAAATTTTTTCTTCATGTTCATATCTTAAATTGGGGCCAGATAAGTTCTTAAAGACGTAATCTATTACCTGTTCTTTTCCATTTGGTTCGTCTTGAACTAACACCCCAGCTATGGTAGTGTTTGATGCTGATAGGTATAGGGTGTAATATTTGTCATAATTTGGTGGGCTGATTAAAGGGGCCGAAGGCAATGTTTCTTTTAGTGCCTCAAATGATTGATGATCCTGATCATCACATTTAAAAAGGATATCCTAATAGAGTAGGCGTAGGAATCCTTGTGCACAAGTGGCGTAATCTAGGACAAGGTGTCTCAAGAAGTTGGCTTTCCCCTGTAATATTTGAATTTGCTTGAGAGTTTTGGGTTGTGGCACCTTTTTGATTTCCTGGACCTTGAGACGGTCTACTCTGATCCCTTGTTGGGATATGATGAATCCTAATAGTCGACCTGCATAAGACACACTTGAGAGGGTTCAAGCGTAGGTTGTAGTGTCAGCATCATTGGAATGTCAACCGTAAATCCTCTAGATGATCACTTCATTTCTTGGATTGTACAGTGAGGTCCTCCAAGTAAGCTAAGATGAGGTGGGCTAGGTCATGGAAGATATAATTCATGGCTCACTGGAAGGTGGCTCTAGCATTTTTAAGACCAAAAGGCATAACCTGGTATGAAAATGTCCTCCAAGGGGTAGTGAATGATGTCTTGTACAGATCTGTGTGTTGGATTTGAATTTGATTGTACCCTGAGAATCCATTCATGAAGGAAAATACTTCATGACTAGCGCAAGCGTCAATGAATTGGTCGATAAATTGGGTAGGGTAGTTGTACTTGGGATAAGATTTTTTCAAATCTTCGCAATCGGTGAAAATTCGAATGGTGCCCTACTTTTTCATGACAGGAACAGGGTTGGAAACCCATGATGTGTAATAAATTGGATAGATGAACCCAACTTTGTGAAGCTTTTCAATTTCTTTCTTAATTTCTTATAACTTATCTGGATGTAATTGACGTTGTTTTTTGTGGAGTGGTGGTATGTCAAGCCAGGTGTCAATGTGATTTTCTACGATAGTGGGGCTAAGCCCTGGAATTTACGAATAATCCCATGCGAAGATGTCCCTGTACTCTTGTAACAAGTTTGTGTAGGGTACTACCTCATCTGGGGAACATGCTTCCCCTAGTGATATTTCTTCGATTTTTCCTAATTTTCTCAAGATATTCACCTTAATGGTTTGCAAAATATTCAACATATTCCCTTATTCAAACGCATCAGGTGTCGGGATTAGATTTTTAACCAGTCTACCTTCCTGGATGGGAGGTATTCTTTGGATTCAATGGTTTATATCCCTTTTCTTTCTGGATTGTTAGGTCCGAATGTTTTTTCTGGAAGAAAAAACGAGCGGTGTTGCATTGAGTCCCATGGACAATCTAGTTCCGTCATGGCCTCCAGAATATCCTTGTCTAAATGAAACAAGATGACTAGGGGGAAATTGGTTTGTGTGAGGCCATGAGGAATTGGTTTGGGCCTAACAATGCTAGTCGACATACATGGATATGATTCCATAGTTGATGTTGTGGAACTAGACGAGGTCGAAAAGGTGCAGACTAGTTGAGTTTGCACCGTTGATGGTAAACTACTGTTATAGTTGTAGCGGTCTCGACACCAATGATATGTGAGCAGACAACACAAGTAATGCTTCCCATGCATGATGAGATGAATTGTATATGGTGTTGTGTGTTGTCGCCATTAAATGGTGGAGGAATTTCCATTGTATTGGTTTGTGTGAGAGCAAGCTCGTGCTCTTATGGCAGCATACTAAGGGTACTCGTATGTTCTTGGATTTGGAAGTATTGTTGAGTGCAGAGGTGCCAAAATGTTTCCATTAAGGGGCATTGCTCTATTTCATTATTGTGGTTTGGGAAAATGGTACATGGTGTCACGGTGCCTATCGAGTAGATGGTGTGAGAACCTATGCTACTCTTTGTACCCGAAGTGGATGCTCAGAGATGATTACGTATTGGGTCATACTTTAACTGTTTCCATCTCTGAGTCTTTGGTTTTGGTTGGTTTAGCTCTTGTAGGGAGTTCAAACTCAACACTGCCCTTGCCACTTGTAGCCTTGGGAGGTATTCACAATTCATAGTATGGTGGAATTGTGAGAAAATCATTCAATAGTAACCTATTTTCAATGAAAGTATCTCTATTAGAAAGAATTATATTGTTAAACCTTGATTTGTAAGACCTATTAGTAATTATCTACCATTTTTTCATGTGGAAAATTTTACAATCGTTTCCACTCTTTTCATGGTCATGGGTTTTAGGACAACGAGAAATTGTGTTGTTGAAGGATGATGCACAAATTCAATGTGAATTTAATTCTAATGTTGTAGTATGAAAGATGATTTTTTGTAAGTTATATAATTTGTGTAGTTATTTGGGCTCTTCGCTGCCTAATAAAAAAAAGCACAAGAACTAGTCCTTTCCTTCTCACAGTAACCTATTGTTAATGAAAGTATCACTATTGGGTAGAATTCTATTGTTAAACAATGATTTGTAGGACCTATTAGTAATTATCTACCATTTTGCATGTGGAAATTTTTGCAAAAGTTTCCACTCTTTTCATGGTCTTGAGTTTTAGGGCAGCAAGAAAGTGTGTTTTTGGAAGGTTGGCCCCCTAAAATATATTGAAAGATCATCTTCAGCTACTTCATCTTGTGAGCAACCCAAGATAAATGCATCATTTGGTTAGGGAACATGAGAATCTTTATATTACAAAGGCTTGAAAATTGATGTATGGCTGGATGCCCCATAATTTCATGCCTATGTGGATATCCATATGAGAGGGTTTTTGTTAGGAGATCAAAAGAAGACAAAAAAAAGTTGCCACATTATGGAGACTTCGAGTATCAACTAATAGTAAAGGTCCTTACTTGCATTTTTCACTTGTAACCACAACCTACGTATCACCAATGTCAAGGAGAATTTAAGGATATTTTATATGTTAGGTCCTTTATTCAGCAATAGGATGTAAAACAAACTTCAACCCTAATTATATCCACGGATCCCAACCGATCACTATCGTGCAAATCACATAACACTTATCCTATAACTTTAAGAAATTCCCACGCATTCTTAACATAACTCCCTCTCCATCACCTTGGATGGAAGTACAATATTGGACTTTTGGAAGCATATGAACAAGCAAAGGATCTATTGTGATTTGATTTCTATAGAAAATTAGGTCATTTTTCGGGGGCAAACAAACAATCAAGCAACGGTAGACATGTTCTTTCTGAGGCATATCCCGAAAACAATATACATGGTATAAAATTGAGAGTCATGATTCATTTGCGGGGTTAAGAAATCAAAAGTTGTTAAGTGTTAAAATGTTATAAGATGCACCTAGATATTTTACTGTTATGAGGAACAAGTGCAGGGGTCCAATGCATTAAAATTTGTTTGGCGGGAAGAATCTAGTTGGTATTCGAATCCTAAAGCTAGAACATGGCATACAACCTCTGTACATGTATTTGAAAGCAGATTCTAATTCTAATTACAGTTGGTTCAGTTAAACAAAAAATTGACTCTATTGTTGCGAAGAAAGCCTACCTCGAAGTATTTTACAACAGTTACATACCAGTTTGAATATGGTCGGAAGAGATCTGTTTCACTGCAGATGGAACTGTCGGACTGCCGGGGAGGCGCTAGACCATCAGGAGCTGCAAGAGTTGTGTGAAGCAACTCAATGTTTGGGGTCGCAGATTAGTCATATTGCTCTGACGTGAATTCAATCCCCATGACATTCAATGCGGGGTGGTGGCGTCGGGTTCCTGGGGAGGGCATGGTAGCATAAGGTGGAAGAGTGTGTGGGGGCAGCGGAGCGGGTGGCGGAAGAGAAGGCTTGCAGATGGTGGTGGGGCCCGACAAAGGGGTCGCCGGAGGTGTCAGATCACCTCCGTTTTGTCGCATAAATAGACTCATGTTCATGCATGTCCCACGTTGCACTTCCGCGTAATAAATCGCTCGTCCGCTGAAAAAGACCAAGAACGTTGAAACATCTGAAGTCACAGATCTTTTTTCCGAGGAAAATGAAAACTTCATGTACTTCTGCAATCAATTGCAAAGTGCCTATAAGCATTCATCAAGTTCAATATTTCATGTGCCTACATTGTAATTCTATTTCCTATCATGTGTAAGAATTTCAACCATAACCACATACATTTTGAGAGTCTTATGTATATAATATGGCATATTTTATCTCAAACCAAATAAATGATAAGTTTTAAAACAACCGATGGTCAACCTATCATCATATGATATATTAATTCTCAAACCATATCGACATGGGGAGTTTTAAAACAATTACATAAGCATATGCACCAGCAATTTTTGTTCTTTTAAACAGTTACATAAACATCCGCAACAGTAAAATAAATTTATTGGAATGTACATACGCTACTCCTTCCTGACCCCTTGATTTAAAGTTTAAACATCACCTTAAAAAATAAAACATATTACAAATAACTCAAGCGTCCTTCACTCCGTGAATTCACAGTGATAACAGAAAAAACACATACTACCATTAAGCCAACCTCCTTTAATCAATGAATTCAACAGTGATCACTGAATTAACCAGTTGCAACTTTATCACCGTTGAATTCGTGGATCCTATAGGTTTATGAATGGCTTAGAAGTTGCGCGCGTCTTAGAATATCAGTATCAGTGGAAATATAAAGACAAGAACACAGGAGTCTACAGTATTGCTTTTCACACTGCGTTTCATCGTTTTATATATGAACTGTTCTAAGGTAGCCTTTTTGTGCGATCAATTACTCTATGTGAAATATGCGAATTGATACTTAGAATGAGTATACCCACAAGATTTGACTTTCATTGCCACAACATATACTCAATCTCCATTTTACTTGGAATCGATGATCCACACCGATACCTGTATTTGGAGTTTGTGGTGTCGGAGGTCAGGGCATTAACTACGTTGGAGTCCACGAGAAGAGTTTACGTGTATCCTGTAATTGCCAATAGGCTTTGTTTTTTCCTATAAAAATGACCATTGTTAGTGTTTGAGATAATGCCTCATTTGTGATGCATATTAAAGATTAGGGATTGGTTTGGTTTGTTGGAGGATGTTGAGAGATTCTCTCAACCTCTCTCTCCAAAAATAGAATAAGTTGGATCTCACTCCAACTATATATATATTTGATGTATCTCTGTTTATTTTAATATAGAAATTAATTATTGTGTGTAAATCTTGTTTAATGGATGCTCTAATGATTTCTAATATGGTATCAAAGCCTGTTTTGACTTGATTCCCTCACGGGAAGGCTAGGAAGATGTGAGAGTCTAAGTCGTTGATTATATGTACATAAATAGGGTAAGAGTGTTGAATTTGTTTTTATTTGTGTGAGAGATTTAGTGTGAGATTTATTTCCCTTTACGGCATCATCAATGATTCTTTGTTTTGTTGCTTTGATGTAAAAACTCTTCCTGATTCTTGTTGTGGTGAAGGAGCCATCATTCTCTGCAATTGTGCAGTCTAGAATTAGCTGGACGAGTGTTGCAGAATATCATTGCGTGAGCAGGGTCGCACATTTCGCATTCCCATAAGGATCGATTATGTTGGCACATGAAATCCACAGGAGTCCGCAAATGATTCCAAGGTTTGGAGGCCCCTCGTCGAACGCGGGACTTCAACATCATCATTAATCGGCGGCTGTTAACGTGCTGGACTGGAGCAAAATACTTCGAGTTGACCACCTGAAAGAGCAGAACCCCATTTGATGCGCAGTTGCAGTTGCATGGCAGTTTTGTGAGGTTCATCATCCATACGCTTTGAAGGTTTGTGTGTACCGTAAATTAGCTGTGAAGGTTTGCGTTCTAGCTTGTGTGTTTGCAAATTATTGTATCGTTGATCCCACAGCCCAACTGACATTTATGCACACCTCCTTTCTGGTTAATATTATGTACCTTATTTCAACTATTTTGTCGAAAGTGTTCGCTGACGTCTTGTCAAATATTCTTGCCCTCTACGTACAGTTTATTATTCACACCATAGAAATGACTACACGGGGGGGTCGTGCCAAACTTGGTTTGGAAAATGTAAATAATGAGTAGCTATTAGTATTCCAAGTCCAGCGTGGGCCCCGTGTTATTTACGTTGAGGAAACGATATTGGGCCGAGTCCATTGAAATGGACTGAATTACTGGTTCCAAGATAGCTGTCGTGCAAACCATATACAATTCCATGAATTTGAAGCCATGCAAACTTATCTGCCATATTTTGCCGATTCATAGTTTGCATATCTAGATTGCAGCGAGTTCATTCTCCCATGGGTTGGTCTCTTTCTTGGTTGCATCCGTCAGAGTTTTATGTCAAAATTGCTATTTTTTATATTGTTTTAAGTTATAAAGAAGAACTAATTATTGAATAGATTTACATAATTTAAATTAGTGATTCTCGACGTTCTTTGGTGCCAAGAGAATGTATCGCTAATTTGATTCTGAGAATGTGTTATATGTTGTAGACTCTTGTTGTACTTTGATGCTCCAAGATCGACAATTACAGGTTACTTTTACCTTGTGAGTTTGTAAGTATGTAAAGGTCACTTTGCTGGATTGATCGCTGATCATATTCTGTACCTAGAATATTTTCCTATAGACTGTTGAAATTTATTCTTCGGGGTTATTTCATAGATGGAAATATTTCCATAGGGTAGTTCAGTGTCGAGAATTTTCTTCGGGGGTGTCAAGAATATTTAATCTTACAAATTCAGCATTGATGGTCAGAAGAAAGTGTACTTTAAATGGGTTGAAAGTTAAGCTCAAAGATGTGAAGAAAGAAAGAGCGAAATCCAGAAGACTACATAGTGGGTAGAGTTGCTGATGAAGACCAGCCAGACAAAAACAAATACAAATTTTGTAATTGTAATCTCAATATTGTAAGTTTTTTGTAATGTAGGCATTAAGGGGGGGTGTTTAAGATAATGTCTCATTTATGATGCATACTAAGGATTAGGGATTGGTTTGGTTTTTTGGAGGATGTTGAGAGATTCTCTCAACCTCTCTCTTCAAGAATGGAATAAGTTGGATCTCACTCCAACTATATATATATTTGATGTATCTCTGTTTATTGTAATATAGAAATTAATTATTGTGTGTAAATCCTGTTTAATGGATGCTCTCATGATTTCTAATAGTTAGCATAATGCAATTCAGGTATCGATATTCCGTATCGATATTTTGTTATTGTTGTGCCATGGGTAAGAGAGGCAATATGCATCGGTCCAACTTACTGGCCATTAAACGTTGGACTTGTTTTCTAGCAGCGATATGGATGCAATCTATCAATGGTACTAACTTTGATTTTTCCGATTACTCTTCTGATCTGTAGAAAATTACGGGATTAATTAACTCCAAAAGAATAGTTTGGCAGTGGCCTTCAATCTTGGAAAACTAATTATCTTGATCTTAGAGTTCAAGGTCAATGTTAAGGTTGATCATTTTCGCCATAGGAAACTCAGAGAGGCTATTGAGATTGAGAGACACACTAGCAATCTCAATATACTAGGAATCTCAACAGAGATACTAGTTAGAAATTGAGTTAGAGCTAGACTCTAGCTCTCTTGAAGTGATTCCCTCCCATCTCACTTAGATTCTTATTGTGTTTTGGCTCTTAGTTTTCTTCTTATGTCTTTTCCATTATAGTTTTCTATTTCTTATTTTCTTCGTTATATTTTTTAATTAAACCCCTAGATTTTTGTTGCTTTTATTTTAATTTTAATTTTTCTTTCTTTTTTATTCTTACCATTATATTTTTTAGTTAAATTATTTATTTTTCAAAAAACCAAATTTTTAATATTCTTAGAACTATATGTTATTGATAATAAATTTATATTTTTACTATAATTTAAAAATAAAATTTAAAAATTAATTAATATTAATTAATGAAATGAAATTAATTAATTTGTTAACTAAATAACTAATTACCTAATTATCTAATGACTAGTTTTTAACAATTAGTTTTAACGGCTATCTCTCGACAATGATGCATCCATACTATTTATTCATGAAGATTGGTTAACTTCTTCACCTTGTCGTGAGGATGAACCACATTAGTTGGCTTGAAACGTCGACCAAATATTAATGATATGATTATTCTGAAATACATTTATCTACATTATGGATCACAAAAGTCTTAGATCTAACTATAATAAATTAATAATAATAATAATAATTAATATTCAATTAATAATAATTAATTAATTCATTTTTAATTAATATTCAGAAAATCTTTGTCACAATGCGATGGTGGACCATGGTTTACCATTGTTGAGCATGATTGATTTTTATATTGAGATAGTATTTGTCACAATGTGACACTGGACCATGGTTGACCATGGTTGATTTTCATATTGAGATAATCTTTGTCACAATGTCATATTGGACCATGGTTGACCATGATTATAAACCCAATGGATTTTTATTAAACCCTAAGATTAATATTATATGCCTTATAAATAATATTACACCCTAGGAATATGAACCCTTAGATTAATAAACCCTTGAGGGATTTATATTATAAACCCAAGAGATTAATTCTAAGACAATCATTGTCACAATGTGACATTCGACTATTGTTGATTTCCATATTAATAAAAACTTTGTCACAATGTCACGTTGGACCATGGTTGACTAGGGATGGCCATTATTATAAACATGAGTACTTTATATTATAAACAAAAGATATATGAACCCTTAAATTTTAAACACAAGAGATTTAAATTAAACCCAAGGATTTATATTATAAACCCTATGAGTAATATTACACTCTAGGAATAAGAACTCTTATATTAATAAACCCAATGGATTGATATTATAAAAACAAGGGAATAATAAACCCAAGGGATTAATAGTATAAACCTTACATATATACACCCTAAGATAAATACCATAAACCCTAAAATAAACATGGTTGACCATGGTTTACCATGAAATATTTTCATATTGAGACAATCTTTGTCACAATGCAACGTTAGACCATGGTTGACCATGGTTGATTTTCATATTGAGACAATATTTGTCACAATGTGACGTTGGACCATGGTTGGCCATGATTATAAATCCAATGGATTTTTATTAAACCCTAGGGTTAATATTATAAACATTATGAACAATATTGTACCCTAGGAATATGAACCCTTCAATTAATAAATCCAAGAGATTGATGTTAGAAACCCAAGGGATTAATTCTAAAACCCCAAGGTATTATAAACCAAAGGGAATAATATTAAACCCAAGGAATTAATATTATAAACCCTGAGATAAATATTATAAACCCAAAAAGAAACATGGTTGAATATAATTTATTTTCATATTGAGACAATATTTGTCACAATGCGACGTTGGACCATAGTTGACCATCATTGAGCAGGATTGATTTTCATATAGAGACAATATTTTTCACAATGTGACATTGCACCATGGTTGATTTTCCTATTGAGAAATCTTTGTCATAATGTGACGTTGTACCATGGTTGACCATGATTATAAACCTAAGGGATTTATATTAAACCCAAGGATTAATATTATAAACCATATGAATAATATTATACCCTAGGAGTATGAACCCTTAGACTAATAAACACAACGGATTGATATTATAAACCGAAGTAAATTATAAACCCAAGGGAATAATATTATAAACCATAGGTATATAAATCTTAAATAAATACTATAAACCGTAAAATAAATATGGTTGACCATGGTTGATTTTCATATTGATACAAGCTTTGTGACAATGAGATGTTGGATGAAAGATGACTATGTTGTATTTGCATAATAACCCAATATTTGTCATAATGTGACATTGGACCATGGTTAACCATGATTGACGATGGTTGACAATGGTTGACAATGGTTGACCATGGTTGATTTTCATATTGAAATAATCTTTGTCTGAATGTAATGTTGGACCATAGTTGACAATGTGATTAATTATGAAACCCCTAGTTATTATAAACCCAATGGATCAATACTATACAACCAAGATATATAAACCCTAGGATAAATATTATAAACCCTGAAATAAACATGGTTGATGGTGGTTGACCGTGATTCATTTTCATATTGAGAAAATTTTTGTCACAATGCGACGTTGGACCATGGTTGACCATGATTGATTTTCAAATCGAGACAATATTTGTCATAATGCGACGTTGGGTCATGATTGATTTCCATATTGAGAAAATCCTAGTCACAGTGTGACATTGGACCATGGTCATCCATGATTATAAACCCAAGGGATTTATATTAAACGCAAGGATTCATATTATAAACCCTAATAACAATATTACACCATAGGAATATGAACCATTAGATTAATAAACCGAACATATTGATATTATAAACCCAAGGGATTAATACTAAAAACCCAAGAGAATAATATTAAACCCAAGGGATTAATATTATAAACCCTATATATTTAAACCCTAAGATAATTACAATAAACCCTAAAATAAACATGGTTGACCATGGTTTTCCATGATATATTTCAGATTGAAACAATCTTTGTCCCAAATTTGTGACATTTGACCCTCGTTTAACATGGTCAACCATGACTATAAACCCAAGGGATTTATATTAAACCCTAATATTAATATTATACCCCGATAATATGAACCCTTACATTATTAAATCCAAGGGATTGATATGAAAATAAATCATGATTGATCATGGTCAACCATGATCCAACGTCTCATTGTGACAAAGATTATATCAATATGAAATCAACCATGATAAACTAGGGCCAACAATAATTATTATATGGTTCATAATATTTATGTTAGGGTTTATAATATCGATCCCTTTGTTTTAATATTATTGATTTTGATTTATAAGCTTTTGATTTTTTAGTATTAATTTCTTGGGTTTATTATTCTCTTGTGTTTATAATATCAATCCCTTAAATTTATTAATCTAAATATTCATATTCCTAAAATATAATATTATTCATAAGGTTTATAATATTATATTATATTATAACAAACTCTAACTTTAAAATTATTATATCAAGGGATTTTTTATTTGCTTTTGGTTGCCATATATTTATTTATTCTATCTTCCTTTCTTTTTTAACTTTTATTATACAATTTGATTATAAAGCCTAAAATTATTATTAAACATAACACTAGTTAATTTGAATGGGAATATCTCATTATGACTTCCATTAAAATTATGCGAACAGGCATGTTATCCCCAACATACAAACATTGGCAACTATATTTCACCGAATTGAATAATTCTTGAGGGTTGGTGTCAACATTAAATATCGATGATTAGTTGGTTGTTATAGATTTCTATATGCAGTAAATAAATAAATAAATGCAACTTAAAACTTGATATTTAAAAAATACACATTTTTGTAAAAATTTAAAATTTGTTCAATCATAACTACAATTTAAGATTTAAAAATTTATTATAATTAACCACTTAAATTTGAAATTAAGAATTGATAAAATTTTAAAATTATATCACAATTAACTACTAAAATATTAATATATTCTATAAATACAATAAATTATGAAAATTTTATACTTATAAAATTATAAAAATAAAAACACACGAAACCGCCATTGTGAAATTTAAAATTTATGTAATAAAATATAGAAATCAAATAGAAGAATAAAACAAAAATATAATATTAGAGACCATTATTTATGTATTTTCCCTACAATGATGTATCAGCACCTTCTCCATGTTTGAAAAGTTTTTTTTTTTTTAATATACATTTTTATTTTGAATATAAAATTTCTAAAAGTTTTGAAATAACAATATGACAAATGACAAAACTAAAGTAAATAACAAAGAAAAAAAAATGTTGTCATTTTAGCTAGTCTTTTCAGAATTCTCAATAAATCTCATAAATTGTTAAAATTTGATAATTGCTATATAGAGATTCTATAACAATTAATCACTAAACTAACAATATATTTAATAAACATCTTAATAGGTAAGAAAAAAACACATTTAAAAATATTCCAAATTGAAAATTTGACTTTCTACAATTCCCGAAAAAATTCATAAATTGTTAAAAAGTTGATAATTACTATATACAAGTTATATCACAATTAACAACTAAATTAATAATATATTTAATAAACATTTTACATTATTAAAAAAACAAATTAAAAAAATATTCATTAAATGAAAACTATGAGTAACCCTTGTTTATTAAATTTAAATTATATACAATAAAATTTAAAAAAATGGAAAATCCAAAAAAATATACATATTCGAGGCATTATATACATAAAAAAATTTCTATGAAGATGTTTCCACACGTCCTTGGGGTTCAATTTTCCTAATTTTTTAATAAATGTTTCCACAGGTCCTTGGGGTTTACAATTTTACTAACTTTTTAATTTATTTAAATTATATATATATATATATATATATATATATATATATATATATATATATATATATATATAATATTTATTTTACACATCAACATCATTTTTATTTTATTTTACACGATGGCGATATATAATAAAACCCATACCATGGTTTAGATAACTTGGTTATAAAAATTGTGTGGTGGTCCTAACTAAAATCATTCCTAGAGCAGTTGGCATTAATACATTAAGTTTCAACTTCATATAATGTAACTCGGCTGCAAGCTAATGTAAGGAGGTAGTGTATCAAAGTTATGAGTCCCGACCTCTAACACGACTATAGCAATCGCTTCGGCGTTGACCAGCGATTAGTTCATCTTTTGAAGGAAATCATTTGCTCAAATTTTGTTACTTAACCAAAGTTTAGGATCGGTAATTTCCCAGGTTAAATTTTTAACCAAAGTTTTGATTTTACCTTCTTATTGCAAACTTGATTGTAAACTTGACTTGCCTCGATGTTGTTTTAGCCGGGCCAAGTTATTTTATCCAAACAAAATTTAAAATAAAGGTTGGCAAGTGTTTTTTATCCAAAGTTTTTTAAAAATTGAAGGGTTTGTTGGGTCAAATTATTTTATTCAAAGTTTTTTAATACTAGCAATGTTTCATATTTGAATGAATGGTGATTACAACTATCACTCACTCAGTGTTGGCTGCCACAATTATTTACACCTACCACCAGCTCTCTACAATTATTTACATCTGCCACCATCTCTCTACCACAACCCCCATATACAATTTGATGAGATGGCTTAAGATCTTAGTGCTTGGGTGTTGTTCACAACAGAGGGCATGTGCACATCTTCCTATCTTCTCCTTAAAACTCCATAAAATAGAGGGAGGCATAGAGAGGATTTTCTCTATAAAATAGATGGAGTGATAGAAAGGATGGGAGTGACAGAAAGGCCACGATTATTTGCACCTGCCACCAACTATCTACAATTATTGACGATTATTTACACATGCCACGATCTGTCTACCACAACCCCCATATACAATTTGATGGGATGGCTTAAGATCTTAGTGCTTGGGTTTTGTTCACAACGGAGGGCATGTGCACATCTTCCTATCTTCTCCATAAAACTCCATAAAATAGAGGGAGGAACATAGAGGATTTTCTCTATAAAACAGAGGGAGTGACAGAAAGGATGGGAGTGGCAGAAAGGATAGGAATAGAGGGAGTGACATAAAGGATAGGAATTGTCTATTTCTGCTGCATATTGTTCGTTTATAACTGAGATGTCAGATTAGGAGACCTACTAGTGGTCTAGTGGTAAAAGAGACACTAAGGTGTTGGTAAAAGAGACATTGAGATGCCAGATTATGAGACCTACTGATGGTAAAAGAGACAGACCTACTGGTGGTAAAAGAGACAGAGAGAGATAGAGAAGGCTCGTTCATGAATTCTATAGATCAAGAGACAGAGAAAGGCTAGGGAAGGCATGGTAAAAGAGATAGAGAGAGACAAAGAAGGCTTGTTCTATGGATATCATCCACTATCCATCACATCATATTTAAGAGAAAATTCGAAGGTTCAAGCAGTGGAAGATCACATCCAACATCAACAAGAGGTTCTCCAAATCTTAAAGGATAACCTGAATTTGGCACAAAATTGAATGAAACAATAGGCAGATCAACATCGCAGCGATAGAAGTTTTGATGTAGGAGACTGGGCATTTTTATGGCTACAACCATACAAACAAATGTCTCTCAAGCAAGCTAAGAAGGATAATAAATTATCGCCAAAGTACTATGGTCCTTACAAGGTGTTGCAAAAGATTGGTACTATGGCATACAAATTGGAGCTTCCTGCTTCTTCACGAGTGCATCCGATTTTCCATGTTTCATGCTTAAAGAAGGTTATAGGTGAAAATCTTCCAGTTCAAACAATATTGCCAGAACTTGATGAGGAAGGAAAAATCATATTGGAACCGGAAGCGGTCACGGAAACAAGAACTCGACAACTACGGAATCGATCAATTTCAAAATATCTCATCAAGTGGAAGAACTTGCCCACTGAAGATTCTACATGGGAGGATGAGAATTTTATACAAAAGCACCCAGAGCTACTCAAGCGTTGAGGACAACACTTTTTTTGAAGGAGAGGGGAATGTTAGGTCCCTATATTACTAGTATAGTCCCTTATTATTGTTAGTGTAACCCCGTTATTGTTATTATTGTACCCTTGTAACCCCCATTTTGTTATTATTGTGCCCTTAAATTATTATTGTTAGGTCGGCTAGGATTACATTGTGGCCCACTAGGATTACATTATGGCCCCATGGACTCCTATATATACAAAGGAGGTTTTGTAAATTGTATCATCCAAGAATTGTTCATTTATGTAATGTATTGGAGGTTGCCCCCTCGAAGTGGCTTATTTCTAAGGCGTTGATATCTTTTTTCTTCTATTTTTGGAGCTGGTTACACAACACAGAGTCAAAGGGGAATTTTCCCACTGTTGTGGCTTTTGTTAAAGCATAACGCTATTGATTAACTCCCAATGTTTTAGACCATTTTTGTTTGAACTTTCGCAATGTTCTCATAAGCATTTGCCACATGTCACCAGGATAGAAGTTACTTGATATATGATTCTCCTAAGTAGGGTTTTCGTTCAGCGACTGAGAATCTTGGGAGGGTTAGTGAGTAACTACCTCCCTCAACCCTACATCGCATTGGATCTCATTCTGCCATTCACTCATAGTGTGCGATACCTTTGCGACAAGACGACATTCCTACTTGGTGGATAAAGTTGCTAAGCCTGGGCATAGTATGAACCCTTCTTCCATTGCAGAACCTATCTTACTAGAGAAGAGACTCATTTACTTTTACATTTGGGGTTTTCAACTAACCAATTCGAGTATATATTATCTAACTTGAAACTATGTGTGATGTATACCGTGAAAGGTCTCATTTCTCATAAATGAAGGTATTGTTGGAATATCTGAACAATTTCGAACACACAGAGGAAAATAAATTCCTCTTCTACAAGAGAGAGATTTAATTAAAATTGCGGACAGAGAGATAACATAAAAACTTATATTTCATTAAACATAGAAATCTGTTACAAAATGAGATTTTTTCTTCAGAACAAAGTTCTAGATTTACACAAAAGAAATTGTCTGGCTGCTACACACACAGCGTTGCAATTTTTCCTTCTCTTTCTCTCTGCCTTTTTCAGCCTTCGGGCTCTCTCAAAACAATACACTACAACTACCTTTACAATGTGCTCACAACATACATATAAAACATTACAATACTCATATATATTGTAAACATAAAATATTTACAATATATATTATGAAATATATATAATCCAAGTTAAAACATAAATGTACCGCGGTAAAATAAAAATTAACCCAACGTTAAAAATTAAAATATAATGCGGCAAATAAAACTTAAATCAAAACATAAAAAAAACATTCACACGTTCCATATTCCGTGGGGTTGTAAAAATTTTCCAAGAGTCTTTTCCATATCCCCCCAGAACTACTTTGGTGGGTCCAGAGAGGAGATGACGTCACTCATTCCGGTCGGTCATCTTCCTCCTTCACTGCCCATGCTTTCTACCTCCCGGAATGGTGCTTGTTGGCTGTGCATTCAATGTGGTTGGCAGAGTATTGATTGCTGGTGGTTGCTGCAGATAAGATCGTTGTTGCTTGAAGATCAGATCTGAAGATTGCCACCGCCTTTGTTGTCCTTTCAATCCCATCAAAAAATTAATGCCGTCGTCCTTCAAACTCCCATCAATGTTTAATTCTTCTATCTGTCTATTGTGTGCAGGTAGTTGGAATTAATATTCCAACACTCCCGCTTAATTACAACTTCTTCTTTCTTGCATACCCAGGCATTTCCTAAGATACTTAAAACTCTTATGCATTAATGGCTTTGTTAAAATATCAGAAAATTGCTCCTTTGTCCTGCAGTGCTACAAAACAATCTCACCATTATTAACCAGTTCACATATAAAATGAAATTTTGCATCAATATGCTTTGTTCTCTTATGGAAGACAAAATTCTTTGATAAAGCTATCGCTGAGCTATTATCACAATAAATTGTTGTTCCTTTGTCCTCTTCATGACATAAATATCTGAGCATTCTTCTCATCGATACTGCTTGGCATGTTTTTGTTGTTGCTGCCACATATTCTACTTCTGCTGTTAATAAAGAAACTATTGGTTGCTTCTTGGAAGCCCATGAAATGGCTCCTGATCCCAAACTAAACACATATCCAGATGTTCTCTTCATGTCATCTACACTTCCAGCCCAATCACTGTCAGTATAACCAGTCAATTTAAAATTTTCAGATGAGGAGTAGAAAATACCATACCCCTTCGTTCCATTCACATACCTAGAATCCTCTTGGCTACCTGCCAATGAGTCTCTTTCGGCCTTTCCATAAATATGGAAATTAAACCTACAGCTTGCATTATATCCAGCCTAGTTGCAGTCAAATACATGAGGTTGCCAACTATGCTTTTATACAAACTTGGATCAAAATCCTTGCTACTGTCTTCTTTGCTTAATTTTAACCCCATGACCGTTGGAGTTACAGCTGCCTTTTTGTTCTGCATGTTGAATCTTTTCAACACTTCTTCAACATATTTTTCTTGGGAAATAAAAATCCCATTTTCATTTTTCTCTACTTCTATTCCAAGAAAATATCGCAAAAAACCAAAATCAGTCATTTCAAATTAACTCTTCATGACTTCTTTAAAATCAGAAATGAGAGAAACTTCATTGTCAGTAAAGATTAAATCATCTGCATATAAAACAACAATAAGTATCTTACCATCATTTTCTTTTATGTAGAGTGTGGGTTCTCCATCACATTTATCAAATCCATTTTCAGTCAGGTAAGCATCTATCTTGTTGTACCATGCTCTTAGTGCTTGCTTCAGCCCATAAAGAGCTTTCTTCAACTTGCATACTTTGTGCTCTTGGCCTTCAATCTCATAGCCTAGAGGTTGTTCAACATATACCTCTTCTTTCAACACTCCATTGAGGAATGCAGATTTCACATCCATTTGGTAAACCTTCCACTTGTGTTGTGCTACTATCGACAACATTGTTCTCACTGTTTCCATCCTTGGAACCAGTGCAAAATTTTCCTCATAGTCTCCTCCTTGTTGCTACTTGTAGCCTTTGACAACAAGTCTGGCTTTGTGCCTTTCAATATTGCCTTCAGCCTTGCTCTTGGTCTTATAAACCCATTTTACTCCAATGACTTCTTTAACTTTAGGGAGGTCCACTAACTCCCATGTATTACTCTTTTCTATTGCACCAATCTCTTCGTTCATTGCTTCAATCCATTTTTATTCTTTTACAGCATCTTCAAAATGAATTGGGTCATCAACATGAAAATACAAAGCAAATAAAGAATTCAGACCAGTATTATCATTTACCTCTCCTTGTTCATAAATTTCACATAGATTTCTAAATCTTGGTCTTCTTGGTGTACTTGGAGTTCCACTTGAACTCAAGGGATCATGTGGTGTGCTTGAAGAAGCACTTCCTTGATTTCTCAAGGTTGTTCTATTTCCAGCTTGTAGTGTGGTTTGTTGTGCTTGCGGTGGTGGAGTAGAAGCCACCGAGGAAGTATTATTTGCTGTTGTGCTCCTCTTCCTCTTCGTGAGACACACATGTCTTCACATTCACTATTTTCTCTAAGCTTCCATCCCAAGCTTCTTCTTCAATAAATTGCACATCTCTGCTTATTATTACTTTCTTGGTGGATGGATTATAGAGTTTGTATGCCTTAGACTCATCACTGTATCCAACAAAGATACATTTGTCCCCCTTATTGTCCAACTTCTTCCTTAACTGATCCAGAATGTGTGCATAAGCCACACAACCGAATACTTTCATGTGGGTGACATGCTGCTTTATGCTGCTCCGCACTTCTTCAGAAACTCTGTTCATGACAGCTTTGGTTGGGCATCTATTCATGATGTACGCTGCACAATTGACAGCTTCAGCCCAATACTCATTTGGAAAATGTTTTTCCTTCAACATACTTCTAACCATGTCCATGATGGTCCTATTCTTCCTTTCCGCGACACCGTTTTGATGAGGTGTGTACCTTGTGGTAAACTGCTTATGTATGTCATTCTCCCTACAGAAACGTAGGAACTATTTGGAGATGTATTCTCCACCTCTCTCAGTTCTTAACACTTTGATGTAGTGCCCACTCTGCTTCTCAACAAGGCTTTGAGGTGGCAGAACTGTTCAAATACTTCACTCTTATTTTTCAATAAATACACTCATGTCTTTCTGGTGTAATCATCTATGAATGTCAAAGCATATTTGTTTCCAGCTAAAGATGGTGTTTGAATGGGTCCACACAAATCTGAATGGACTATTTCTAAGGGTGTCTTTGCCTTTATACTCTTTCCTACTGGAAAGATTTCTTTGTGTTGTTTTCCCAAGATGTGACCTTCATAAAGGCTTTCTGGTTTCTCAATAAGTGGTAATCCTTTTACCATTACCTTTTTGTGCAACAAGTTCAGACCTCTAAAATTTATATGTCCAAATCTCAAGTGCCATAACCAGTTTTCATCTTTCACTTCCTCTTGAAAGACCTCTTGTCTTACAGCTGCTAAATTTATTCTTTCCTTCAAGTCTATTCTAAGCTTGAGAGGAAACATCCTATTTCTTTTCATCTGGACCTCTAAAATGACTTTCTTGCTTGGAGGTATGTCCATGATTATGCACACATCATCTTTAAAGAATACATTGTAGCCCTTATTTATGAGTTGTCCAATGCTCAAAAGATTAAATTTCAAGTTAGGTACATAATATACATCTGACACAAACTTTCGTTCTCCTTTTCTTATCAGGATACTTACTCTGCCTTTTCCCTTGATAGAGATCTTACTATCAGTTCCTGTTGTTACTTCAGATTTAACATTTTCATCAAGATTGGCAAACATTGCTATGTTTCCAGTCATGTGGTTACTACAACCTGTGTCTAAGAACCATACATCATTCTGTCTATCTTGTGCTACATTACAAGTTAACAACATTCAATGTGGTTGGTGGAGAATTGATTGCTGGTGGTTGCTGCAGATAAGATCGTGGTTGCTTGAAGATCAGATATGAATATTGCCACCGCCTTTGTTGTCCTTTTGATCCCATCAAAAAATTTATGTCGTCGTCCTTCAAACTCCCATCAATGTTTAATTCTTATGTCCATCTGCTGTGTGTGGGTAGTTGGAATTAATATTCCAACAAGTATTATGACCTCTAACGCCCCAAGAGCTACCATCCTAAGACTAGCTCTGTCGGATACCTCATCTACTCCGGGATTTTCATTTCGTCTTACACCATTTCAAATGTGGTTACTTCGTCTGGTTAGGTCATTATTTTTCTTCATTCTTTTCTATATTATTTAGAAGGTTCTAATGTGTATTATGGGTATGTAATCAACACTCTAGGTATGCAAAGGAACGAATGCAAAGAATACCACTCTCCAGGTAATTTCTATTAGTCGCCTCCCCCTTCAAAATTTCATGGCCATAGAGATATATGTTTTATTTTATAGCGACTCATAGTTTTGTATTTTATAGGTACGGTTCTTTCTGAGTGGTCTCCGGAAATGGTTTTCTATTATGGATTATGAATATCCCAGGCTCTCCGTTAACATTTTCTTCTCCTTTGTTCTCTTTTTTTTCTAAGAATGAGAGTACAAAGTCATTGTTTGGGTTTCTTAAGGTCTCACTGCTTAGGGTTTTGGCAATCATGGCGGCCATGACGGTTTCACTGAAATGATTGTAAATGAGTTAGATTCTCCTGAACTAGGATTTTTCAATGACCATGTGACACTTGTTTACTATTTTATTGTTTTAGTAGTTACATTTTTATGTGAGGCCAGGACACTAATACATTAACACTATTATACTAAGGGCATTTTTAAGACATTTTTCTAAGTCAAAAGAAATATTTTGTCTTAAAAACTTACTTTTTGTTTTAGTTATTTTAAATTAAAATTTAATATTAATTGAATCGTCTTAAACATAAAATTTAAGACAAGCAGTTTGAGACAAAAATATTCTAAGACAAAACTTTAAATATAAGACAAAAACAATTTGAGACAAAAATATTTTAAGAAAAAACTTTATATTTAAGACAAAAACAGTTTGAGAAAAAAAAAAATTAGGACAAAACTTTATGAGACAAAAACAGTTTGAGATAAAAAATATTTTAAGGAAAAACTTTATATTTAAAAGAAAAAGCAGTTTGAGACAAAAATAAAATTAAGACAAAACTTTATATTTAAGACAATGGTCAAAAATATTTAAAGACTAAACTTTATATTTAAGACAATGGTCACTTAAGACAATGGCAATTAAGACAAAACTCATTTAAGACAATTAACAATTAAGACAATATTATCTAACACCTACAAAATTGACTCTGATAGTGAGCCCTAAGTCCATGAGCTTGTAGGTTACTATTGTCTCGCTCGTATATCGAAGCTGCTATTTCACTTACCCTTCACGTTATGTTATATAAAGACAACGATTTCTTGGGCTCTTTGTTTTGTGGCAGTAGCCGACTCTGAATAACGCGATGACTTTTCCTAGCAAGATTTCATGGACATCAATTCCTCTTATATCCCTTCGATCTCTAGTAATACTCTTAGAGACAACTTGTTTTTTCATTGCATTTAGTAGGTTTGCACATAAATTCTATTAGTGAATGGGGGATAATTATATTTTTTATTTTTGAAAATAAATATTCAAACCACATGAAATTTAATCATATCAATTTCTTTCTTTTATATTATAGTTTTCCTTTTTCATTAATCTTTTTTAATTAAATATAAATTTATAATATGCTAATCATATTAATTTTTTAATTAATTATAATATTAAAATATAACATTTTGGAAAGTTAGAATATTTTTAACTAATTTTAAAGTGTATATATATATATATATATATATCCAAGAAAAAATACAAATTCATTAATATATGCATTTTAAACCCTCATTTTTTCTTTCTCAATGAAAAGTTAAAATTTTTGTTCTTTTATATGACTTATATTTACATCTCAATTTTCTTTTTAGGATTGAAAAACTATATCAAAGAGATAAATAAAAATAATTTAATTATTTCTTACATAATTTTTATTATTTAATTTTCTCTTATTGTAAAAAAATTTCTACTAATATTTTAAAAAAAAATGTAGTTTAGTATTTTTATATTAATTTATTGTTAGGTATCAAGATTTTGATAAATATTTTCATCTACTAATTAGAAAAAAATGAATTTGTTATTAAGAAACCAAGTAATATTAGTAATTGATATCATTCAAACTAGTGAATAATGATTATGTGATTTATCTTCCTCACTTAATAGAGATATAAAAAAAAAATATGAAGGAGGTTGAAGGAGTACCTCTATCATCGATTTTAATTTAACCTAAAAATCCATTATCATGTCCCTATAGCCACCCAATCTAAGGTTAACATAGCACACCCAAATGACCCATCACTATAGGTTTGTGGTGTATCGTGACTCATTTCATCTCATTGATTTTATCAATCTAAAATTATTTGATTCCATTCTACATCTCACTTTTTATATTTCACGATTATTAAAATTCATAAGTTTAATGCATATTGAAGTATGTAGATAATCATTCCATACAATTATGCCTTAACGTAACCAATATGAAAATTATATGAATGAAAGTAATATTATAGAATCAAGTCCCAACTTGCCTAACAGTTGTCAAATATTTAAATGTGTTACAACCAAGTGAACTCTAGCCTCGTATATAAATTTAAAAATTATAATAGCACATAGTTATACAAACCTATCCCAAAATTTCCTATTTGATTTATTGCCATTGATTGCAACTTTATCATAGATCAAAATTGTTTCACTTGATATAAATAATAAGTACTCTCGTATGCATGAAATGTATGACGAGTTAAGTTAAGTGAAGGAAAACAAGTTAAGTCTACTATTAGAATTCAAGTGAGTCAGAGTTAAAAAGTTAATTCCCTGTTAAGAAAAGCTACGTTAAGGAAAATAAAAATGTCAATTTATGTTAAAGTGAAGTTAGAAAGGTTTAGTTAAAGCGTGAAGTCATAGTTTGCATGAGGAAAAGAAAGTTAGAGTGTGCATGATTCAATATTTAGAAATTTTAGTGCTTATGTACTCATGGTTTGGTCATTGTAATGTGAAGTAAGAAGAGAGAATAGCAACAAATTGATTGATGTATACGAGAGAATAATTAATGAATAAAACTTCTTTAGTCAAGAAGAAGCTCGTGTACTTATTTGTTTTTTGTTTGCATGTTTGTCTCTGCCTCTAAATAACAAGTGGTATCAGAGCAAGGTTTAGCAAGGTTGCAAATAACCAGAGGAGTTAAGAAGATCATGAGATACTTCCACTAAGAGCATTGGCCTTTGTGAGTAGCCCGCAAATATAAGTTTGCATCCATTGGTCCATAAGTAGAAAGTAGAGCTCATTGATAGTTTGTAAACCCAACTACTAAAATATTAGGGTAAGTAGCCTATAAAGCCACCATCATATCAAGAGAAAAGAGCCATCGCCACTAACCAAAGGATGAGTCTCCATCGTAAGCTGTAGTCATGAGCCTCCATAAGAATATGCATAGAAGAGATTAGCATAGTTTCTTGTAGTTGTTGGCAGCCACCATTAAAGTGAAGGTTAAAATGTCCAGTTTTAAAGATAATCAAGTGTATACGACGTTCATTTCTAGAAGTTTAACACAATAAGGAAAGAAGACAGAAGATAAAATAAAGACGACAGTCATGGGTCACAAAGCAAGAGTGAAGAAAACCAAGAAAAAAAATTGAAAGGAAGAGCCAAAGTATTTAGAAGAGCTCATAGAGGTTCTCTCCACAATAAAGGCATCTAAAAGAGAAGTAGATGAAGTAGAACAATTTGAGAATTAATTTACAAAATTTACTAGTAAAAATTTTAATTTTTGGGAACTGTCAAAATGAAAACTTGGTTTGGTTCCCAATGGAAGATCAACCAACACTAGTAAAAAATGATGAAATTAATGACTAGGCGACTAAAAATGTTAGTTACCGGAATTATTTCAAGGGAATTACTACTAAATTTAATCAATTTTAAGTGACCGAACTAAAAATGACTAACTTAAATGACTAATTTAGTCTAGGAATAAAATATACGACTAGATAATAAGTGAATAAACTAAAATCAACTAACTTAAATGACTAATTTAGTGTAGGGATAAAATATATGACTAGATAATAAATGACTAAAGTAAAAGCGACTAACTTAAATGACTAATTTAGTCTACGATTAAAATATATGACTAGATAATAAGTGACAAAATTAATAATGGTTAATGTAAATTACTATTATAGTCCAAGAATTAAAATATGACCAAATAACAAGTACAAGTATATGAATTAGTCATTTATGTTAGTAATTTTTAATTATGTCAATCCATAAATGGAAAATTGTAATTTTGGTACAGAAGTGTTACATTTCACTATAGGTGTCTTTAAATCCATCCGCGATGTTAAAATTTAGAGACAAAGAGGTCTTTGAATTTACAGTGTTAAAATTATGAACCGTTTTGTCTCTAAAGTTTAAAATTGCAGATGGATTCATCTACAATTAACATAATTGCATGTCTCATCTATTGACTTTACACTAATGGCTTCATTATAATTTTAGCAAAGGTAATATTTAGATATTCAAATTAATATTTATATTTATATTTAATTTTTGGCCATAAAGTTTAATTTTGAAACTTCATTGATTTATGTTAAGAGTGCGAGTTCTTTTAAATCTAAGGTTAAATCTTCATATTTACATTTAATAAATAGATAAATATAGCATTGCTTATGTTAAACGTGTGAGTTAATTTAAATATATTATTAGATCGTCATATTTATATTTGATAAATACTAAACAGATAAACCTAAAATATATATTTATAGCCCTGTTTAGTAAATAGGTATGAACATTTATTAATTTAAGTATGAACCTTATTTAATTTTTTAATGATGTCTGAATCTTTATTTTTTTTGAAAGTCAATTTTCTATTCATGTAGGAACAAACAAGTACATATAGCTGCTTACAAAACAGGTGGTCTCACCCCAACCAGGTTTTTTGACCAAAATTTGCACCAGATGACAAAAATACAAAAGAGACTAGGGACATTGTCCATAAACTGTCACAAGAAAGTTCCCTCAGATGAAGTTAGTGAGGGGATGTGATTATGGTGCCAACAATTGATCATGGATTGATGGAAAAACATTGAGTTCCATTCTCCCTCCAGAAGAAATTGTATACTTTATTTCTGATGCCACAGGGCTTCCTCCTAGGTTCTGCGTTCCTCTAGATCCAAGACTAGACGGCCTTCCTCAACAGCCAATTCATTGTGTTAGGTCTCTGTAATTTATTAGCAAGATCGAGAGAGTCCAATCACAGAGTTAACATCATTTCAACCAACTTTGGGATTCTAGGATCTATCCCTCCTGAATCCAGAGAGGGATCTCTCCAATATGTACAAAGATGGATATTGTCTTTGAAAAGCTTAAGGTAATGATATTAGGCTAGTTATGAAGGCCAAGGGTTTTGTTTTGTTTTGGATGGTTGATCATGAAATGTTACTTGAGGAGAAAGTCCTAAGTGCAAAAAGTTTCAAAAGTGAGAAGTTGCAAGCAAATAGAACAGTTTTGGCAGATAGATAGATATAACGCTGGTTTTTAGTCCATTGGGCTATGGAGTCATATCTAGGCTTTAATTGAACAACAACATCAAGTGTGATCCAAGGGGCAAGTCATCTATACCACAAGATTATTGAGATTAAAATGATGAAATGGAAACATTAAAATGTTGGAGGGGTGGAAGCTGATAATAATTTCTCAGAGGATTTATAGTCAGTCCAAACAAGAAAATCCTCTTAAGTAATTGTTTTAAAACCAACCAAGGACATGGCTAACCATAGACTTCTTGGGCAAGTTCTTATTAAAGCAGCTTAATTGACAAACAATCCAGTAGTCCACATAATTACCTTCAGAAAGTATGAAAACACATAAGAAAAACAGAGTGTAACTTAAGATCAGATAAAGTACTTTTAAACCTAGTCTGCTTTCAGTCAACACCAAGGGAAACTTTCAGAATCTGCCTTTGGAGAAAAGAATCTAGGAATCAGAACAAACCATATCTTCTCTAGTCTAACTTTAATACCAAATAATGGAAATAACATTCGAGAACAATGTTTGAGCAAACAGAAGGACGAGGGAACGCAAACATTCCTAACTATTTAAACTATATTGAATCATTCTTAAATAAACAAATCTGAAGAAAACATTAAGATAAAGATTTCTCAGCCAGAGAAGGTTACTGCTATACAGAAAATCCTAACCCTGTTTAAGCTGTTCTTTACAGAGGGAAAATGAACAATATGGCATACATAGAAGGAAAACGATTAACAAAGAAAGAAGCACTTCACCAGTGATAAAGACCAGGATCCCAAGAAACAACTTTTATATTGATGTCAAACCAGTTACAATATTCAAGTCCAATGTTTCAGTTCAGCAATCACCTTCACTATTCAACCTAACTACTCTAGCACAAACAGAGCTTCAAGGGCCAGTGAACACTATGTACAAATAGAAGTCTCGAGCTCAAGTGTATTTCAAAGTTCTGCAACCAACAATTTCTCATCTTCTTCTGAGGCATTTATAGAAGAATGAGGAGGCGATCTGAGAAAATATCTCTCAGGATAATTAATATAGGTTCAAGACTTCTCGGCCCTTTGAGGGGATCGAGAGAGAAATTTACAGGTGGATCACTGTATTAACTTTTTACAATAAATATCAAAGCTCGGTGGGAGCTTTATTTTGACTTTGGGGCTCTGTGTAATGTGGGGAGTAACTTCTGCAGATATTTCTGCATTGATTACCTCGTAGAAGTAACTCCCTGGCTGCTCTGAGGTGAAATCTGATCTTCTTCAATAACTACGGCCTTTTTTTGAAAGGTTTGAGGCAACAGGTGGCTTGGTGGTAGCTGAGGAATAAATTTGCCTCAGATGTAGCGGTGGAGGCTTTCTGTCTGATAAAACACTTTAGGTTTTCTTTTAAACTGTGTTTTAGATTGGGGATTAGGCTTTTGATAACTGTCTTAGCCGTAATCCCCGTAAACTGTCTTCGATCTTCATCTGTTGTGCTTTTTCTTCAAACTTATACTCTTTAACTGTGTTCGAATTAAAACAGTGTCTTGTCGATGTGCAGACCCGCACTGGGCTTTACGGCATCAATACTCATAGAGTACTGACGAAACATGGAATGGAGCCCCGTGGATGGCTTCTTTTTAATGAAACGAGGGCATGAGAATCGTCATTCCCAGCTCTTGGCATTTCTTCGTTATACAATGGAAAACCATTTAGAACACCTGCATCAAACACAAAACAATTAAGAAATCCTGCGAAAAATAGGTTTATACTGCTTCAGATGGCGGGGGAGGAGCGTAGCCGTCGGATAAAAATATCTAACGGTGGAGATCGGCGCAAAACAGGAAAATGAGAGCGAGGAGAAGAAATAAGGCGGGGTGGTTTTGGGCCGTCCGATCTGGACACATGGACGGTCCAAATCTAATCGGAGGATCTCAATCGAGGGGGGCAGGCAAGTGCATGCGATGTAAATTTCCAATGCGATTAAGCGCTGGCCGTTGATCTACAGATCAGATCGACGGCGGAAGATGAATCAGAGGGTTTTCGAAACGGGGGCAAGACTTGTGATCGGAGGGAATAAGGACCGTTGGATCTTCAGGAGGATGGACGGCTAGGATTAAATCGGAGCCATCGCAATCGGGGATGAAACAAAAACGCATGCGATTAGAAACTTGCGATTGAGCGCTCGCCGTTGATCTGAGGACCAGATCAACGGCGGGGAATGAATCGGAGGGATCGCAATCGGAGGTCGCAGAGATGGGCATGCGATTGTGCAACAGGGAAAAGTCGCGATGCGATTGTGCGCAGACCGTTGGATCAAAGGACTAGATCAACGGTCAGGATTGCTTCGAACTACGCACCGGCGGAAAAACCTTTAAACATATGAAAACCAAAGTTTTGCAATAAAAACAAGTTATAATGGCTCGGGCAGAAAATATATAAGTTAAAGGGAAAAAGGCGCCCGATTGCGGGGCCGGTATCGACGGTGGAGATGGAACAGGGGGAAAACCTTTCATTCATATGAAAACCAAATTTTTTAATAAAAACAAGTAAAAATGGGTCGGGCGGAAAAAATATATAAGTAAAGGGAAAAGGCGCCCGATTGCGGGGCCAGTGGTTTTCACAGAATGTAATATGCCTGGGAGTATAAAGACAAGGGCCAATCGCAATCGGGCCATTGAGCCTGGTCTTTCCGATCAACCCATTTTGTTGTTTCCGATTGCGATTGCGCGATCGACTCTTTTCAATCAACCCATTTATATTTATCACGTGATTTTAAGTTTTTAATTTAAAACTTCGGGAAGTGGGTTTTTGGGTTTATAAAGGAAATATGTACTTGGGAATGGAGTATTACAAGCTTTAAGCGCCAAGGTAGGCTCTATGGTTATATGAGAAAATAATATGATTGGGGGTTTTATATGAAAGGCTAATCGCAATCGGAGTTTTGTAATTGTTTAAAGACATGCACCCTTGGATATTTGCGATGCGATTAGCGCCGAAAAGCTTTGGCGTTTGGTTTTGACACATGGGCATGTGGGGGGAAGTGGTTTCGGACTTAGCCCAAGGGGCTTAGGTCCATAGCAATAAAACTTTGTTTTTTATGAAAAATTTCAAGGTTTTAAATGGATTTGGGGGTTTCGGCACAGCTCAAGAAGAAGTTTTAAACCATGTCAGGAGGATTTTCACGAATGGAGGGAGAAACTTATGAAAATTAGAGGAATAATATGGAGAAAAAAGGGGGAGAAAATGAAGGTTAGCTATGAGTGGGAGAAAGGGGAAAAATGATGGTTTCTTCAGCAGTTTCTTACAGGAAATCAGTAGAATTAATAGGAACAGTAATGAGGATTTGGGACAGAGGCATGAGGCCTTAAAGAGACTTCAAGAGGCAACAAATTTTTAGTGATAAAATTTTTTCCTTGGAGGCTCAAAAAAGATCTTAGCCACCTTTTGGTATAACAAAATATTATAGGTGGCTAACAGTGGCTCCACTTGGGGATGGTGCCTTCTTGAAGGCATCAAGAATTTAGACTTGATTTCTGGGACGCTGACTTGTGCCTGACCCATTGCTTGCTCTTGTTTTTCTTTGACAAATAATATCAGTTATGAAAGAAAAATGAATTTCATCAATACAACTTCTACCTACCCCAATCCTACTGATCTAACATTTTTTCTTCATGAGAGTGCACTTGGATTGGCAAACTCTTTACACAATATTTTATTCTTTTGAAAGCAGGAAATCTAATCTATTTCTACTCCTTATTTCTCCCTGAACTCAGATTAAACAGTTGAGCTCAGATATTTCTCTATTTAATCTACTATCTGTTGGGATTAAACTGTCCAACAGACTTTCATTCTCTAAATTCTACAACAGAAATTTAAAAATAGTCAAGTCAAGATTGAGTTGTTTGACTTGCTATGATCTATGGCATAAGAACAAGTTGCACATTTTATTTGCAGAAATTTAAAATCAAAATGGAAGGCTTAGGATCTGAAAGTTTCTCATCATGGCCTTCTCTCTTCTTCACAGCCCTGTTTTTGCTTTTGTTTGAGTTGTTCTTTCTTTTTCTCTGGTTCAAATTTTGAGTTAATTAGAACCAGATTTTTACATCTTCTTGACTCAGAAAATAAAATAGCTTTGAGTCATCTTTCTCTTGGGAACTTTAGGTTCAGATTTTGAGTTTGTTTGAACCTTCAATTTCTATCCTAATCTATCTACTGATAAGCCAAGATTGAACAATTTGGAAAATCGAATTCACTATCCTATCAGCAGAAAAATTTAAAAGCTAATTAGTCAAGATTAGGCTGTTTGACTAACTAGAAGTGTGTTTTGTAGGAGTGGCATTTAAGCTTGCACACTTTCAGATTTGTTTCTCTTTTAGGTATGGGGCTATACCTTTATTGTTTTGTCAATTTGCCCTCTTTTCATTCTTTCTTTGTTTTTGTATTTTTGAATTCTTGATTTTTCTCCAAAGCAGAAAACAATAACTAACTACATGCTCGGAACTGAGCTTTATTGACATTCCTATCTACCCTACTCTAACTGGAAATCTCTGATGTTCTAGGTGATACAATAATGCCAATGTAGCCAATCAAGCAGTAGTGAAAAAGGATATGAGCACTGGATGCCTGTCAGAGATAACCACAGGGTGCTCTGCATGTGGTTCTTCAAAACCGAGGCCACCAGCAGTGGTGACCAATTTTGTTGTGTTTGGCTCTTGCAAAAGATTGATTCTTGTGGAGTTGAGCCAATCAAGGCCTCCATGTAGTCTGCCACAGGGTCAACAAACTCATGATGTAAACTTTTTTCTTCAAAGCCTACCATGACTGATAGGCTGCCTGCATCCTGGGCAGCTTCAATCACTGCATCTGTAGTGAGGCTTTTGTAATCACACTCCCCTTCTTCCTGGTTGGGAGTATTTGGCATATGGGCATCAACCAGGAATACCTCCTCCTCCTCTGGATCAAGGCCGAGACGCCTGCAGGGAAGGAGATCTCGCTCATCTTCAATGCAGCCTGAGCTAGAGGGCTCATTATATTCAACAGTGTTGTCCTCTAGTACCACAGGTCGGTTCTGCTGCAACGGGCTAAACTCTGTGAAAAAATCAACATATTCTTGAGCGGGGGCTTCTTTGATTACCTTAATCCCTTCGAGAGAAGGCTCTGGGCATTCATTCCATTCAAGATTTTCTTCATCTCTTTCCTCCTCGTCCTCTGCGCTGAAAAGCTGCTGGCTTCTGTCCTCTTGGCAAGTAAAACTGATGTTCGAATATGAAGCAGATAGAAGATTCAAAGAATCTTCGCCTGCTATCATGCTTTCAACGCTTTCGCCATCAGTATCATAGATGGCCTGCATTAGCTCATCATTTTCCTAAAGCTGATGGTCGCGATCTTCTTCCAATGAATCTACTGATGATGGCCCTGCGAGCTCAGTTTCCCTTTGGAAAAAATTATCATCAGTCAGATCATCATCGGAGAAATCATAATTACAAGCATCGTCGCCAATCCAGTCTTCAGGACTCTCAGCGAGTCTTTCTTCAACATAATCTGCAAGTTTATTTTCTGTTTCACACTCTGGTCCATCATGCATGCTTGGCATGTGACTTCTGTCTTGCAGAGATCTGATTTGTCTTTCTCGAGGACAAGGAGCAGGTCTTTCCCAATCATCATTTCTGGTTTCGGCCTCATATTCTTCCTCTTTTACACCCAGCAAGGATTTGGCAGTCTCTATCAGTCTTTCCAGCTTGTTTTCTAAAGAGATCTGCGCTATTTGCTCCGTCCGGTCCTTCATTGTTGCTTTTAGTCTTTCCTCCCTGCACTTTATGTTGTATTCGATAGTGATGGCTATATCCTGCATTTCCTCCAGGCTCGAAGGTTCTCTTTCCCTTATACAGAATTCCACCTCTGGGTCAAAAGAACTTGGATAGTGCAACAGAGCCCATCCCAAAGGTGGTTTTATATCAGAAGGCATTGCATCATATACCTTATTGAACCTAGCTGAAAAATTCTGCACTGTCTCCCCTGGTTGCCTTCTCAAATTCTGATATTCTTTTAGGATGAGAAGAGCATTCTTTGGGGCCGCCCATCTATCTAGGAAAACTTGAGAAAACTGATGAAAGCTGAAAATTCTTGCTTCTGGAAGGCCTTTGAGCCATCTCTTAACACTTCCTTGTAATGACAAGGCAAAAATTCTAATGCACACATCATCTTCTTCTATTTCATACAACTCAAGTAAATCCTCAAGATTTTGTACATGTTCTTCAGCAGTAGCCCCTTTATTCTCTCCATCAAAATGAGGCAGCTGGTTTATTAATTCTGCAGGCAGGGGTTGGAAGAAAAGAGGTAAAACCAGAGGCTTATATCTTTCTATGACCTTTGTAGGTGCGGGTGATGTAACAATGGGCTCATGACTACTTGAAGCTTCTTGAAGAGTGGGAGATACAACATGAGCTTCTTGTTCCACCAGTTTCTTCACAGAAGTACAGGTCTGCTCACGGTCTGCAGACTGAGGCTTGAGGTTTTTCCCACATTCAGTGTGGGTTTCATCTTTGTACACTTGATTAGGCTTAAAACAGGACAGAACATAGTGATAGACAAAAACAATGAATCCTTTAAACCAAATCCAACCAGTGTGTTCTACCCTTCTATGAGGTCTGGCCATCTTTCAGGTTCTTCCTCCAGTGGAGTCTTCGAGGATTATGGAGTGTGGAGTCGCCAGGTGGATGAATGTGAACATTTGAAGTAGGATGCTGTCCACCATCAGCAATGTGAATGCCAATCTAACCAGATATCTTGGGTCTATGAGTGCCTAAAAATGTTTGAGGTGAAATGCACTCAGTCCCCAGCGGAGTCGCCAGAAATGTTAGGTCTTTGTAATTTATTAGCAAGATCGGGAGAGTCCAATCACAGAGTTAACATCATTTCAACCAACTTTGGGATTCTAGGATCTAGCCCTCCTGAATCCGGAGAGGGATCTCTCCAATATGTACAAAGATGGATATTGTCTTTGAAAAGCTTAAGGTAATGATATTAGGCTAGTTATGAAGGCCAAGGGTTTTTTTTTTGTTTTGGATGGTTGAGCATGAAATGTTACTTGAGGGGAAAGTCCTAAGTGTAAAAAGTTTCAAAAGTGAGAAGTTGCAAGCAAATAGAACAGTTTTGGCAGATAGATAGATATAACGCTGGTTTTTAGTCCATTGGGCTATGGAGTCATATCTGGGCTTTAATTGAACAACAACATCAAGTGTGATCCAAGGGGAAAGTCATCTATACCACAATATTATTGAGATTAAAATGATGAAATGAAAACATTAAAATGTTGGAGGGGTGGAAACTGATAATAATTTCTCAGAGGATTTATAGTCAGTCCAAACAAGAAAAGCCTCTTAAGTAACGGTTTTAAAACCAACCAAGGACAGGGCTAACCATAGACTTCTTGGGCAAGTTATTATTAAAGCAGCTTAATTGAAAAACAATCCGGTAATCCACATAATTACCTTCAGAAAGTATGAAAACACATAAGAAAAACAGAGTGTAACTTAAGATCAGATAAAGTACTTTTAAACCTAGTCTGCTTTCAGTCAACACCAAGGGAAACTTTCAGAATATGCCTTTGGAGAAAAGAATCTAGGAATCAGGGCAAACCATATCTTCTCTAGTCTAACTTTAATAGCAAATAATGGAAATAACATTCGAGAACAATGTTTGAGCAAACAGAAGGACGAGGGAACGCCAACATTCCTAACTGTTTAAACTGTATTGAATTATTCTTAAATAAACAAATCTGAAGAAAACATTAAGATAAAGATTTCTCAGCCAGAGAAGGTTACTGCTATACAGAAAATCCTAACCCTGTTTAAACTGTTCTTTACAGAGGGAAAATGAACAATATGGCATACATAGAAGGAACACGATTAACAAAGAAAGAAGCACTTCACCGGTGATAAAGACCAGGATCCCAAGAAACAGCTTTTATATTGATGTCAAACCAGTTACAATCTTCAAGTCCAATGTTTCAGTTCAGCAATCATCTTCACTGTCCTTCTTCTATACTTTTAAACGAGCTTCTCAATCAGGCAGACACTATGTACAAATAGAAGTCTCGAGCTCAAGTGTATTTCAAAGTTATATGACCAACAATTTCTCATCTTATTCTGAGGTATTTATAGAAGAATGAGGAGGTGATCTGAGAAAATATCTCTCAGGATAATTAATACAGGTTCAAGACTTCTCGGCCTTTTGAGGGGCTCGAGGGAGAAATTTACAGGTGGATCACTGTATTAACTTTTTACAATAAATATCAAAGCTCAGTGGGAACTTTATTTGACTTTGAGGCTCTGTGTAGTAACAGAGATAACCTGGATATTTACGCATTGATTACCTAAATGAAGTAACTCCCTGGCTGCTCTGAGGCGAAATCTGATCTTCTTCAATAACTACGGCCTCTGTTTGAAAGGTTTGAGACAACAGGTGGCTTGGTGGTAGCTGAGGAATCAATTTGCCTCAGATGTAGCGGTGGAGGCTTTCTGTCTGATAAAACACTTTAGGTTTTCTTTTAAACTGTGTTTTAGATTGGGGATTAGGCTTCTGATAACTGTCTTAGCCGTAATCCCCGTAAACTGTCTTCGATCTTCATCTGCTGTGCTTTGTCTTCAAACTTATACTCTTTAATTGTGTTCGAATTAAGCAGGTGTCTTGTCGATGTGAATAGCATTGAGCTTTACGGCATCCAATACTCATAGAGTACGACGAAACATGGAGCGGGGCAAGTGGATGCTTCTCTTCGTAGAAACGAGGGCATGAAATCGTCATTTAGGTATGGCATTTCTTTGAGCGTACGGTGACCATTTTCGCACACACACATCAAACAAGGAAACAATTAAGAAATCTGTCGAAAAATGGGTTTAAAGCGCCGGATGGCGGGGGAGGAGCGTAGCCGTCGGATAAAAATATCTAACGGTGGAGATCAGCGCAAAATAGGAAAAGGAGAGCGGGGAGAAGAAATAAGGCGGGGTGGTTTTGGACCGTCCGATCCGGACACATGGACGGTCCAGATTAAATCGGAAGGTCGCAATCAGGGTTTGCAATCGGGGGGTAAACAAAAATGGACGCGATTGAAAAACTATGATGCGATTGCGCGATCAGGAGGGTCAAAGCGATTGAGCGATGACCGTTGATCTAAGGATCAGATCAACGGTGGGAAACGAATTTGCAGGTTTTGAAATGGTGGCAAGACTTGTGATCAGAGTGAATAAGGACCGTTGGATCTTCGAAGGCGGAGAGGAGATCAACGGCGGACAACCAATCGGGGATCATCAATCGGGAGTGAAATAAAAACTCATGTGATTTAAAAGTTTGCGATGCGATTGAGCGTAGGCCGTCGATCTCAGGACCAGATCAACAGTGGGGAATGAATCAGAGGGATCGCAATCGGAGGGGAGAAACAAAGGGCACGATTGGAAAACGCCGATGCGATTGAGCGATGGCCTTTTGATCGGCGGTGATCGACGGTGGAGATGGAACAGGGGGAAAACCTTTCATTCATATGAAAACAAAAGTTTTTAATAAAAACAAGTAAAAATGGGTCGGGCGGAAAAAATATATAAGTAAAGGGAAAAGGCACCCGATTGTTGGGCGAGTGGTTTTCACAGAGTGTAATATGCCCGAGAGTATAAAGACCAGGGCCAATCGCAATCGGGCCATTGAGCCTGGTCTTTCCGATCAACCCATTGTGTTGTTTCCGATTGCGATTACGCGATCTGCTCTTTTCAATCAACCCATTTATATTTATCACGTGATTTTAAGTTTTTAATTTAAAACTTCGGGAAGTGGGTTTTTGGGTTTATAAAGGAAATCTGTACTTGGGAATGGAATATTACAAGCTTTAAGCGCCAAGGCAGGCTCTATGGTTATATGAGAAAATAATATGATCGGGGGTTTTATATGAAAGGCTAATCACAATCGGAGTTTTGTAATGGTTCAAATACATGCACCCTTGGATATTTGCGATGCGATTAGCGCCGAAAAGCTTTGGCGTTTGGTTTTGACACATGGGCATGTGGGGGGAAGTGGTTTAGGACTTAGCTCAAGGGGCTTAGGTCCATAGCAATAAAACTTTGTTTTTTATGAAGAATTTCAAGGTTTTAAATGGATTTGGGGGTTTCGGCACAGCTCAAGAAGAAGTTTTAAACCATGTCAGGAGGATTTTCATGAATGGAGGGAGAAACTTATGAAAAGTAGAGGAATAATATGGAGAAAAAAGGGGGAGAAAATGAAGGTTAGCTATGAGTGGGAGAAAGGGGAAAAATGATGGTTTCTTCAGCAGTTTCTTACAGGAAATCAGCAGAATTAATACGAACAGTAATGAGGATTTGGGATAGAGGCATGAGGCCCTAAAGAGACTTCAAGAGCCAACAAATTTTTAGTGATAAAATTTGTTCCTTGGAGGCTCAAAAAAGATCTTAGCCACCTTTTGGTATAACAAAATATTATAGGTGGCTAACACATTGGAGAGGCCTTCACAAACTATCTGGATTTGGATAGCCTCCAACCGCTCTTCAAGTTTACGTTTCTCGACATAAATGTCTCCAAACTCCTCACGATTCTAGACTTTTATATTTTTCTTCAAGGCCTTGAGTTTCCTTTGAAATATCTGCATGCAAGTGTTGGTGGGCCCATCTAAATTTTTCCACCATTCTTATATTTTTTCCACAAAGCCTGGGCACTGCAGCCATAAGCTTTTGAAATGGAAAGGTTTGTTTTTGGGCATGGAATATGAGGTCAAAGTAAGATAGATGGGGCAGTGATTTGACCCCATGGAGGGGAGGATATCATCTTCTATAGCCCGATTTTTCATCATAAGTTTTTTTGATAGGAGAAATCGATCCAGACGGCAAGCCACCTAGTGGAGTCCTCCATGCTTGTTGTTCCATCTGTGGAGTCCCTTTTTTGTGATGACATCCACCAGGTGAATATGCCCAATTAACTCATTGAATTGCATGGACGAGGGATCCCGTCTACGAATTCCACCGCACTTTTCCTCCATATTCCTGATCATTTTGAAGTCTCCCCCAATTATCCACTCAGAGGATGCCCAAGCATGGCCAAGGCCCTGTAACTTTTTAAGGAATAAATCCTTATCCTGTGGTACATAGGGTCTATACACTATAGTTAAATTGATCCACTCATATGAGTCGAAGATCCTGAAGGTTCCTGAAAGGGAGAAACAAGAACCGGCCTAGTCTTTTAAGAGGAATTTGATCGAGTTCCATAGGATTGTAATTCCCCCTGTTGGCCCTATGGAATCTATCATCATTACCTCTCTATTCATCTAACAACATTGACTGGCCTCTATTATTTTTTTGTCCATCATCTTGGTCTCTTGTAAGAGCACTATATCTGGATTGTACTTAGTTATCTTTTCTTTAAGAGATCGAAGCTTACCTTTTCTGTTTAAGCCCAAAATATTCGAGGAGACGATATTGTACTTCCCTCTGTTCGCCCTATGGCATCTATCATCATTACCTCGCTATTTTTCCAACAGTATTGACTAGCCTCTATTATTTTTTTGTCCATCATCTTGGTCTCTTGTAAGAGCACTATATCTGGATTGTACTCGGTTATCTTTTCTTTAAGAGATTGAATCTTACCTTTTCTTTTTAAGCCCTAAATATTCCAGGAGATGATATTTTTTGAGAAGGAGGGACGAATCTAGGAAAGTACTCCGTCAATTGTCCCATTTCCTTGAATTAAGTAGAAGTTCTATAGGTTCCCTGATTACTTATTTTTTCGTCTTCCTTCCCTTCTTTCCCTTCTCTGGGGCAACCGGATCTTGGAGAGGGAAGGCTAAGAGGACGCTCTCTTTTCCTGGCGGTTTCGGATCTGTTTCTTGCTTTTCGAATCTAGCACTCCATTGGTTGTAGATATGGCCAAAGTGATTCAGTTGGTTTGCAGGAATATCTTTGATGTTGGCTTTGATCCATATTCTAAAGATATATAACATTTTACGCTCTTCAGGTCTCAGTTTTTTGTGCTTCTCCTCTGTGTCCAGAACTTTGTTGGTCTGGCTCAATATTTCCTTCAATTTGCAGTCATTTTCCGTCGATTTTGGAATTTTTCTTTTAGAGGCCACTTTTGTCCCCTTGGATGGGAATTATTTTATATACCTCCATAGCTTGAAGCAATTTTTGTGGTAAGGTATGGAATTCCACTAGATGATTTGTCTCTTGATCATTGGTCTCCAGTATTGCAAAATTGTTTTCGACCCCAAGGGTCTGGGATTTTCCTTGGGGTTGAGGGACATTTACAAATCTTGCCTAGGGGGGCGTCGGGTGAGGGGGGCGTGTAAGTGGGGGCCCTTATGGAGCACAGCTTAGTTGATTCCTCTGTCCTCTAGCTTGCTGGAACCCGTCCTCATCTCGCTAATGGGATGCCTGGTGGCCTTCTTCAGCTATAATTAGAGGGAAATCACAGAACAGATGGTCGTACTCATGACATCATCGACACTTGAACGAAACATGTTCTTAGTCAAGGGGTTGAATCAATTTTGAATCGTGGTAGATCATATTTATGGATTCTAGAAGTGGTTACGAGATATTCATGTGCACACAGATTTGGGAAAATATTGCGTATCTACACCTCTTGGTTATTTATTATACTTTCACAAATTTCCCTATGGCATTCCCTATTCCCTCAAGGATGTCTGGTTCACAGAAATCATCCAGTAGAGAGTAAAGCCTAACCCAGACTAGCGTCGCCTGAAATTCCTCCTTGTTTAGGTTATAACATTCCTTCCAATAACTCAAGAACAGACGTACACTGCCCATAAAGTATGACCCATTCTCAAATATGTGTTTTCTATCCTCCACATCTTCAAAACGTACTATAAAAAACCCCTTGGTTTTGAGGCAGAGTTCAATATGTCCCCGAGGAGCCCATTTGTTCTAGATCCACAAAAATATGTCTTGTTTCCTAGGCCAAATGCCCAAAAACTTGCAAATCATAGCATAGTCCTTCATATATTGTCACGCTTTCTCCAATCGGTTATTGGGGATCACGAATTTAGGGTTCGTGGTTGCTTTAGGAAGATAGCAACTTTTTCTCCTTCTCGCCTACCACTGAGCACACATAGCTAAGGTTTCCGTAGTTGTCGAGGATGAGGAAGTTGCTCTTGCTGAAGGATTGGAGCCTTGGACAAAGGGGGTACAGTTGACAACATCCTTGAAGGATGGAGGCCCTTCTCACTTGAGCGAGGGGCTGCTCATGGGGAAAACACCCCATTGCACCAAGACATGGAGATCTGAAGCTGACCGTCAAGGAATACAAGGTGATTTGGTAAGTCGCAACCAACGCCAAGGATGCTTCAGCAAGGTTGGTTCTGAATTGTTACCTATAAAATTAAAAAAAAAAATGATAATGCCAATATTTCTTCTAATATTTTCACTTTGGTAGTTACATTTAATTGTGAAAATTCAATTCGCTAATGGTAAATTCAAACATGAATTTGTTAACTTTATTTTAATTAAACTAATAAAATATATTAGTTTTTCATAATATATTATTTTATTTTAACTTTTATTAATTTTGATCAAATGAATATAGTTTTGATGGAAATTTGGAATAGATATTAAATTAATATTTTTCATTAGTTTGAAAATAAAAATATTCTATATTCATTTCCAATAGAGTACAATACATTGTTTGTATTTTAAATTTATTTTAATTAAATATATTCAATTTTTAATGATATTTTTTTCTTACTTTATTTTTACCAACCTCAACTTTTGAATGATTGGTAAAATGAACAGAATTTGAAATGGATATTAAATGAATTTTTTTCTCGAAAATAAAATAAAAGATTCGATATTCATTTTCCACTATCATTTTAATAGAATACAATATACTATATTCATTGTTTCATGGTAATTATATTGTTTTGTAATAATATTCATTATTTTATGATACTTATATTACTTTTTAATAAATATATTTATGGCTCAACAAGTTATTAAATTATGGTTTAGCAAGTTCCCGAAAATGTAGTACATTAAGTAGCTAGCAATTTTCTCTTTGAAATATATTTTTTCCCTTGTATATTTTTAGAAAATTTTGGTTGATGTTTTCGAAACGCAGGTTATAAAATAATATTTTAGGTGTTCTACATTTTAAGTTGGTATATTTATTTTATTTTTACTTTTAAAATATATTTTATATTTATTTTATTTTTACTTTTAAAATATATTTTATTTTTATTTTTAAAATTTAAAGAAAACCCTTTTAAATCAAAATAAAAACCATATGATTTCAACAAAATTGTGAACTCCTTTAACAACACCCATCATATATATTTGCTTTCTTCCTTTATATAATTTAAACATAGTAAAAAGAAACAAAAAAAAAAATGAGTAAAAGATCTCATCTATCATTTATTAAATATTTTTAAAACATTACTTTACTTTTTTATTTGTTTAACTCTTTCAAAATGATAATCTTAATAAAACTGTTATTTCAAATTATTTATAACATATTTTTAAATATATAAAAATAAATAGAATTCAAAGTTTGTATAAATATACCAATTTAAATTTTTATTGTAACAATTTTTATTAATTTTAAACTTTGTTTTATGTGAGTACAACTACATCTTCTTCATCATGTCCAAATACATCATCTGGAACGAGGCGGAGAATTGAACCAGAAACTTAACATCAAGAAGTGCCTTAATAACACATTCGTTCACCATCTATCCAAGACCTCGTGGACATTAATTTTAAACTTAAAATTCCTTAAAATAAATATATAAATTATATTTTTAAAATTAATTATTCATAATTTTTATTCAATAAATTTGTTTATTAAAAATTATTTAGAAACTATTTAAAAAGGAAAAAAAATTCATAAAAATGTTAGTTGACCTGGAGTAAAAAAGGTTCCTCTTTGATCCTCTTGTCACCCCTGTTATTTTATATAGATGTGAGGTTTGGGGTGCCAATATATCTAGATAATCTTGGAGGAAGATCAAGCTAATCCAAAAGCAATTTATAACCTACAACATCAAGATTAAAGGAAATACTCCCTACCCTATCCTCTTGATTGAATTTAACCTTTCCCCCATTGAAATCATTGTTATGTTTATGTATTTGATGTATAAGAAGAAGCTTTACAACATGGAAGCCAAGAGGTTCCCCAAAATTGCTTCTAACTCTAGCAAAGACCCTCGCCTCCGACTCAAGCAAGGCTAACGTAAGGATGCCCGGTCTTGGCTCGACCATTGGGGGATAAAGGAGGAGATCATATTGGATAATAAGCATAAATATTAAAAATACTATTACTTCTAAGTTTAAGGATAAGTTGTGGGATGAAAAAGAGTTAGAGGGAAAGAGGAAGTTGAAGTATTATAAGGAGGTGATCAACCCTAATCTTGCTAACCATAATTTTTTTTTTTCTTGACTAGTGCTAAAAATAAAATCAACATTTCCAAAATAAGAATTAATTCTCATGAGCTTAGGAGTGAAATTGGGGCTTAGTCAATTATCAAACACCTTAGGATGAAAGATTCTATCATATTTACGATACTGAGAGGGTTGAAGATGAAAATCACTTTATTTTGGATTTCTCGGCTCTCACTCACATCCGTTCTCATTTTGAAAACCTTTTCCACATTGTCAACTTTCTTGACTTGTTAAGTCAACATAAATGTAGTGATCTAGGAATGAATCTCTCCCTTCTTTTTGATCACGGAGTGTTATGAAACCAGCTCCAAAAATAGAATAAAAGAGAGATCAACGCCTTAGAAATAAGACACTTCAAGGGGGCAACCTCCTTTACATTACATAAATAAACAATTCTTGGATGATACAAATGAAAAAACCTTCTTCTATATATAGGAGTCCATAACAATAAAATCCTAGCCGACCTAACAATAATAATGTAAGCGCAGAATAATAACAAAATTGGGGCTACATGTGTACAACAATAACAATAAGGGGGCTACACTAACAACAATAAGGGACTACACTAGTATTATAGGGACCTAACATGCCCCTCTCCTTCAAAAAAGTGTTGTTCTCAATGCTTGAGTAGCTCTGGGTGCTTTTGTATAAAATTCTCATCCTCCCATGTAGAATCTTCAGTGGGTAAGTTCTTCCACTTGATGAGATACTCTGAAATTGATCGATTTCGTAGCTATCGAGTCCTTGTTTCCATGACTAGTTCAAGTTCCAATATGATTTTTCCTTCCTCATCAAGTTCTGCCAATATTGTCTGAACTGGAAGTTTTTCACCTATAACCTTCTTTAAGCATGAAACATGGAAAATTGGATGCACTCGCGAAGAAGCATGAAGCTCCAATTTGTATGCCATAGTACCAATCTTTTGCAACACCTTGTAATGACCATAGTACTTTGGCGATAATTTATTATACTTCTTACCTTTCTTGAGGGACATTGTTTTGTATGGTTGTAGCCGTAAAAATACTCAGTCTCCTATATCAAAAATTCTCTTGTTGTGATTTTGATCTGCCTGTTGTTTCATTCGATTTTTTGCCAAATTTAGTTATCCTTTAAGAGTTGGATAACTTCTTGTTGATGCTCGATGTGATCTTCCACTGCTTGAACCTTAGAATTTTCTCTTAAAGATGATGTGATGGAATGTGGATAATATCCAAGTGCCATAAATGGGGTCATTTTCGCTACAGTATGGAAGGAAGTGTTATACCACCATTCAGCGAGAGGTAACCACTTGACCCATTGTGTTTGTTTATCATATACAAAACAACTAAGATATCCTTCCAAACATTTTTTCACTATCTCAGTTTGACCATCGGATTGAGGATGATAAGATGAGCTATGAGCTAGTTGAGTACCCAAACAAGAAAATAATTACGTCCAAAAATTTCCAGTAAAAATGGGATCTCTATTGCTTATAATAATCTTTGGTTTCCATGTAGCTTTTGAATTGTTTCCATAAATGCAGTAGCAACTGTACTTGATTTAAATGGATGAGATAATGCACAAAAGTGTGCATACTTGGTAAGTCTATCAAATTCCACCATGATGACACTCTTTCCTTCAGACTTAGGTAAACCTGTCATAAAATCCATTGAAATCTCCTCCCAATGTTGACTTGGAATGGATAAAGGTTTTCGAAGACCCGGGGTCTTAATTGTCTCAATTTTATTTTACTAGCAAACCAAACATTCCACCACAAACTTTTGAATATCAGATTTAAGGCCATCCCAAAAAAAATATATCTTCACCCTGTGCTAAGTTTTTAAAAATCATGAGTGTCCTCCTAAAGGAGAAGTGTGAAATTCAAAAAGAATCTTTTGTTTTAGTTGGGAATTATTACAAAGATATAAGTGATCTTTGTACCATAAGGAATCATTTTTCCAACTAGATGCATCAAATGTACTAAGATCTTGCTGCAACTTTTGAATGAGTTTCCACACTTGTTCGTCCTTCTTCCATTCATCCCTTGCTTCGGTTATCCAATATGGTTGGATAATAGAAATGGCACAAAGAAATGCTTCCACCTCTTCATTCTTTCTTGAGAGTGCATCTGCAAAAAAATTTAGCTTCCTTTTTTTGTAGATGATTTCAAAGTCATAACCCAAAATCTTTGTGACCCATTTTTGCTGCTCTTCTGAAGATATTCTTTGTTCCAAAAAGTGTTTAAGACTATCATGATCAGTTTTTACCTTGAAGTGTCTTCCCATTAGGTAAGGTTGCCATTTCTTTAGTACATGTAGTATTGCTAATATTCCCTTCTCATAAATAGCTTTCTGTAAATACTTTTCCTTGATTGAATGACTTTCAAAAGAAATGGGTCTTTCTTCTTGCATTAAAATAGCACCAATTCCATTTCCTGAGGCATCACATTCCACAATAAAGTTTTTTGTGAAGTCTGACGTAGCCACGGGGGCGTCACTGAAAAATGATCCTTCCAAGACCTGTTTTAGATTAGTATATCATCAAAAAATACTAGCACAAATTTTCTAAGGAAGGGTTTGAAAATGGAATTCATCAACCCTTGAAATGTAGAAGGTGCATTGGTAAGGCCATAAGGCATGACCAAAAATTCATAATGACCCTCATGAGTTCGAAATGTTGTTTTTGGAATATCTTCAGTCTTCATTCTAATTTGATGATATCCCGAACGAAGATCCAACTTGGTAAAATAAATTGCTCCATGTAATTCATCCAATAATTCATCAATCACAGGAATGGGAAATTTATCTTTAATGGTGAGCTTATTGAGCTCCTTATAATCCGGACACATGCGCCATGATCCATCCTTCTTGTGTACCAATACTACAGGAGTAGAGAAAGAACTTTGACTAGGTTGAATTATACCCGCCTCTAACATTTCTACAATCATATGTTCAATTTTTCTCTTTTGGACATAAGGATATCTATAAGGCCTGATGTTTGGAGGAACACTTCCTGGAATCAAATGAATAGCATGATCATGATCATGAATAGGTGGGAGTCCTTTGGGAGTTTCAAACACCTTGGAATGATTGTCCAAGAATTTTTGGAGATCTGGAGAAATATATGATTTTGATGTTGGAACTTCTAGCGAGCATAATTGTGCAATTACACCTTGTTGTTCTTTCTTCAGAAGATTTTTTATGACATTAGAGCTTATTATCTTTCCCAGCTTCCTTGCGATACCCCATAATTCGACTTCCTTTCCTTATGAAAAAAATTTAAAGAAAATTTCTTGAAAATTAAAAGCTACCATCCCCAAAGATTGTAACCATTGTACTCCTAGTACAACATCAGTGCCTCCCATTGGAATGGAAAGCATTGGAATATTCAATACATATTCCCCCATGGTTAGCTTGATATTATGGAATTTCCAGAGCAATTTATAGTTACTCCATTTGCAACCATCACTTGACATTATGGTGCTGGGTATAAGAAGAAATTCAATTCCTTGGCTACCTTACATTGAAAAAAATTATGGGTACTACCCGAATCAATCAACACTATTACCTTTTTCTTCTTGATATGTCCTTCTATCTTGAGAGTTTGAGGAGTGGTAATTTCTACCAATGCATTACACGATATGGTCGGACTCATTTATTATTTCTCTAGGGTTGGTTCCTGGTGTATATCCTCTTCTTTTGAAGTTTATTGTTCATTTTCTTCCTCCTCTTCACAATCTATGTAAAATAATTTCTTCTCAGCACACTTATGACCTTTAATGTATTTTCTATTACAACTCTAGCAAAGTCCTTTTGCTCTTTTTTCTTCCAATTGTTGTGGTGTCAAATTTGTAGGTTGTGGAAGTATATGAGTAGCAACACTTCCATCTTTATATATGTGAGTAGTAGGCTTCCTTGTCGCCATAATTTTACATTCAATTTTTCTTGCCAACCTGAATGCCTTCTTTAATGAATCAGGTTCCCAAAGTCGAACCTTATGTTGGATGTTATCCTTTAAATTCCCTATGAAGACATCAATCTTGTATTCCTCTGGAATATAAACTACCCTTATATTCAATTTTTGGAAGTCCTCAATGTGATCCACAACTAAACCCTTTTTTTTGAGATTTATCAATTGGCTAAAGAAGGTGTTGGTCTTTGTATCCTCATAATGTGCTATCATTTCCTCCATAAAAATTTACCAAGTGACAATTTTTTTACAGGATCAAAGCCATCGATACCATATAAATGCATTTTTTTCTAAATAAAAAGTTGCAATGCGTACCTTTTGTGTGTTTTGAACATTATTGAGATCATAATATTTCTCCATCTATAGTATCCATGTTATGGGATCCTTACCATCAAACTTACTCCTATCTATCTTTGGAATATGGCGGGTCTTCAACCCAACATTAGAGTTTTTGAAATCACGATTAACATTTATTTTGTTCTCATCATGAGTTTCCTCTACTATTTTTTTGCCATTAGGAATCATTTTGTGTATCAGCCTTGTCAAAACTTCCTTCAAACCTTCCATGTCTAGTTTTAGATCATTCTTCATGTCTTCCATGTTGTCTTTAATTTTTTCATCGATCTTAGCTTCCATGTCATCCATCTTAGCTTACATGGCAGCTTCCATGCCATTCTTCAAACCATCCATCTTACCTTCCACGCCTTTCTTCAAACCATCCATATTAGCTTCCATGCCTTTCTTTAAAACTTCCATTTCATTTTTTTTGCTCTTTGTGAGAGTGAAATTTGGTGCACTTGCTCTTGTAATTTGGATATGTCATGTTGCACTTCTTCCCCTTCATGGGTCATAGTAGAGCCTTCTGAAGGATTAATGGCTGTTGAATTATTTTTAGGTGGCATTTTAGAACCCAACACTGATATCTATGTTTCAATATTCCCTTGGAATCACTTCAAACTAAATTTTCAAACAAGAATTATGCAATTTGAAAAAAAATACACACCTTTTTCTTGCGTTTGAGGAGCTTGATATTGAAACCAAGTTATCTCTGTGATTTCGGATCTTCAATATCTGAAATTCGGTCTTGTAGTAGCCCTCTGTACATGAAACTACAGTCTGTGTATTTTCAACCACTATTTATAGAATTCCAGTCTGATGCTCAAAGAGAGTTATGATGATTCTACCAAGGTCACCTCTTTTAGATGAAATTCGAGAGTCTACAAAAACCCTAACTTCCACAGATCATATCTCTGAAAATTTTGCGAACCAAGATCTGAAATTTTTACACGAAGTTCCTCAGGAATTCGGCTTCGCGTGGTAAAAATTTCAGCATCTGAGCCTTCGTAGAAAAAATGTTATAGTGAAAATTCCATGATGACCTGTTTGGAGCAGCGAAACCCTAGAAACCAAAGCTTTGATACTAAATGCTATGAAACCAACTCCAAAAATAGAAGAAAAGAGAGATCAACACCTTAGAAATAAGCCACTTCGAGGGGGAAACCTCCTTTACATTACATAAATGAACAATTATTGGATGATACAAATGAAAAAACCTCCCTCTATATATAGGAGTCCATGGGGTCACAATATAATCCTAGCCGACCTAACAATAATAATGTAAGGGAACAATAATAACAATATTGGGGTTACAGGGGTACAACAATAACAATAAGGGGCTACTCTAAAAATAATAAGGGACTACACTAATTATATAGGGACCTAACATAAACCGATCAAAATCCTTTAAATTTAAAAAGAGGTACATGTAAATAATTTGGTTTGAAGGGAAAAGAAGAAAAACTTTTTTTGTATTTTTTGTATTTTTTTGTATTTTTGGCTTACATCCTTATATATTTATTCAAATTTCAAGAGTGGAAACTCATTGGATGCGGAATTAAATTCCATATCCAACGAGTACCTATCATGTATACTTTTTAGAAGACCCACATTAATAAAAATTGAAGATACATTAAAAACATGTATTGAGCACACTTTTTAATGTATCTTCAATTTTTATTAATGTGGGTCTTCTCAAAAGTATGCATGATGGGTATTTGTTGGATGTGCAATTTAATTTTGCATCCAATGAGTGTCCACACTTGAAATTTGAGTAAACCTATAAGGAGGTAAGCCAAAAACACAATTACAAAAAGTTGTTTTCTTATTTTCCCTCCAAAATTCATAACTCTCATTTTTCTATATTAACTATTATTTAATTATTTTCCTTGGGGGGCCACTTTTAGGCTGAAGTTTCCTCTAATGCTGCTGTAAAATTTAGCAGGTTGGTTCCTCCAAAATAGTGGGAGTATGAGCTTCCAACAAGTTGGTGCTTGCAAAGAAAAAGGGGGTTGGAGCCTCCTATAGGTCAGTGCCTATAAATTTTGATGTAATGTGAAATTTGTAGCTTGAACTGCATCATGATTAAAATGTTTTTATGGTTTTCTCCTGTATAGGTTTTCACATTAAAAGCTTGTTTCTAGACTTCATGTGATTAATGTGCTGTTGTGGTTTGTTAATTTGAGCAAGTGATTCAAAAAAAGTGTTAAAATATTGATGCACATGCCCGCCTCACTATTATTGGTTCCAACAATTGGTATCAAAGTAGGTTCCTTCAACAAACAATGTAACAATTGGAAGGTAAATCCAATGCAATGTTAAACTAGGATGGAAATTTGACCGATAGGGCACCTATGTTCACAGGAACAAATTATTCCTTTTTGAAGGTAAGGATGAAGACATACAGAATATCTCTTGGTGTAGATGTCTGGGATATAGTGTAGAATAATTATGTAGAGCCAACTAAATTGGTTGACAGGGAGGATAAGCTTGGATTCACATGCAATTCCAAAGCCATGAATGCAATACCAGTTGGTTTTCCTGAACCATAATTATGAAAGTAATGAACTACCCAACATCCAAAGATATATGGGAGAAGTAACTAAAGATATGCTATAATGGTGATAGTAAAATGAAGCAAGAAAAACTTCAAGGTTACAAAATGCAATTTGAATCTTAAGAATTAAAGAAGATAAGGGCTTCATCAAATTATTTCTCTGAGTGGAGGAAATAATTAACTAGAGAATAGGTTTTAATGAGATTGTGGAAGACTCTTTTGTAGTCCAAAAGGTCCTAAGATCTGTTCTAGCTAGATTCGATGTTGAAGTGTTAGCTTTAGGGGAGATGCAAGATATAAAGCCACTAACATTGGATCAGTTGCATGGAAAACTGGTAGCCTATGAGATGAGAACCTCAAAAGAAAAATCTACATCAAGGGAGGCAACTTTCAAAGTTTATAAAAGGAGAAAAGAAGATCTAGAGGACATGATTTGTGTATTCGATGAAGAGGAGTCCAAGTTCATCATAAAATTGAAGAGAGGTTTCAACAAATGCAAATGTAAATTACCTTTCAAGTGATTTAACTGTGGAAAAATAGGTCATTATGCTTCGAAATGTCCACATAATACAGAAAATAGGAACCTAAACATAAGGATTAGTTTAAAAAAATGCAGAAGGAAAGGAATTTTAAAAGGAAGAGTTTTTATACTCGGGATGACAACAATTCCTTAGAAGATGAACAATCCTCTGATGAGGACAAAATTGAAGAAATATTTAAAGAAAAAAATCAAGGACTTCATTCTTATGACCATAGAAAATCCATCTAAAGAATAGAATGAGCCTGAAGAATAAGAAGCTAAAGTAGATCTTGAAGGTGAGTTGATTAGTGCCTTAGAGGAAATTCAAAGTCCCAGGAAAAAGAATAGGATGTTGAAAGAGATGTTGGCAAGTATTGAGAAAGAAAATGGTAACTAATAAAATTTAGAATCTCTTCTTCTAAAAATAGAGGAAGCAAAGAATATTGAATATACTTTGATATAGAAACTGAAAGAAAGAGGCACGAAGTGTGAACAACTCAATGGGGGAGTAGTTGCACTTAGAAAAGAGTTAGAGAATAATTACAACCCAAATCAATTTAAATATGAAATTTATTAAATTATATGGCAAGTGGGATTATTTTATGAGTGTCCAATTATCCCCTTACATCGAGACCGTTTTGGGCAATGAAGGCGAGACAAGTCCAAAGGCATTTGATGATAGAGAACCCATCAAATTTGTTCATGCATTCAAGGGAATAGACAATGTAGCAGCCACATATAATGATCTAAAACATGCCAACAATATAAATCAACATAAAGGTGAATACCAGGATAGTAATGTAAACAAAAATAAAGAGCAAGTTAAGAACCAATAAAGAATTAATCCCACTTGAAGACAATGTAATCATAGAGTTAGGAGCTTTCAATTTCAGAGGAAAAGAACTTCCAAGTATCAAAGTTTTTTTTATGGATATTTTTTTTCTTGTAATAAATTTGGACACAATTCAATAGACTGTAAATATAATGCAAGAAATAAAAATATGTTGAATAGCAACAATAATAGAGAATATTTCAAGGAATGGTTATGGTAAAAATGCTATTAGAAGTCAAAATTATTTTTCCCCCATCTTAGATTCGGTTAAATGTTACATATGTAACAATTATGGGCATAAATCAACTGAGTGTAGATTCATAAAATTCAAATCATCTTCTTATACAAGCACACTCAAGGAAAGAAAGAGGTTGAAAATAATAAAGAGTGTGACATTTTTTTATATGCCTGAAACTAGGGTAGTTATTCGTATGTATACAATGGGTGTTCCAAATACATGACTAGTGATAGGAATAAATTCCTGTCATTAAAAGGAGACATCAAAGGCAACATTAATTTTGGCAATGATGCTCTAAGTAAAAACATGGGGAAAGACATCGTCAACTTAGTAAATGGAAGAGGTAGGGAGAACGATGTACTTGTTTTGGAAGGACTTAAGCACAATTTTTTGAGTATGAGTCAAATGTGTGACCGAGGATATAATATCCTTTCCACTCCAAAGGTTGTGAAATAAGGACATCATACTTAGGATAAGTAGTGTCAAAAGCTATAAGAACATAAAGAAATGTATACATTTTGAGTGAAGAGAATGAGAAATATTGTTTGGGAAAGTATGATGAGAGGTTTTTATGGTACCTAAGTCTAATACATTTTAACTTTGACCATATTGTGAAGCTTGGGAGAAAGGAAGTTGTCAGAGGCTTGCCAAAAAATTATAAACCAGGAAACACAATTTGTAATTCATGCCAAGTTGGCAAGCAAGTGTGAGTTCCCTTCAAGAATAAAGAAAACTTAGCCAACACATTATTATAATTTGTACATATGGATTTATGTGGTCTAACAAGAAATCGAACTCCAAGTGGCAAATTACATTTCATGTTTATTATTGATGAAAACTCCAAGGTAACTTGGGTTGCATTCTTAAAAGAAATATGAGGCATTTGAAAATTTAAAAAAATTTAAAGCTATGGCTAAAAATCAAACTAACTACAAGTTAAAGTGTATAATATCAGATAGAGGAGGAGAATTTATTTCAAATGAGTTTGATGAATATTTTAAGGAGCATGGCATAAAAATGTAGTTTATAATTGTGAATATCTGTTTGTGCTCAACCTAGTCTCCTAAATTGAGTTCATTTAATTGTCAACCAGGGTTGGTAAACTGCTGAAGTGAAGTGCACTGTATGTGCCTAAGTGTTTGTTTCTCAATGCGTTGTGTTTAGTGTTTTATGATGTTTTTGGTATTTTGATGATTTTATGTTCACAAGGAAAAGAACTAAATGCTAGTGGAAGGAAGCTACTGGTCAAAAATAGAGTGAAGCCTAATTTATTGATGACAAATGACAAATGCAAATGCAAATACTGAAACAGAATCAAACCTAAATTATGACTAAGAAAAATATAAAGCTTGATAATGACTTCAAGAAAATGAATCAAAACATAAACTTAACTTGTCCAATTATTTCATTAAAGGTATTTTGGAAGAGCTTGAGAAATGGTCAGCTAAGTATACAAATTATCCTAACTAAACAATTAAACAATCAGCTTATAATGATACAACATTTTACCCATGATTAAAGATTTGTTGAAACATATTTGGAGAAAAACATTGGTAACATCATAAGATTTCTACTCTAAGACTAGCTCCTAATTCTATTCTGCAACTTAGTTTAACATCACTAAACCTTATTCAAAAGTTATAGATTTCTTTTTAAAGTAGTCTTTTGAGGAAAGGCTTTGTTTATGAAATGATAAAGAGGTTGCAAAAGTACTTCAGGCCTTGGGATGATACTGTCTTCTGTCCAGATGGTTATGAGTCAATTATAGATTTGGAACAAAAGAGGTTTTGTAAATAATGAAGGTCGTGGTGTTTAAGTTTAACAACTAATGTAATCTAATATGCAATGGATGACAACTAAATGTGGAATGTAAATACAATGAGCTAAGCTAGAATTGAACTAAAATGTCACTAGTATACAATAAACAGTATTGAACTAACAAGCCATTATCAAACTTAAAACGAAATAACAGAGCATGAATTGAATGCAATTTGACTCCGGAGTACCCTAACTAAGTTATCATGCAATTAATCTATGGGATTCTACAGCCTATTTTGTCCATCATGAATGGTATTTTGGAAGAGCTTGTTAGAACAATCCTGGCTGTACAATTCAATGCAAATGCAAACATGAAAACTGAAAGCAATTACAATTAAAAACTAATACATCACAGCTATTTCCTACCCATTGTTATGATATTTTGGAAGAGCGTTTTAAGAGTAAGATCAGCTATGTTACTTAGTGTAAACAAACAACCGAAACCTTCAGTATCACAGTCATGCCTTAGCCATCATAATGATTTTTTGGAAGAGTTTACTAGAATAAGTTCAACTGTGATAATGAACAAAAGAAATTGCAATTAAAATCTATAACACTACAGCCATTTCTCATTCATTATCATGATATTTTGGAAGAGTTTCTTAGAACAAGTATAGCTATAGTGACTAATGAAATTAACTATGAACTCAAACTTCAAAAACGTGAAAACAAACTAAGATACTTATCTAAATTACGAAAGTAAAGCCGTGCAGGAGGCAGGGGCCCTCTACCACCAGACGGAATCTAACTCAAAATCAACTCAACGCGTTCAAAGCAATGATGTCTTCTTCATTAAAGGAAAATAACTTGAAACAGAGTATTCTCGGTCTTCATAAATATAGCAGTCAATACATGAAATCTAAGCAAAATCTAGAGCTTGTCTCTCGGTTTCCCGAGTGCTTTTATAACAAATCTACATAACAGAACTTGCAACAATACGGGGATCATTGTCTTTCCTTATCAAAATCATACTAGGACTCTAAAGATGGCAGTGTAAAGGGACAAAGGACATCTGGACTGTCCTAGTCCTATTAGAAGTCTGCCTCCTTGAATGAGTTCCCACGTACCAAAACCACGTCCAGAATTCGGTTCATTCTTCACGGTGAGCAACGAACGATGAGGACATGATGTGGAATATACCCATGTGATTTCACCTGAACATGCTTGAACGGAAGACACTAGCGCACACGAATGTCTCTGCATTCTGTAGCTAGTTTCGGTTCAAAATGCATTACAATGACAAAATCACAAAACTTAGCAAGTTAGCCATGTTATTCATTCTAAAAGTAATTTTAACTAATTTCATTGATCAATTGGGCTTGGGATAACAATGGAAAAAGGAAAATGGGGTAAAGTAAGATGAAAGAAAGAACAATCTTGGGGCTCAACATACCCCCACTGTTGACTTCTTGCATGTCCTCATGCAACTTATTCCATAAACTCAGAGACTTCTGCAAGAACATCCAACCCTCTTCTTCTTCTTTGCCTGGAAGTTAAAGGTCTTCTGGGTTTCCTGATGACTAACTTGAACCTTAAGTTGATAAGTGCCCTGATTAGCTTCTTGTTCCTCTTTTTCAACTTTTCATTAGCCTTTTCCACTTTTTCCATTTGTAGAGATAAGGTTGAGTTCATACTGGTTTTGAGTTTGACTTGTTCCTTTAGAATATCATTCTCAGTTTTGATATGTCTATTAAGTACTTCCAGCTCATACCTATCCCTTCTTAACACATCTATTTCGGATAGTGGAGGACTAGGGGTTCTATCTCTACTCTCTGAAGCTTTCCTTTCCAATGTTTCAACATAGTCATAAACTTCTTGCTGTGCAGGGTCAATTTCAGGGATTTCTTCATTAAAATATTCTTCAACATCTTCTTCAATAGATGTTTCCTCATCTTCTATGTTTATCACCCCTATTTGTTTGATCTGTGTTTTCCTTAGTTTCCCCCTGATTCTATGGCTTCTTCTTGGCTGGGATGATCCCTCTCCTTTTTCTGTGGCAGATTTTCTGATTACCCTCTCTTTCTTAAGTTGTCTCTTAATTTGAGTCAACTTCTCAGAGATTATTTCTTCACTACTTTCCTGTACTGTTTTGTCAATTTCAATTTTAGAGGCTCTCCATTTTTTGCTTCTCCTTGTAGGCTGATGTTCAGGCGAGGGCTCTTTTTGTTCCTCAAAGTGATTTCTTACCAAGAAATTATCCCAAGTGTCTTTTGTTTTGGCTAAATGGTGTTCAATTAAAATCTTAACCAAGCCATGATGGTATAGAGTTGTCTCTAGGAATTGGACTCTCCTTTGAACACCAGAAGCCATCTTTTTTAAACTTTGACGCAAGAAATAGGGCAAATTTAACTCTTCCTCCAGAAAATGCATTATCAACCTAATATGGTAAACATAAAATGTGCCATATCTACCTTCACAAGTGATAAATTTTTGTAGAATAAGCAATATGTTTCTCCATTTATTTTTTAATGCAGAACTTGGAATTCCCTTTTTAAACATAGTGACATCCATACCTGGTGATTTTAGGATTTTCTTCCATGATTCATTATGAAATTCTCTGTTTTTAAACCATCTTTCTCCATGTCTAAGCAATCCTATTGCTTCTGCAATAAAAACCTCTATGACAGTGAATTTAACATCTCCAACTTCAACCTCGGCTCCTTTGAATGACCTTGCAAATGTTTTAGTAACTTCTTTGTGGAAGCCATTAAATTTCTCAAGAAATTGTAGCCATCCTACCTGTTGCAACATTTCTCTACTTTGAGGGTATCCTTCCAGGTATTTTGTGCCCACTGGTTCAGTTCTTACAATGAGGCCCATAATTCCTTCTTCAATCTTCAGATTAGTACTCTTTCTGCTCACGGAAACAATAACTTCAACCTTCAAACTGATATACCTCTGGTTCACGGTGATAGTGCTTCAATCTTCAAACTGATATATCTCTGCTTCACGGTGACAATGGCTTCAAATTCCAAACTGATATACCTCTGGTTCACGGTGATAGTGCTTCAATCTCTGCTCATGGTGATAGTGGTTTGATATTTCAAACTGATATACCTCTGCTCACGGTGATAGTGGTTCAATATTTCAAACTGATATACCTCTGCTCACGGTGATAAAGATACCTCTATTTTGCGGAATGAAATGATGAAGGGCTGGCTACGGAATGGAGTAATAGGAAGTGGTTACGGAACGAGTTAATGAAGTGAGGTGAAGAAAACAAATCAATGAGTGAAAAGACTGCGGAGATTTTTTTTCAACGGATTCAAAAATCATCATTAAATGATTTGGCTGGGTGACGTGAGAAAATCAAACACTTCAGCCTTTTAACCGCTTAAATGATGATCGGGTATAGAATTTGAAATGAAATATTTTTATCCAAAGTTTGCGGAGGGTATATTTGGCATGATCAATAAAAATAATCAAAACAACTTTTCGAATGATTCATAACTAGACTATACTAAAGTTTTTATGAAATGCCATTATAATCAGAACTTTTTACCTTTGCTTTTCATTTTCTTTTTGTGGTCTTTGTATACTTTGTTCTCCTCTGGAAGAGTCTTCATAATCCTTCTTGATTCTTCTTATTCATGGATATACTGGATCATCTTGTTGCAATTCAAATGTTTTTTGATCAGTGCCTTCAGGATCTGTAGCTGCAGAATGACTGTCTGGCTGCGGAAAGTCTGATTAGCTGCAGAATATCTGTTTAGCTGCAGAATGTACCTGTAGAGAATTTTAATCATGGAATGGAGTGGTTTGGAATATACATAGAATATTTTATGGAATGAGTGAAGATAGATGATGAAACATGGTATAATGGAATATGTGTGAAGTGAATGATGGAATGGGATGGATTCAATTTTCACCCTATCTTTTCTGTATAAACATGCCAATCAATGATTGGTTTTCATGTTTATACTTTTATTTATTTATTTTTATTTTTTTTAATTTTTTTTTTTTTTCAAAGAGAAATGCTTCAGAAAATTTAATCAAGTTGATGAAGAAGAGAGATTCTTCTTCATTAACTTCACATCACTGCTTTCTTGGAACTTCTTGACAAATTCTTCTCTTGAGAGTGGTTTGTGATACAACTTCAATCTATGACCATTCATAAGAAAAGTGACCTCTTCTTCATCTATTGTCCTGATTTTTACTGCTCCATTGTCAAAAATTTCAACAATTTCATATGGCCCAAGCCAATGTGTTTGAAATTTACCTTGAAAATCCTTGAATTTTGAATCAAACAAGAGAGCCCAGTCACCTTTTTTGAACTTCTTCTCCTTGATGTACTTGTCATGCCATCTAGTCCTTTGCTGTTGGACTAGACTTGTTTTCTAAACTACATCTTGTGTGATCTCATCCAATTCATTAATTTGCTCCAATCTATGCTTTTGTGCCTCCGTTAAATCAAGTCCTAGCTGAACTGCCATTTTGAAAGTTTGAATCTGGAACTCTATGGGAAACAAAAATTTCTTTCCATAAACAAGTTCATAAGGAGTATGACCTGTTGTGTTTCTCCATGTAGTTCTGTAGGCCCACAAGGCTTCAGGAAGCCTATCTACCCAATCTCTTCTATGTAAATGAACAGTCTTTGTTAGGATTCCTTCAATGACCTTATTAGTAGATTCCACTTGACCATTTGCTTGTGGATGGTAAGGAGTAGATTTTCTATGCCTGATTTTGTATCTCTCCATCATTTGCTCCACTAGCCTTGATGTAAATTGAGCTCCTTGATCTGTAACAATTTCCCTTGGGACACAAAAATGAGTAAAAATATCCTCAAAAAGAAAAGTAACTACAGATGCTTCATTAGCAACAAGTAATGGCTTGGCTTCTACCCATTTGGTAACATAATCAGTGCAAACTAATATATATCTCTTTTGTCTTGATGGAGGACTAATAGGTCCTACAAAATACAAAGCCCATTTTTCAAAAGGTTCAATATGTACCTGAGGTTGTAATGGCATCTCACCTGAAGGAGAAGGTTTCCCTACCCTTTGGCAACTGTCACACCTTTTGACATACTCTTTAGCATCTTTAAACAAGGATGGCCAATAATATCCTAAATTAAGAATCTTATAGGCTGTCCTCTTATCAGCAAAGTGTCTGCCACAAGGTTCATCATGACATGCTTTGAGAATCTCAGGCATCTCATCTTCACGAACACACCTTCTAATGATCAAATCTGGACCTGTCTTGTACAACTCATTAGCAACCCATGAATATTTTGCATTGTCATAAATGATTTTTCTTTTATCCCTTGCATTCATTATTGAAGGAAATTTTCCTGAAACTAAATAATTAGCAATGTCAGCAAACCAAGGAGTTTGAGTAGAAATTGCAAAAAGATATTCATCAGGAAATTGATCTTCAACTGGAGTGTCATCTTTGATGTTTTGGAGTCTAGATAGGAAATCGGCTACTGTGTTTTGTTTTCCAGGCCTATCTAGAATGGTAATGTTGAATTCTTGTAAAAGAAATAACCATCTTATGACTCTGCCATTAGTAATTGATTTGTTCATTAAGTATCTAATTGCAGAATGATCAGTGTGAACAAAAGTTTCATAGCCTGTTATATAGTGTCTGAATTTGTTTATGGCATGAACAACAGCTAAAAACTCTTTTTCAGTTACAGTATAGTTTAAATCTGCAGGAGTCAAATTTTTACTGGTATAATAGATGGCATAAGGAATCAAGTCTTTCTGCCCCAATACTGCTCCTAGAGCTGTATCGGAGGCATCTGTGGAGATATGAAAAGGTAATTTCAGTTAGGTCCCCTTAATATAGGTGCTTCAGAAATTTTTGTTAATAGGGACTCAAAGGCTAACTGGAAATCAGAAGTCCATTTGAATTCACAATCTTTGGTGAGTAATTTGAAGAGTGGAGATGCTATTTTGGTGAAGTTTTCTATAAATCTCCAATAATATCCTGTAAATCCTAGAAAACTCCTTACATCTCTTTGACAACTTGGAATAAATAGGTTAGAGATGACTTCAACTTTTGACTCATCAACTCTAATCCCATCCCCTGAAATGTGATGCCCTAAAACAATACCTTCAGTAAACATCATAAAACATTTTTCATGACTAAGTGAAAGATTTGCTTCTTGACATCTCTTTAAAACTTTTTCCAAATTTTCTAAAGCTTCTTCAAATGTATTTCCATAAACTGTGAAATCATCCATGTATACTTCTACACAATCATGTATTAGATCTGAAAAAATTCCTAATACTGCCCTTTGGAATGTTGCAGGTGCATTGCATAATCCAAATGGCAATACTCGGTAAGCATAGGTACCCCAAGGACAGGTAAATGTAGTTTTGTCTTGATCTTCAAGTGCTACTTGGATTTGGTTGTAACCACTAAACCCATCTAAGAATGAGAAGTACTTTTTGCCAGCTAATGTATCTAACACTTGATCTATGAAAGGTAAAGGAAAATGGTCTTTAAGAGTAGCTTTGTTTAGTTCTCGGTAGTCAACACATACCCTCCATTTACCATTTTTCTTTGGCACAATTACCAAAGGAGAAACCCACTGACTATCTGAAATGGGATAGATGAAATTGACATTTAACAATTTTTGCAATTCTTCTTTAACAATCTCCCTAAGATTTGGATTCATCCATCTTTGAGGTTGTCTGATTGGTTTGCAATTTTCCTCTATATAGATGTGATGAGTGCAAGTCTTGGGGCTTATCCCTTTCATGTCAGTGTATTCCCATGCATATGCAGAAGAATGTCTCTATAATACTTTGACTAACTCTTCTTGTTGAGATTTTTCTAGGTTCTTGTTTATGTTCAAAGTTTTGCCTGGAAAAATTTCACTTGTAGAGCTACCAAATTTGTCCATAGAATGAAGAGACATCTGCCTAGATGACAAAAATTCAATATTGGATCCCTCTTGAAATGATTCATGTTTATGTTCTGGAGAGGATTCAAAATTTTCTAGAGTATTCAGAATTTGATTATCTTCACTAATTTCTAAAATTGTGAAGAGAGGTTGTAAATCTTCTTCATCCTCTATCCATTGAGTGTCATCTAGATCTGTAATTGTCCTAGCTGGAGGATATAAAGTGAATTTCTTAGTTTAACTACCATCAGAGATATACATATCACCGGATCTACAACTAATAAAAGCATCAGCTGTAGCCAACCAAGGTCTTCCTAATATAACATGATGGCCTCCTAGATTATTCTTAGGAGTTAGGATCATGAAATCCACAGGGTACTCCCAAGAATCTAGGGACACTGGAATGTCTTCTATTACCCCATCTGGTTTGATCACAGATCTATCTGCTAATTGTAATAGTGTAGGTGTAAAGAGAAGATTAGGAAGTTTCAGTTTGTCCATGATTTGTCTACTCATGATATTTATTGCTGCTCCTAAATCAATGAGTGTGTTTTGAATTTCAATTCCATTGATGTGAATTTTGAAAACTGGATTTCCTGGGTCAAGATACTTTGGAATAGAAATCTTGCCCATCATAATGTCTGCTATTTGTCCTACCAGTTGAATTTTCTTTGTTTCTCTTATTCTTTTTCTTGTTGTCTTCATACTCAACTCCTTTATTTTTTTGGCTAAAATTGGAATTTCCTTAATGGTTTGTAATAATGGAATTTTTATGCAAACATTTCTCAGCTCATCCAGGAAATCATAATTAGGCAGCATGATTTGTTTTTCTACACCTCTATCAATTTGTAGTCTTTCTGGAAAGGGAGGTATAGAAGTAGATGTAGATGGTTGCTCTAATACAGGAGTTGAATTTATTGGATCTTTTTGCTTTAATTTTTCAGTGTTTGGGTCTTGAAAGGATGTGTCTTCCTCAAGACTTTTATTCACTCGTAGAGAGTCTTCCTCAGAGTTATCTTGTTCTTGTATAATCACAGAAGGTTTCCTCTTTTCAAGTATTCTTCCAGACCTAAGTTGAACATCACTAAGGTCTAGAGGAGTAATTAAATAAGTTGGAAACTGTTGGCCTTCTATCATGTATGTATTCTGAGGGTTCTTATTATTGGGATTTGGTATGGGTTGAGCAGGCAATTGATTTGATTTTTGAGGGAATGGTAATGGGAGTGGTTGATTTTGATGTGGTTGGTTCTGATGATGTTGTTGAGGATTTTGTTGAAGATTTTGAGGAAAATTTTGTTGAGGATTTTGAGGATAAAAATGTGGATATGGTGGATAGGATGGTGGATACTGATAATATGGAGAGTATCTACCATAGGGACCTTGTGATCCTTGTGCCCAAGCTTGAGATTGATTTTGAAATTGGGGCCAGGGTTGCTGCCAAGAATTCCAAGGTGAAGGTTGATTATACATTTGATCATGGAATCCTTGTGTCTGAGGAGGTCCACACTTGAGTCTTCTAGATACAAAAATTGAGGAGCCTGTCTTGTTGAATCTGTGGAGTTTCCTCTACAGTGACTTTGAGACCGGAAGAAGGACAATTCTTGGTCTCATGTTTTTCAGAACAAATGACACAGGTCTCTACAACTTTTATATCCAAAGGACACTCTCTCAAGGCATGTTTCTTTCTACATTTAGGACAAAAGATTGCCAAGGCATCAGATTCAACTTTTTGCTTGTTTTGTATCTTAAGGGTGTCTATTTGTTCACTAAGACTCCCTAAGATGTCAGATTTAAAATCATCAAGCATGTCTCCTATTTCTGATCTACTACTTACTGTCCCAGAAGCAGACTTACTTGCCTTGCAAGAGTAGGGTCTCTTGGTCCTTTTACAGTTTTAGATTTCCCTCTTGAAAGGTTGATACATAATTCAGCTATTTCAGGTAATGTGAGCTGTGATATATCCCCTTTTTCCATCATGTTAAGGATATCCAACCATTCATCCCTAATTGTTTTCAACAAAAGAGCTTTTAAGGTGTCTTGATCTAAGTTTTCCATTTTTGCTCTTTTGATGTTGTAATGAAATCTCTCCAACAAATCTTCCAAGTTTTCATCTTCTTTTTGTAACATCTTAAACACTTCCTCCTTATGATTGACTGGCATACAATAATCAAATACCTCTCTAGAAATGCTTGTTTCATGTCTTCCCATGTCCTAATAGAACTATTGATCAAACTCATAAACCACTTCAATGTTGCTCCTTTCAATGTTGAAGGAAATAGTTTAAGTTTTTGAGCATCTTGTAAGTAGTCATAAGTTCTACATAGGACTTCAAATTCAAATAAGAAGGTTTCAGGATCTTCAGTTTTAAGTCCATAGAAGTTTGGAAGGACAGAGGGTGAAATGTTTTTCATGGTTGTATTGGTTTCTTCATCAATTATAGGGAACCCAAAAGAGCTTCCTATTCTACCTCTTCTTCCATCTGCACCTCTACCTCCTTCTCCTCTACCTCTACCTCTACCCCCAAATAGTGTGTGTTCTCCATTAAAGACTCCTCCTCCTCCTTCTTCTGCCATGGTTGACTCTCCTGTGGAAGTGGAAAGGTTTGTGTCCCTAACAGGAGTTTTTAGATCTTCTTCTATGGTAGGTTCAATGGATGAAGTGGAAGGTTTCTCTAATGGAATAGTTGACCTTAGATCTTCTAGAAGTCCAGGATCAGGAGAGGATGGAAGATGGGTTTGAGTTGAAGGTGTACTAGCTCTGGATCTAGATGAAACAAGTGGTGTTCTAGAAATCAAACTTCTGCCTCTGCTGCTTATAAATCTTCCCCTTGAATCTCTCTCCCTACGCATATAATTGTTTTTGGATACTAAGAAACAAAGGTTACCTAGTTTCACTTCCCCGGCAACGGCGCCAAAATGTTTGGTCTCAATCTAGTCTCCTAAATTGAGCTCATTTAATTGTCAACCAGGGTTGGTAAACTGCTGAAGTGAAGTGCACCGTATGTGCCTAGGTGTTTGTCTCTTAATGCGTTGTGTTTAGTGTTTTATGATGTTTTTGGTCTTTTGTGATGATTTATGATGTTTTTGGTCTTTTGGTAGTTTTATGTTCACAAGGAAAATGACTGGAAAGCTAGTGGAAAGAAGCTAATGATTGAAAACAGAGTGAAGCCTAATTGGTTGATGACAAGTGAAAAATGCAAAGGCAAATACTGAAACAAGATCAAACCTAAACTATGACTAAGAAAAATACCAAGCTTGATAATGACTTTAAGAAAATGAATCAAAACATAAACTTAACTTGTCCAATTCTTTTATCAAAGGTATTTTGAAAGAGATTGAGAAATGGTCAGCTAAGTATACAAATTCTCCTAACTAAACAACTAAACAATCAGCTTATAATGAGACAACATTTTATCCATGATTAAAGATTTGTGGAAACATGTTTGGAGAAAAATATTGTTGACATCATAAGATCTTCTACTCTAAGACTAGCTCCTAACTTTATTCTACAATTTAGTTTGACACCTCTACACTTCACTCAAAGGTTATAGATTTTTTTAGAATAATCTTTTGAGGAAAGGTTTGTGTGTGAGATGATAAAGGAAGTTGCAAAAGTACCTCAGGCCTTGGAATGATACTGTCTTCTGTTCATATGGTTATGAATCAATTATAGATTTGGAACAAGAAGAGGTTTTGTAAATAATGAAGGCTATTTGGTTAAGTTTAACAACTGAAGTAATCTAATATGCAGTGGATGACAACTAAATGTGGAGTGAAAATGCAATGAGTTAAGCTAAAACTGAACTTAAGATGTCACTAGTCTAAAACAGTGTTGAACTAACAAGTCATTATCAAACTCAAAACAAAATAACAGAGCATGAGTTGAATGCAATTAGACTCCGGAGTATCCTAACTAAGCTATCATGCATTATTCTATGGAATTATACAGTCTGTTTGTCCATCATGATTGGTATTTTGGAAGAGTTTCTTAGAACAATCATAACTGTACAATTCAGTGCAAATGCAAACATAAAGACTGAAAGCAATTAAAAACTAAGATATCATAGCTATCTCCTACCCATCATTATGATTTTTTGGAAGAGCATTTTAAGAGCAAGAACAACTATGGTACTTAGTGCAAACACACAACTGAAGCATTCATTATCACAGACATGTTTTAGACATCATAAGGATTTTTTGGAAGAGTTTCTTCTTTTGGAAGAGTGTTTAGAACAAGTATAACTGTGATAGTGAACAAAAGAAATTACAATTAAATCCTACAACACTATAGCCATTTCCCATTCATTATCATGATCTTTTGGAAGAGTTTCTTCTTTTGGAAGAGTTTTTAGAACAAGTATAACTATAGTGGCTAATGAAATTAACTATGAACTCAAACTTCAAAAACGTAAAGACAACTAAGATACTTATCTAAATTACGCAAGTAAAACTGTGCAGGAGGTAGGGGCCCTCTACCACCAGACGGAATCTAACTCCAAATCAAATCAACGCTTTCAAAGCAATAATGTCTTCTTCATTAAAGGAAAAATAACTTGAACAGAGTAGTCTGCGTCTTTAGAAATATAGCATGAAATCTAAGCAAAATCCAGAGCAAAATCTAGCCTATCTCTCGGTTTCCCAAGTGTTTTTATAACAAATTTACATAACAAGACTTGCAAAAATTCGAGGATCATTGTCTTTCCTTATCGAAATCATACTAGGACTCTTAAAGTGGCAGCGTAAAAAGTAAAAGGACATCTGGACTAAGACAGTCCTATTAGAAATCTACTTCCTTAAATGAGTTCCCACGTACCAAAACCATATCCAGAATTCGGTTTTTCCTTCATGGTGAGCAACGAACAATGTAGACATGACGTGGAATATACCCATATGCGGTTTTTCTTGAGAAGCCACCTGGAACATGCCTAAACGTGAAGACAGCTGCAGAATTTCCGGTTAGCTACGGAATGTCTGCATTCTGCAGCTAGTTCCGGTCAAAATGCATTACAATGACAAAAATCACAAAACTTAGCGAGTCAGTCATGTTAATCATTCTAAAAGTAATTTTAACTAAATTCATTGATCAATTGGATCTGGGATAACAATGGACAAGGGAAAATGAGGTAAAGTAAGATTGAAGAAAGCACAATTTTGAGGCTCAACAGTAACCATCACATCTCTTCTCAGGGATACGGTACCAGTGCCCTAGCTCGTCCATTTCCATTATTTCTATAAGCATGTTTCAGTCAGTTGTTTTGTAACACATCTCATAAGCCTGTAGCTACCACATCTATTCTCAGAGATAATTCTACCAGCACTCTAGCTGTTTATTTCCATTCTGCCTATAAACAACTTTCAGTTATGTAAAATAGTTTAGAGGCCTGTAGCCACCACATCTCTTCTCAGAGATATGCTACCAGTGCCCTAGCTTGTTTATTTAGTGATTTGATTTTTTAAATAAAATGAAGCATTATTTCCACTTCATCTCTGTATCTATGGCTATATGTGTATTCTAATGTGTTCCTGCATAAATCCGGATCAATGGTATCAGAGGGATCTACTCTTTCTCTATTTTTCTTTGCATGTCCCCAATGTGGCCAGGGTATAATGAGTTTCAACCTCGCAAACCCCAACGACCCCCCATGGCAGAAGGAAAGAAGGATGAGGGAGCAGTAGATCCTATCAAAATATACCTCTAGGAGGACCTAGATAAACAAAGGAGCGCGATGATGGATAAATTTTCCCAGATCCTTCAACAGTTGCCCACCAGCAGCACATATACATCCAGCACGTCCGCCAACATGTCCGCGACAACCTGGAAAAATCCAATACCAAGTTCAGCAGAATTTTCCCCTCGTGGAGGAACTTAACGCAATGGGGACCATTAATTCCTAAGGAGGGAGGAATGCTCCAGGTGGATATCAGTGGCCTCCCACCTATTCCATTTGGACCCGCAACATCAATTCTTTCAGTTTTTCATCTTCAGCACAACTTACTATTTTTAGTAGGTTTCGGGGCCTGCACTCCTGAAGCATTTTTGGGGCACTAATGATCCAAGTGGATATTGGTTGCCACTCACTGGTTCCATTTGAACCCCCACAATCAATTCTTTCAGTTTGTAAGCTTCAGCACAACTTACTATTTTTAATAGTTTTTCAAGTCCTGAACTTCAGGAGCCATTTTGAGGCCCTAAAAGATGCTTTTTGGAAAAACTGAGAGCAACATGGGCTATGGACCAATATTTCTCACTCAAAAGTTGTATTCCTCAGATAGATATTTCTAACGAGCTATTGAGCGCATAAAACAGATATCGGATGCAAAAGTTACATCCCCGGGAAGTTGAAACACCAATTTACCCAAATGGGAGCCACATTTTTGGCGCTTCATCTCCTAGGGTTAGGTTTTTGGATGTTTATAATTTTACATTGTTTCTCAACAATAAATAGGCCTTTGAGCCTCATTGTAAGGCAGTTCAGGGGTTGGTATCCATCACATCTCTTCTCATGGATATGCTACCAGTGCCCTAGCTTGTACATTTCCATTATTACTATAAGCATGTTTCAGTCAGTTGTTTTGTAACACGTCTCATAGACCTGTAGATGCCACATCTCTTCTCAAAGATAAGTCTACCAGCACCCTAGATTTTTATTTCCATTCTATCTGTAAACATATTTCATTTCTGTAACACAGTTCAGAGGCCTGTAGCCACCACATCTCTTCTTAGAGATACGCTACAAGCGCCCTAGCTTGTTTATTTCAGTGATTTGATTTTTTAAATAAAATTAAGCATTATTTCCAGTGCATATCTGTATCTGTGGCTATATATGTATTCTGTTGTGTTCCTGCATAAATCTAGATCAGTGGTATCAGAGGGGCCTGCTCTTTCTCTGTTTTTCTTTACATGTCCCCAGCGCAGCCATTGTATAAGGAGTTTCAACCTCGCAAACCCCAACGACCCCCCATGGTGGAAGGAAAGAAAGATCAGGGAACAGTAGATCCTATCAAAATATAGCTCGAGGAGGGCCTCAAGAAACAGAGGAACGAGATGATGGATAAATTTTCCCAGATACTTCAACAACTTCCCACCAGTGGCACATCTATATCCAACACGTCAGCCAAGAGGTCTGCGATAACCTACACAAATCCAATACCAAGTTCAGCAGAATTTGCCCCTCATGGAGGAACTTAATGCGATGGGGAACATTGCTTCCTAAGGAGGGAGGAATGTTCTAGGCTGATATCAGTGGCCTCCCACCTACTCCATTTGGACCCGCAACATCAATTCTTTCAGTTTTTCAGCTTCAGCACAACTTACTATTTTTAGTAGGTTTGGAGTCCTGCACTCCCGGAGCCTTTTTGGGGCACTAATGATCTAGGTGGATATTGGTGGCCACTCACCAATTCCATTTGAACACCCACTATCAATTATTTCAATTTGTAAGATTCAACACAAATTACTATTTTTAGTATTTTTTGGGTCCTGAACTTCCAAAGTTGTTTTGAGGCATTAAATGAATTTTTTTGGGGAAACTGGGAGCAACATGCATTTTTAATTGATGTTTCTCACTCAAAATTTGTATTCCTTGGATAGATATTTCTAATGAGCTATTGAGCATGTCAAGCAGAGATTGGAAGCAAAAGTTACAGCCTAGAAAGTTGAAATACCAATTTACCCAAATGGGATCCACATTTTTGGCGATTCATCTCCTAGGGTTAGGTTTTTGGATGTTTAGTATTTTGCATTGTTTCTCTATTTTTCTTTGCATGTCCCTAGCGCGACCAGGGTATAAGGAGTTTCAACCTCACAAACCCTGATGACCCCCCATGGCGGAAGGAAAGGAATACGAGGGAGTAGTAGATCCTCTCAAAATATTTCTCGAGGAGGCCCTCGAGAAACAGAGTAATGCGATGATGGATAACTTTTCCCATATCCTTCAACGGCTACCCACCAGCAACACATCTATATCTAGCATGTCCGCCAACATGTCCGTGACAACCTGGAAAAATCTAATACCAAGTTCAATAGAATTTTCCACTCATGGAGGAACTTAACGCAATGGGGACTACTGCTTCCTAAGTAGGGAGGAACGATCTAGGTGGATATCGGCGGCCACCCACCTATTCCATTTGGACCCATAGCATCAATTCTTTCAGTTTTTCAGCTTCAACACAGCTTACTATTTCTAATATGTTTCGAGGTCCTGCACTCCCGGAGCCATTTTGGGGCACTAATGATCCAGGTGGATATTGGTGGCCACCCACCAATTCAATTTGAACCCCCACCATCAATTCTTTCAGTTTGTAAGCTTCAGCACAACTTACTATTTTTAGTAGTTTTTCGGGTCTTGAACTTCCGAAGCCGTTTTGAGGCCCTAAACAACTTTTTTGGGGAAATCGGGAGCAACATGCATCATAGATTGATGTTGCTCACTCAAAATTTGTAATCCTCAGATAGATATTTCTAACGAGCTATTGAGTGCATTGAACGGAGATTGGAAGCAAAAGTTACGTCCCTGGGAAGTTGAAACACCAATTTACCCAAATGGGACCCACATTTTTAGCGCTTCATCTCCTAGGGTTAGGTTTTTGGATGTTTAGGATTTTACATTATTTCTCAACAATAAATATTCCTTTGAGCCTCATTCTAAGGAAGTTCAGGGGCTGGTAGCCATCACATCTCTTCTCATGGATAAGCTACCAGTGCCCTAGCTCGTCCATTTCCATTATTTCTATAAGCATGTTTCAATCAGCTGTTTTGTAACACAGGTCATAGGCCTGTAGCCGCCACATCTCTTCTCAGAGATAAGTCTACCATCACTCTAGCTGTTTATTTCCATTCTATCTATAAATAGATTTCAGTTCTTTAACACAATTCAGAGGCCTGTAGCTGCCACATCTCTTCTCAGAGATACGCTACCAGTGCCTTAGCTTGTTTATTTCAGTCATTTGATTTTTTTAATAAAATGAAGCATTATTTCCGTTGCATATCTGTATCTATGGCTATATGATTATTCTGATGTGTTCCTGCACAAATCTGTATCATTGGTATCATAGGGGTGTTCTCTTTCTCTATTTTTCTTTGCATGTCCCCAGTGCAGCCAGGGTATAAGGAGTTTCAACCTCGCAAACCCCGACAACCCCCCATGGCAGAAGGAAAGAAAGACGAAGGAGCAGTAAATCCTATCAAAATATAGCTCGAGGAGGCCCTAGAGAAATAGAGGAACGTGATGATGGATAACTTTGCCCAGATCCTTCAATGGCTGCCCACTAGCGAGACATATACATCCAGCACGTCTGCCAATAGGTCTGCGACAACTTGGAAAAATCCAATACCAAGTTCAGCAGAATTTGCCCCTCATGGAGGAACTTAACGCAATGGGGACCATTGCTTCCTAAGGAGGGAGGAATGATCTAGGTTGATATCGGTGGCCTCCCACCTATTTCATTTGGACCTACAGCATCAATTTCTTCATTTTTTTAGCTTCAGCACAACTTACTATTTTTAGCAGGTTTCGGGATTTTGCACTCCCAAAGCCGTTTTTGGGCACTAATGATCCAGGTCGATATTGGTGGCCACCCCCCGATTCCTTTTGAACCCCCACCATCAATTCTTTCAGTTTGTAAGCTTCATCACAACTTACTATTTTTAGTAGTTTTTCAGGTCCTGAACTTCCAAAGAAGTTTTGAGGCCCTAAACAACGTTTTTTTGGGGTAACCGAGAGCATCTTGGATCGTAGACAAATTTTGTTCACTCAAAAGTTTTAGTCCTCGGATAGATATTTCTAACGAGGTATTGAGTGCGTCAAACGGAGATCATATGCAAACTTTACATCCCTGGGAAGTTGAAACACCAATTTACCCAAACGGGACCCACACTTTTGGCACTTCATCTTCTAGGGTTAGGTTTTTGGATGTTTAGGATTTTAAATTGTTTCTCAACAATAAATAGGCCTTAGAGCCTCATTGTAAGATATTTCATGGGTTGGTAGCCTTCACATATCTCCTCAGGGATACGTTACCAGTGCTCTAGCTCGTCCATTTCCATTATTTGTATGAGCATGTTTCAGTCAGTTGTTTTATAACTCAGCTCATAGCCCTATTGTCGCCACATCTCTTCTCATAGATAAGTCTACCAGCACCCTAGATATTTATTTCCATTTTGTCTGTAAACATCTTTCAGAAATCATCATTGCACCCGTAGGCTCCTCGTAGCCACCACATCTCTTCTCTCCTTCCCCAGATACGCCCCCATGTGTTGCCCTACCTTATTTATTTTACCATTTGATTTTTTTAATAAAATGAAACATTATTTCTAATCGCATCTATATTCATGGTTATATTTTTATTCTGCTTTTCCGTACAAATCGATCGTTGATATTAGAGGGGTTCCATTTTTTCTCATTTTTTCTTTTCGTACGTCTCTTCAGTCACTGATGTATAAGGAGTTTCAACCTTGCAAACCCCGACGACCCCCCATGGTGGAAGGAAAGAAATATGAGAGAGAAGTAAATCCTATCAAAATATAGCTCGAGGAGGCCCTTAAGAAATAGAGGAACGCGATGATGGATAACTTTTCCCAGATCCTTCAATGGTTGCCCACTAGCGGGACATCTACATCCAGCACGTCTGCCAACGGGTCTGTGACAACCTGGAAAAATCCAATACCAAGTTCAGCAGAATTTTCCCCTCATGGAGGAACTTAACGCAATGGGGACCATTTCTTCCTAAGGAGGGAGGAATGATCTAGGTGGATAACGGTGGCCTCCCACCTATTCCATTTGGACTCAGAGCATCAATTCTTTCAGTTTTTCAACTTCAGCACAACTTACTATTTTTAGTAGGTTTCAGGATCCTGCACTCCTGGAGCCATTTTGGGGCACTAATGATCCAGGCAGATATTGGTGGCCACCCACCGATTCCATTTGAACCCCCACCATCAATTCTTTCAGTTTGTAAGCTTCAACACAACTTACTATTTTTAGTAGTTTTTTGGGTCCTGAACTTCCGGAGCCGTTTTGAGGCCCTAAACAACGTTTTTTGGGAAAACAAAAAGCAACATGGGATAGATCTTTCTAAAAATCTATTGCGCACTTCAAACGGAGATCGGATGCAAAACTTACATCCCCGAGAAGTTGAAACACCAATTTACCCAAACGGGACCCACATTTTTGGCGCTTCATCTCCTAGGGTAAGATATTTGGATGTTTAGGATTTTACATTGTTTCTCAACAATAAATAGGCCTTCAAGCCTTATTCTAAGACATTTTAGAGGCTTTTAGCCATCACATCTCTTCTAAGGGATACGCTACCACTACCCTAGCTCATCCACTTCCATTATTTCTATAAGCATGTTTCAGTCAATTGTTTTGTAACACAGCTCATAGGCCTATAGTCACCACATCTCTTCTCAAAGATAAGTCTACCAGTGCCATAGTTGTTCATTTCCATTCTGACTGTAAACAAATTTTAGTTCTATAACACATTTTAGAGGTCTATATCCGCCACATCTCTTCTCAGAGATAAACTACCAGCGCCCTTGCTTGTTTATTTCAAACCTTTGATTTTTTTAATAAAATGAAGCATTATTTCTGCTGCATCTTTGTATCCATGACTATATGTTTATTCTGTTGCATTCCTGCTTAAATCTGGATCAATGGTATCAAAGGGGTCTGCTCTTTTTTTGTTTTTCTTTGCATGTCCCCAGCGCGACCAGGGTATAAGGAGTTTCAACCTCGCAAACCCCGAAGACCCCCCATGGCGGAAGGAAAGAAAGATGAGGGAGCAGGAGATCCTATCAAAATATAGCTCGAGGAGGCCCTCAAGAAACATAGGAACGTGATGATGGATAAATTTTCCAAGATCCTTCAATGGCTGCCCACCAGCGGGACATCTACATCCAGCACATCTGCCAACAGGTCCGCGACAACGTGGACAAATCCAATACCAAGTTCAGCAAAATTTTCCCCTCATGGAGGAACTTAATGAAATTGGGACCATTGCTTCCTAAGGAGGGAGGAATGATCCATTTGGATATCGGCGGTCTCCCACCTATTCCATTTGGAACCGCAGCATCAATTCTTTCAGTTTTCAGCTTCAACACAACTTACTATTTTTAGCAGGTTTTGAGGTACTGCACTCCCGGAGTCGTTTTGGGGCACTAATGATCCAAGTGGATATTTTTGGCCTCCCACTGATTCCATTTGAACCCCCACCATTAATTCTTTCAGTTTTTAAGCTTCAGCACAACTTACTATTTTTAGTAGTTTTTCAGGTCTTGAAGTTCCGGAGTCGTTTTGAGGCACTAAACAATGTTTTTTGGGGAAACCGGGAGCAACATTGGACATATTTGGATGTTGCTTAGTCAAAAGTTGTAGTCCTCAGATAGATATTTCTAACAAGCTATTGAGCGCATCAAACAGATATCGGATGCAAAAGTTACGTCCCCAGGAAGTTGAAACACCAATTTACCAAAACGAGAGCCACATTTTTGGCGCTTCATCTCCTAGGGTTAGGTTTTTGGATGTTTAGGATTTTACATTGTTTCTCAACAATAAATAGGTCTTTGAGCCTCATTGTAAGATATTTTAGGGGCTGGTAGCCATCACATATCTTCTCAGGGATACTCTACCAGTGCCCTGGCTCATCCATTTCCATTATTTCTATAAGCATGTTTCAATCAGTTGTTTTGTAACACAACTCATTGGCCTATAGCAGCCACATCCCTTCTTAGAGATAAGTCTACCATCTCCCTAGATGTTCATTTCCATTCTGTCTGTAAACAAATTTTAGTTCGGTAACACAGTTCAGAGGCTTGTAGCCACCACATCTCTTCTTAGAGATACGCTACCAGCGCCATAGCTTGTTTATTTTAGTCATTTGATTTTTTTAATAAAATGAAGCATTATTTCTGCTACATATTTGTATCTATGGCTATATCTGTATTCTATTGTGTTCGTGCATAAATTTGGATCAATGGTATCATAGGGGTTTGCTCTTTCTCTGTTTTTCTTTGCATGTCCCCAGCGCGGCCAGGGTATAAGGAGTTTCAACCTCACAAACCCTGATGACCCCCCATTGATGAAGGAAAGAAAGATGAGGGAGAATTATATCCTATCAAAATATAACTCAAGGAGGCCCTCGAGAAACAGAGGAACGCGATGATGGATAACTTTTCCCAAGTCCTTCAATGGTTGCCCACCAGCAGCACGTCTACATCCAGCACGTCCGCCAACAGGTCCGCGACAACCTGGACAAATCTAATACCAAGTTCAGAAAAATTTTCCCCTCATGGAGGAACTTAACTCAATGGTGACCATTGCTTCCTAAGGAGGGAGGAATGATCCAGGTGGATATTGGTCGCCTCCCACCTATTCCATTTGGACCCGCAACATCAATTCTTTCAGTTTTTCAGCTTCAGCACAAGTTACTATATTTACTAGGTTTCAAGGTTGTGCACTCCCGGAGTCATTTTGGGGCACTAATGATCCAGGTGGATATTGGTGGGCACCCACCGATTCCATTGGAACCACCACCATCAATTCTTTCAGTTTGTAAGCTTCAGCACAACTTACTAATTTTAGTAGTTTTTCGGGTCCTGAACTTCAGCCCTAAAAGAATTTTTTTGGGGCAACCAGGAGCAACATGGGGTATGGATTGATGTTCCTTACTCAAAATTTTTATTCTTTGGATAAATATTTCTAACGAGCTATTGAGCGCATCGAACAGAGATCGGATGCAAAAGTTACATCCACAGGAAGTTGAAACACCAATTTAACCAAACGGAAGCAACATTTTTGGCGATTCATCTCCTAGGGTTAGGTTTTTGGATGTTTAGGATCTTACATTGTTTCTCAAAAATAAATAGGCCTTTGAACCTCATTGTAACACAGTTCAGGGGTTGGTATTCATCACATATCTTCTCAGGGATACGCTACCATTGCCCTAGCTCATCCATTTCCATTATTTCTGTAAGTATGTTTCAGTCAGTTGTTTTGTAACACAGCTCATAGGTGTGTAGCCACCACATCTCTTCTCAGAGATAATTTTAGCAGTTCCCTAGCTATTCATTTCCATTTTTTTTGTAAACAACTTTCAATTCTGTAACATTGTTTATAGGTCTGTAGCCGTCACATCTCTTCTCATAGATACGCTACCAGCACCCTAGCTCGTTTATTTCAGTCATTTGATTTTTTTAATAAAATGAAGCATTATTCCCGCTGCATCTCTGTATCTATGGCTATATGTGTATTTTTTTGTGTTCCTGCATAAATCTAGATTATTGCTATCAGAGGGGTCTACTCATTCTCTATTTTTCTTTGCATGTCCCTAGCATGGCCAGGGTATAAGGAGTTTCAACCTCGCAAACCCTGACGACCCCCGATGGCGAAAGGACAAAAAGATGAGGGAGCAAAAGATCCTATCAAAATATAGATCAAGGAGGCCCTTGAGAAACAAAGTAACGTGATGATGGATGAATTTTCCCAGATCCTTCAACGGGTGCCCACCAACGGCACATCTACATCCAACACGTCTACCAACAGGTCCGCGACAACCTAGACAAATCCAATATCAAGTTTAGCTAAATTCTCTGCTCATGGAAGAACTTAACGCAATGGGGAACATTGGTTCCTAAGGAGGGAGGAATGATCTAGGGGGATATCGATGGCCTTCCACCAATTCCATTTGGACCTGCAACATCAATTCTTTAATTTTTTCAGCTTTAGCACAACTTACTATTTTTAGCAGGTTGCAGGGTCTTGCACTCCCGGAGCTGTTTTGGGGCACTAATGATATAGGTGGATATTGGTGCCCACCCACTGATTCCATTTGAACCCCCACCATCAATTCTTTCAGTTTTTAAGCTTCAGCACAACTTACTATTTTTAGTATTTTTTCGGGTCCTGAACTTCCGGAGCAGTTTTGAGGCCCTAAACAAAGTTTTTTAGGGAAACCAGGAGCAACATGGAAAATTAACCAATTTTTCTCACTCAAAAGTTGTAGTCCTCTGATAGATATTTCTAACAAGCTATTGAGCATGTCAAATGAATATTGGATGCAAAATTTACGTCCCTAGGAAGTTGAAACACCAATTTACCCAAACAGGAACCACATTTTTGGCGCTTCATCTCCTAGGGTTAGGCTTTTGGATGTTTAGGATTTTACATTATTTCTCAACAATAAATAGGCCTTCAAGCCTCATTATAATATAGTTCAGGGGTTGGTAGCCATCACATCTCTTCTCAGGGATACGCTACTAGTGCCCTAGCTCGTCCATTTCCCTTATTTCTATAAGCATGTTCCAGTCAGTTGTTTTATAACCCAGCTCATAGGATTGTAGCCGCCACATCTCTTCTTAGAGATAAGTCTACCAGTGCCCTAGCTATTCATTTCCATTCTTCCTGTAAACAAATTTCAGTTCTGTAACATTTTTCAGAGGCTTGTAGCTGCCACATCTCTTCTCAGAGATACGCTACCAGCACCCTAGCTTGTTTATATCAATCATTTGATTTTTTTAATAAAATGAAGCATTATTTCTGCTGCATCTCTGTATCTATGGCTATATGTGTATTCTATTTCATTCCTGCATAAATCAAAATTAGTGGTATCAGAGGGGTTTTCTCTCTCTATGTTTTTCTTTGCATGTCCCTAGCACAGCCAGGGTATAAGGAGTTTCAACCTCGCAAACCTCGACGACCCCCCATGGTGGAAGGAAAGAAAGATGAGGGAGTAGTAGATCCTATCACAATATAGATCAAGGAGGCCCTCGAGAAACAGTGGAATGCGATGATGGATAACTTTTCCCAGATCCTTCAATGGTTGCCCACCAGCGGCACAGCTACATCCAGCATGTCCACCAACAGGTTCGCGACAAACTGGACAAATCAAATATCAAGTTCAGCAGAATTTCCCCCCCATGGAGGAACTTAACTCAATAGGTACCATTGCTTCCTAAGGAGGGAGGAATGATCTAGGTGGATTTCGGTGGCCTCCCATCTATTCCATTTGAACCGGCAACATCAATTCTTTCAATTTTTCAACTTCAGCACAACTTACTATTTTTAGTAGGTTTCGAGGTCCTGCACTCTCGAAGCCATTTTTGGGCACTAATGATCCAGGTGGATATTGGTGGTTTCCCACCAATTCCATTTGAACCCCCACCATCAATTCTTTCTGTTTGTAAGCTTCAACACAACTTATTATTTTTAGTATTTTTTCGTGTCCTGAACTTCCAGAGTAGTTTTGAGGCCCTAAATGATGTTTTTTGGGGAAACTGGGAGCAACATGGGTCATTGATCGATGTTTCTCATTCAAGTGTTGTATTCCTTGGATATATATTTCTAACAAGTTATTGAGCACGTCAAATAGAGATCGGATGCAAAATTTACGTACCCGAGAAGTTGAAACACCAATTTACCCAAACGGGACCCACATTTTTGGAGCTTCATCTCCTAGGGTTAGGTTTTTGGATTTTTATGATTTTACATTGTTTCTCAACAATAAATAGGCCTTGGAGCCTCCTTGTAAGACAGTTCAGGGCTGGTAGCCATCACATCTCTTCTCATGGATACGTTATCAGTGCCCTAGCTCGTCTATTTACATTATTTCTATAAGCATGTTTCAGTCAATTGTTTTGTAACATAGCTCATAGGCATGTAGCCGCTACATCTCTTCTTAGAGATAAGTCTACCAGTGCCCTAGTAGTTTATTTCCATTCTGTTTGTAATCAACTTTCAGTTCTGTAACATAGTTCAGAGGCCTGTAGCCACCACATCCCTTCTCAGAGATACGATACTAGTGCCCTAGCTTGTTTATTTCAATCATTTGATTCTTTTAATAAAATAAAGCATTATTTCTGTTGCATCTCTATATCTATGTTGTATGTTTATTTTGTTTTGTTCCTACATAAATCTGGATCAGTGGTATTAGAGGTGTCTACTCTTTCTCTGTTTTTTTTTTGCATGTCCCCAGCGTGGCCAGGGTATAAGGAGTTTCAACCTCACAAACCCCAACGACCCCCCATGGCGGAATGAAAGAAAGATGAGGGAGCAAGAGATCCTATCAAAATATAGCTCAAGGAGGCCCTCCAGAAACAGAGGAATGCGATGATGGATAACTTTTCCCAGATCCTTCAATGGTTGTCCACTAGGGGCACTTCTACATCCAGCACGTCCACCAACAGGTTCGCGACAACCTGGACAAATCCAATACCATGTGCATGGAAGAAGTTAATGCAAAGGGAACCATTACTTCCTAAGGAAGGAGGAATGTTCCAGGTGGATATCGGTGGCTTCCCACCTGTTCCATTTGGACCCGCAGCATCAATTCTTTCAGTTTTTCAGCTTCAGCACAACTTACTAATTTTAGCAGCTTTGGGGGTCCAGCACTCTTGAAGCCGTTTTGGGGCACTAATGATCCAATTGGATATTGGTGGCCACCCACTGATTCCATTTGAACCCCCACCATCAATTCTTTTAGTTTGTAAGCTTGAGCACAACTTACTATTTTTATTAGTTTTTCATGTCCTGAACTTCCGGATTTGAGGCCCTACATGACATTTTTTGGGGAAACCGGGAGCAACATGGGTAATGGCTCAATGTTGCTCACTCAAAATTTGTATTCCTTAGATATATATTTCTAACGAGCTATTGAGTGATTCAAACAGAGATCGGATGCAAAAGTTACGTCCCCAAGAAGTTGAAACACCAATTTACCCAAACGGGACCCAAATTTTTGGAACTTCATCTCCTAGGGTTAAGTTTTTGGATGTTTAGGATTTTACATTATTTCTCAATAATAAATAGGCCTTCTAGACTCATTGTAATATAGTTCAGGGGCTGGTAGCCATCACATCTCTTCTCAAGGATACGCTACCAGTGCGCTAGCTCGTCCATTTCCATTATTTCTATAAGCATGTTTCAGTGAGTTGTTTTGTAACACAACTCATAGGCATGTCGCCACCACATCTCTTCTAAAAAATAAGTCTACCAGTGCCCTAGATATTTATTTCCATTCTGTCTGTAAACAACTTTCAGTTCTGTAACATTGTTCAGAGGCCTGTAGCCGCCACATCTCTTCTCAGAGATACACTACCAGCGCTCTAGCTTGTTTATTTCAGTCATTTGATTTTTTTAATAAAATTAAGCTTTATTTCCGTTGCATATCTATATCTATGGATATATGTGTATTATGTTGCATTCCTGAATAAATCGAGATCATTGGTATCAGAGGGGTCTGCTCTTTCTCTGTTTTTCTTTGCACGTCCCCGACAGAGCCAGGCAATAAGGATTTTCAACCTTGCAAACCCTGACGACCCCCCATGGCAGAAGGAAAGAAAGACGAGGGAGCAGTAGATCCTATCAAAATATAGCTCAAGGAGGCCCTCAAGAAACAGATCAATGTGATTATGGATAAATTTTCCCAGATCCTTCAACGGCTGCCCACCAGCGGCACAGCTACATCCAGCACGTCCACCAACAGGTCCGTGAAAACCTAGACAAATCCAATACCAAGTTCAGCAGAATTTTCCCCTCATGGAGGAACTTAACGCAATAGGTACCATTTCTTCCTAAGAAGGGATGAATGATCTAGATAGATATCGGTGGTCTCCCACCTATTCCATTTAGACCCGCAGCATCAATTCTTTCAGTTTTTCAGCTTCAGCAAAACTTGCTATTTTTAGCAGGTTTCAGAGTCCTGCACTCTCAGAGCCATTTTGGGGCACTAATGATCCTGGTGGATATTGGTGGCCACCCAATGATTCCATTTTAACCCCCACAATCAATTCTTTCAGTTTGTAAGCTTCAGCACAATTTATTATTTTTAGTAGTTTTTCGTGTCCTGAACTTCCGGAGTAGTTTTAAGGCCCTAAACAATGTTTTTTGGGTAAATTGGGAGAAACATGGGTCGTGGACCAATGTTTCTCACTCAACAGTTGTAGTCCTCGAATATATATTTCTAACAAGATATTGAGCATGTCAAACAAAGATCGGATGCAAAAGTTACATCCCGGAGAAGTTGAAACGCCAATTTACCCAAAGGAGACCCACATTTTTGGTGCTTCATCTCCTAGGGTTAGGTTTTTGGATGTTTAGGATTTTACATTGTTTCTAAATAATAAATAGGCCTTCGAGCCTCATTGTAAGATAGTTCAAGGGCTGGTAGCCATCATATCTCTTCTCAGGGATATGCTACCAGTTGCCTAGCTCGTCCATTTCCATTATTTCTATAAGCATGTTTCAGTCAGTTGTTTTGTAACACAGCTCATAGGCATGTAGCCGCCACATCTCTTCTCAGAGATAAGTCTACCAGGACCCTAGCTATTTATTTCCATTATGTCTGTAATCAAATTCTAGTTCTGTAACACAGTTCAGCGGCCTATAGCCGCCACATCTCTTCTCAAGGATATGCTACCAGCACCCTAGCTTGTTTATTTCAGTCATTTGATTTTTTAAATAAAATGAAGCATTATTTCTACTGCATCTTTGTATCTATGGCTGTATGTGTATTCTGTTGCGTTCTTGCATAAATTTGGATTAGTGGTATCAGAGGGGTCTACTCTTTCTCTGTTTTTATTTGCATGTCCCCAGCGCGGCCAGGATATAAGGAGTTTCAACCTCACAAACCCCGATGACCCCCCATGGCGGAAGGAAAGAAAGATGAGGGAGCGGGATATCCTATCAAAATATAGCTCGAGGAGGCCCTCAAGAAATAAATGAATGTGATGATTGATAACTTTTCCCAAATCCTTCAATGGATGCCCACTAATGGCACATCTACATTCAACACATCCACCAACAAGTCCACGACAACCTGGACAAATCCAATACCATGTTCAGCAGAATTTGCCCCTCATGGAGGAACTTAATGCAATGGGGACCATTGCTTCCTAAGGAGGGAGGAATAATCAAGGTGGATATTGGTGGCCTCCCACCTATTCCATTTGGACTCGCAACATCAATTCTTTCAGTTTATCAGCTTCAGCACAACCTACTATTTTTAGCAGGTTTCGGGGTCCTGCACTCTCGGAACCGTTTTGGGGCACTAATGATCTAGGTGGATATTGGTGGCCACCCACCGGTTCCATTTGAACCCCCACCATCAGTTCTTTCAGTTTGTAAGCTTCAACACAACTTACTACTTTTAGTAGTTTTTTGTGTCATGAACTTTCGGAGTAGTTTTGAGGCCCTAAATGACGTTTTTTGGGGAAACCGGTAGCAACATGGGTTATAGATCGATGTTTCTCACTCAAAAGTTGTATTCCTTAGATAGATATTTCTAACAAGCTATTGAGCATGTCAAACGGAGATCGGATGCAAAAGTTATGTCCCGAGAAGTTGAAACACCAATTTACCCAAACGAGACCCAAATTTTTGGTGCTTCATCTCCTAGGGTTAGGTTTTTGGATGTTTAGGATTTTTCATTATTTCTCAACAATAAATAGGCCTTAGAGCCTCATTGTAAGACATTTTAGGGGCTGGTAGGCATCACATCTCTTTTCATGGATATGCTACCAGTGTGCTAGCTCATCCATTTCCATTATTTCTATAAGCATGTTTCAGTAAGTTGTTTTGTAACACAGCTCATAGGCATGTCGCTGCCAAACATAAGTCTACCAGCACCCTAGTTGTTTATTTCCATTCTGTCTGTAATAAAATTTTAGTTCTGTAACACAGTTCAGAGGCCTGTAGCCACCACATCTCTTCTTAGAGATACGCTACCAACGCCCTAGCTTGTTTATTTCGGTCATTTGATTTTTTAATAAAATGAAGCATTATTTTCTACTTCATCTCTGTATATTTTTCTATATGTGTATTCTGTTGCATTCTTGCATAAATCCATATCAGTGGTATCACAGAGGTCTGCTCTTTCAATGTTTTTCTTTTCATGTCCCCGGCGCCGCTAGGGTATAAGGAGTTTCAACCTCGCAAACCCTGATGACCCCCCATGGAGGAAGGAAAGAAAGATGAGGGAGCAGTAGATCCTATAAAAATATAGCTGGAGGAGGCCCTCAAGAAACAGAGGACTGCGATGATGAATAACTTTGACCAAATCCTTCAATGGCTGCCCACCAATGGCACATCTACATCGAGCATGTTCGCCAACAGGTCCACAACAACCTGGACAAATTCAACACCAAGTTCAGCAGAATTTTCCCCTCATGGAGGAACTTAACACAATGGGTACCATTGGTTCCTAAGAAGGGAGGAATGATCCAGGGGGATATCGGTGGCCTCCCACATATTCCATTTGGACCTGTAGCATCAATTCTTTAAGTTTTTCATCTTTAGCACAACTTACTATTTTTAGCAGGTTTCGAGGTCCTACACTCCCGGAGCCATTTTGGGGCACTCATGATCGAGGTGGATATTAGTGGAAACCCATCGATTCCATTTGAACCCCCACCATAAATTCTTTCAGTTTGTAAGCTTCAGCACAACTTACTATTTTTAGTATTTTTTCGGGTTCTGAACTTCCAAAGCCGTTTTGAGACCCTAAACGACGTTTTTTGGGGAAACTGGGAGCAACATTGTTAATAAAATTATGTTTCTCACTCAAAAGTTGTATTCCTCGGATAGATATTTCTAATGAGCTATTGAGCGTATCAAACAGAGATCGGATGCAAAAGTTATGTCCCCGGGAAGTTGAAACACCAATTTACCCAAACGAGACCCACATTTTTGGCGATTCATCTCCTAGGGTTAGGTTTTTGGATGTTTAGGATTTTACATTATTTCTCAACAATAAATAGGCCTTTGAGCCTCATTGTAAGACAGTTCAGGGGCTAGTAGCCATCACATATTTTCTCAGGGATACGCTACCACTGCCCTAGCTCGTCCATTTCCATTATTTTTATAAGCATGTTTCAGTTAGTTGTTTTGTAACACAGCTCATATGCTTGTAGTCGTAACATCGCTTCTCAGAGATAAGTCTACTAGCACCATAGATGTTCATTTCCATTCTTTCTATAACCAACTTTCAGTTCTGTAACACTGTCCAGAGGCTTGTAGCCGCCACATCTCTTCTCAGAGATACGCTACCAGTGCCCTAGCTTGTTTATTTCAGTCTTTGATTTTTTTCATAAAATGAAGCATTATTTCCACCACATCTCTGTATCTATGGCTATATGTGTATTCTGTTGCATTCCTGCATAAATCTAGATCAGTGGTATCATAGGGGTCTGCTCTTTCTTTGTTTTTCTTTGCATGTCCCCAGCACAGCCGGGGAATAAGGAGTTTCAACCTCGCAAACCCCGACGACCCCCCATGGTGGAAGGAAAGAAAGATGAGGGAGCAGTAGATCCTATCAAAATATAGCTCGAGGAGACCCTTGATAAATAGTGGAATGCAATGATGCATAACTTTGCCCAGATCCTTCAACAGTTGCCCACCAACAACACAACTACATCCAACACGTCCACCAACAGGTCCGCGACAACCTGGACAAATCCAATACCAAGTTCAGCAGAATTTTCCCCTCATGGAGGAAATTAACGCAATAGGTACCATTGCTTCCTAAGGAGGGAGGAATGATCCAGGTGGATATCGGTGGCCTCCCACCTATTCCATTTGGACCCGTAGCATCAATTCTTTCAGTTTTTCAACTTCAGCACAACTTACTATTTTTAGCAGGTTTCGTGTTCCTGCACTCTCGGAGCCGTTTGGGGCACTAATGATCCAGGTGGATATTGGTTGCCACATACCAATTCCATTTGAACCCCCGCCATCAATTCTTTTAGTTTGTAAGCTTCAGCATAACTTACTATTTTAGTAATTTTTCGTGTCCTGAACTTCCGGAGTAGTTTTGAGGCCCTAAACAACGTTTTTTGGGGAAACCAGGAAGAACATGGGTTTTAGACCAATGTTTCTCACTCAAAAGTTGTATTCCTCAGATAGATATTTCTAACGAGCTATTGATCACGTCAAATAGAGATCGAATGCAAAAGGTACGTCCCCGGGAAGTTGAAACACCAATTTACCCAAACGGGACCCACATTTTTGGCGCTTCATCTCCTATGGTTAGTTTTTTGGATGTTTAGGATTTTACATTGTTTCTCAACAATAAGTAGGTATTCAAGCCTCATTTTAAGATAGTTTAGGGGCTGGTAGCCATCACATCTCTTCTCAATGTTACGCTACCAGTGCCCTGGCTCGTCCATTTCCATTATTTCTATAAGCATGTTTCAGTCAGTTGTTTTGTGACACAGCTCATAGGTATGTAGCCACCACATATCTTCTCAAGGGTAAGTCTACTAGCACCCTAGCTATTTATTTCCATTTTTTCTATAAACACCTTCCAGTCCTGTAACACAGTTCAGAGGCCTGTAGCTACTACATCTCTTCTCAGAGATACGCTACCAATGCCCTAGCTTGTTTATTTCAGTCATTAGAATTTTTTAATAAAATGAAGCATTATTTATGTTGCATATTTGTATCTATGGCTATATGTGTATTCTGTTGTGTTCCTGCATAAATTCAGATCAGTGGTATCAGAGGGGTCTTCTCTATCTCTTTTTTTCTTTGCATGTCCCCAGCACGACTAGGATATAAGGAGTTTCAACCTCGCAAACCCCGACGACGCCCCATGGCAGAAGGAAAGAAAGACGACGGAGCGGGAGATCCTATCAAAATATATCTCAATCCTAGGCCCTCGAGAAATAGAGGAATAACATGATGGATAACTTTTCCCAGATCCTTCAATAGTTTCCCACTAGTGGCACATCTACATCCAGCACGTCCACGAACAAGTCCGCGACAACCCGAACAAATCCAATACCATGTTCAGCAGAATTTTCCCCTCATGGAGGAACTTAACGCAATGGGGACCATTGCTTCCTAAGGAGGCAGGAATGATCCAGGTGGATATCGGTGGCCTCCCACCTATTCTGTTTTGACCTACAACATCAATTCTTTCATTTTTTCAACTTCAGCACAACTTACTATTTTTAGCAGCTTTCGGGGTTGTGCACTCTCGGAGCTGTTTTGGGGCACTAATGATCCAAATGGATATTGGTGGCCACCCACTGATTCCATTTGAACCCCCACCATAAATTCTTTCAGTTTGTAAGCTTCAGCACAACTTACTATTTTTAGTAGTTTTTCGGGTCCTGACCTTCCGAAGCCATTTTGAGGCCCTAAACGACGTTTTTTGGGGAAACCGGCAATAACATGTGATATTGATTGATGTTTCTCACTCAAAATTTGTAGTCCTTAGATATATATTTCTAACGAGATATTGAGTGTGTCAAACAGAGATCGGATGCAAAAGTTACATCCCCGAGAAGTTGAAACATGAATTTACCCAAACGGGACCCACATTTTCGGCGCTTCATCTCCTAGGGTTAGGTTTTTGGATGTTTACGATTTTACATTGTTTCTAAACAAAAAATAGGCCTTTGAGCCTCATTGTAACATAGTTCAGGGGTTGGTATCCAACACATCTCTTGTCAGGGATATGCTACCAGTGCCCTACCTCGTCCATTTCCATTATTTCTATAAGCATGTTTCAGTCAGTTGTTTTGTAACACAGCTAATAGGCTTGTAGCCCCCACATCTCTTCTTAGGGACAATTCTACCAACACCATAGCTGTTTTTTTCCATTTTTTCTGCAAACAAATTTTAGTTTTGTGACACAGTTCAGAGGCTTGTAGCTGCCACATCTCTTCTCAGAGATACACTACCAGCGCCCTAGCTTGTTTACTTCAGTCATTTTATTTTTTTAATAAAATGAAGCATTATTTCCATTGCATCTTTGTATCTATGGCTATATGTGTATTATATGGCATTCCTCCATAAATCTGGATCAGTGGTATCAAAGGGGTCTGCTCCTTCTCTGTTTTTCTTTGCATGTCCCCAGCGCGGCGAGGGTATAAGGAGTTTCAACCTCACAAACCCCAATGACCCCCCATGGCGGAGGAAAGAAAGATGAGGGAGAAGGACATCCTATCAAAATATAGCTCGAGGAAGCCCTCGAGAAACAAAGGAACGTGATGATGGATAACTTTGCCCACTAGTGGCACATCTACATCCAGCACGTTTGCCAACAGGTCCGCGACAACCTGGACAAATCCAATACCAAGTTCAGCAGAATTTGTCCCTCATGGAGGAACTTAACGCAATGGGGACCACTGCTTCCTAAGGAGGGAGGAATGGTCTAGGTGGATATCGGTGGCCTACCACCTATTCCATTTGGACCTGCAACATCAATTCTTTTAGTTTTTTAGCTTCAGCACAACTTACTATTTTTAGCAAGTTCCGGGGTCCTGCACTCCCGAAGCCGTTTTGGGGAACTAATGATCTAGGTGGATATTGTTGGCCACCCACCGATTCCATTTGAACCCCCACCATCAATTCTTTCAGTTTTTAAGCTTTAGCACAACTTATTATTTTTAGTATTTTTTTGGGTCCTAAACTTTCGGAGCCGTTTTGAGGCCCTAAACGACATTTTTTGTGGAAACCGGGAGCAATAACAGTTAAGGTCAAATGTTACTCCCTCAAAAGTTGTATTCCTCATATAGATATTTCTAACAAGCTATTGAGTGCATCAAACGGAGATCGGATGCAAAAGTTACATCCCCGGGAAGTTGAAACACCAATTTACCCAAACGTGACCCACATTTTTGGCGCTTCATCTCCTAGGGTTAGGTTTTTGGATGTTTAGGATTTTACATTGTTTCTCAATAATAAATATGCCTTCGAGCCTCATTGTAAGACAGTTTAGGGGTTGGTAGCCATCACATCTCTTCTCATGGATATGTTACCAATGCCCTAGCTCGTCCATTTCAATTATTTCTATAAGCATGTTTCAGTCAGTTTTTTTGTAACATAGCTCATAGGCCTGTAGCCTCCACATCTCTTCTTAGATATATGTCTACCAGCGCCCTAGCTATTTATTTCCATTCCGTGTAAACAACTTTCAGTTTTGTAACAAAGTTCAGAGGCCTATAGCCGCCACATCTCTTCTTAGAGATATGCTACCAATGCCCTAGCTTGTTTATTTCAGTCATTCTTTCTACTGCATCTCTGTATCTATGGCTATATGTATATTTGGTTGCATTCCTACATAAATCTGGATCATTGGTATTATAGGGGTCTGCTCTTTCTCTGTTTTTCTTTGCATGTCCCCAGCGTAGCCAGGGTATAAGGAGTTTCAACCTCGCAAACCTCGATGACATGGTAGAAGGAAAGAAAGATGAGGGAGCAGTAGATCCTATAAAAATATTGTTCAAGGAGGCCCTAGAGAAACAGAAGAATGCAATGATGGATAAATTTTCCCAGATCCTTCAACGGTTGCACACCAACGGCACATCTACATCCAGCAGGTCCGCCAACAGGTCCTCGACAACCTGGACAAATCCAATACCAAGTTCAACAGAATCTGCCCCTCATGGAGGAACTTAACGCAATGGGGACCATTGCTTCCTACGGAGGGAGGAATGATCTAGGTGGATGTCGATGGCCTCCCACCTATTCCATTTGGACCCACAACATCAATTCTTTTAGTTTTTCAGCTTCAGCACAACTTACTATTTTTAGCAAGTTTCGAGGTCCTGCACTCCTAAAGCCGTTCTCGGGCACTAATGATCCAGCTGGATATTGGTGGCCACCCACCGATTCCATTTGAACCCCCACCATCAATTCTTTCAGTTTGTAAGCTTCAACACAACTTACTATTTTTAGTAGTTTTTTCGGGTCTTGAACTTCCGTATCCATTTTGAGGCCCCAAACGACGTTTTTTGGGGAAACCAGGAGCAACATGAGTTGTGGACCAATTTTATTCACTCAAAAGTTTTATTACTCGGATAGATATTTGTAACAAGCTATTGAGCGTGTCAAACGGAGACCAGATGCAAAAGTTACGTCCCTGGGAAGTTGAAACACCAATTTACCCAAACAGGACCCACATTTTTTTAGCTTCATCTCCTAGGGTTAGGTTTTTGGATGTTTAGGATTTTACATTGTTTATAAACAATAAATAGGCCTTCAAGCCTCATTGTAACATAGTTCAAGGGCTGGTAGCTATCACATTTCTTCTCAGGGATATGCTACTAGTGCCCTAGCTCGTCCATTTCCATTATTTCTATAAGCATGTTTCAGTCAGTTGTTTTGTAACACAACTCATAGGCCTGTAGCCGCCACATATATTCTCAGAGATAAGTCTACCAGCACCCTAGCTATTTATTTCCATTCTGTTTGTAAACAAATTTCAGATCTGTATCATAGTTCAAAGGCCTATAGCCGCCACATCTCTTCTCAGAGGTATGCTACCAGCGCCCTAGCTTGTTTATTTCAGTCATTTGATTTTTTTAATAAAATGAAGCATTATTTCCACTACATCTATGTATCTATGGCTATATGTGTATTATGTTGTGTTCCTGCATAAATCTGTATCAGTGGTATCAGAGGGGTCTGCTCTTTCTCTGTTTTTCTTTGCATGTCCCCAGCGCGGCCAAGGTATAAGGAGTTTCAACCTCGCAAACCCAGACGACCCCCCATGGCAGAAGGAAAGAAAGACGAGGGAGCCTGAGATCCTATCAAAATATAGCTCAAGGAGGCCCTCGAGAAATAAAGGAACGTGATGATGGATAACTTTTCCCAGATCCTTCAACAGTTACCCACCAGCGGCACATCTACATCCAACACGTCTACCAACAGGTCCGCGACAACCTAGACAAATCCAATACCAAGTTTAGCAGAATTTTCCCCTCATTGAGGAACTTAATGCAATGGGGACCATTGCTTCCCAAGGAGGGAGGAATGATCGAGGTGGATATCGGTGGCCTCACACCAATTCCATTTGGACCCGCAGCATCAATTCTTTTAGTTTTTTAGCTTCAACAAAACTTACTATTTTTAGCAGGTATTGGGGTCCTGCACTCCCGGAGCTGTTTTGGGGCACTAATGATCTAGGTGGATATTGGTGGCCACCCACTGATTTCATTTGAACCCCCACTATCAGTTCTTTCAGTTTGTAAGTTTCAGCACAACTTATTATTTTTAGTATTTTTTCGGGTCTTGAACTTCTGGAGCCATCTTGAGGCCCTAAACGATGTTTTTTTGAGAAACGGACAGTTAAATTTGTTTATGACACATGTTTCCCACTCAAAAGTTATATTTCTTGGATATATCTTTCTAACGAGCTATTGAGCACGTAAAACAAAGATCGGATGCAAAAGTTACGTCCCTGGGACGCTGAAACGTCAATTTACCCAAACGAGGCCCACATTTTTGGCGCTTCATCTCCTAAGGTTAGGTTTTTCGATGTTTATGATTTTACATTGTTTCTCAACAATAAATAGGCCTTCGAGCCTCATTTTAAGACAACTTAGGGGCTGGTAACCATCACATCTCTTCTCAGGGATACGCTACCAGTGCCCTAGCTCGTCCATTTCCATTATTTCTATAAGCATGTTTCAATCAGTTGTTTTGTAACACAGCTCATAAGCCTATAGCCACCACATCTCTTCTAAGAGATAAGTCTACCAGCACCCTAGCTGTTTATTTCCATTCTGTCTTAAACAAATTTTAGTCTTAAACAACGTTCAGTTCTGTAACACAGTTCAAAGGCTTGTAGCTACCACGTCTCTTCTGAGAGATATGCTACCAGCACCCTAGCTTATTTATTTCAGTCATTTGATTTTTTTAATAAAATGAAGCATTATTTTCGCTACATATCTATATCTATGGCTATATATGTATTCTGTTGCATTCCTGCATAAATATGGATCAACGACGTCGACATAAATTGCAAGTATAGAGACCTGCTACATGATCTCTTCCACTCCATCTGGCTTAAGGAAGAGTCCGGGAGATTCTAAAATTGTTACGTTGGATGATTTCTTACCACCCGGCCCTATTGAGCAGGCATAGAAATCAATCTATCTGTCTTGGGCGACGAATCCGAAATCAGCATCGCCGGTAGTTTGGGTTGAGCGTTCCTTAGATTTTGGTACTCCATCTGATCCTTTTTCCTCAACTTTCTTGACAGATGAGAAAATTTTGGAAACCATGATGTTAGAAGGAGAACCATGGGAATATTATCATCATTTTTCCCATATTCTTGATTATGAAGAAAATTATCTTTGTGAACCATATCACCCATCAATCAAAAATTTGTTTTTGAATTCTTTACCTATTAATGCAATCGATTCCAAGCAAAATTTATCAAATATTGAAGAAACCATTTCTATCGATATTTCGACCAAACTTGGAGTTGTAGAAAATATTCATGTCGGCATATCTTGTTCTTCATCAGAACTCAAAACATATCACTCTCTTTTTCATGAATTCCGTGATGTATTTGCTTGGTCTTACGAGGAAATGCCAGGTGTTGAACACACTATTAATCCTGATGTCAAACCGGTTCATCAACACCTTCGTCTTGTTCATCCAAAGAAGGTCGTTGCCATTAAAGCAGAAGTTGAGAAAATTTTGCACGTTGGTTTCATTTACCTTGTTCTGCTAACTGAGTGGGTTTCCAACATCGTTCCTGTAATGAAAAAACAAGGAACCATCATAGTGTGTGTCGATTATCGGGATGTAAATCTGGCTTGTCCGAAAGACAATTATCCTACTCCCTTTATCGACACAATCATTGATGATTGTGATGGATGTGAAAAAAAAATTCATTCATGGATGGATTTTCCGGCTATAATCAAATCAATATCCACCTAGAGGATCAACATAAGACATCATTCATCTATCCCTAGGGCACATTCGCTTATAGGAAACTACCATTTGGTTTAAATAACGCTGGGGAAACATTTCAGAGAGCAATGGATTATGCTTTTAATGACATCAAGCATATTGTTCAACCCTATCTAGATGATTTACCCGCGCATTCACAAAATTAGACTGATCACCTGAGCCATTTGAGAGCCATCTTTTTACACTACCGACACTACAAAATACGCCTAAATCCACATAAATGTGTGTTTTTTGTTGGTTCTGGTCATTTTCTTAGATTTTTCGTCTCAAAAAAAGGAATTAGAATCAACCCATTGAAGGTTCAAGCCATTCTGGATTTTCCTGTGCCATTAAATTTACTTCAGATACAGAAAATTCAAGGAAAGGCTAACTTCCTAAGAAGGTTCATACCCAACTACATTGAAATGGCTAAAGGATTTATTAGGCTCTTGAAGAAAGGGGTTCCCTTCCATTGGGACCAAGTTGCACAAGCTTCTTTTGATTTTTTCAAGGATACTCTTGTCTGGGCGTCATTAATGTATCCCCCTAATTATCAGAGTGATTATTTCCCATATATCGTAGTGGTTGATACAACCATTGCTATGGTATTGGTCCAAGTAGAAAATGGGATAGAACATCCGATATATTATTTGAGTCGTAATCTCAATTATACAGAAATTAAATATTTGTATGTAGAAAAGCTTTCCATGGCATCTATTCAAGCTGTCCAAATATTTTGCCACTATATCCTATTCTGAAATACCATTGTCGTTTCATATTGCAACCCCATGACTTATATCTTATCACGTCAATTTCTTGGGGGGGGCGAATACTCAAAATGGATTCTGATTTTGCAGGAATTTGATTTGGAATTCATCAAATTCATGTCAAAGCAGTCTTTAGTTTTGGCTGAGCTTCTTTGTGACCTTCCCTCTGATAGTACTACTACTACGTCGGAACCATCAATTCCTGATGAGTCTCTGTTTCTGATCGGATCATCTGATCCTTGGTATTGAGATTTCATCATTTATCTCTAAACTCAAACTTTTCGGCCTAATACCTCTCACTCTGAAGAACAACGTATTTTATAACAAGCCAAAGATTATCTGATCATTGGTGATACATTTTATCGTCGTGGTGTTGATACAATTTTAATAAGGTGCCTCACTCATGAGGAGGCTGAAAAGGTTTTAAATGATTGTCATGCTGGGGCTTGTGGTGGACATTTATCTGGATATGCTACCAGGCAGAAGATACTCCACACCATTTACTTTTTTCCTAGAATATTTCATGACTGCATCCTCGCAGTCTGAAGTTGTCATGTGCGCTAGAGTTTTTATTTTAAAATCCGCAAACCGCCAGCGCCAATGCATCTTGTTGTCTCTATGGGACCATTTTCGAAATGAGGTATTGACATTATGACCTTTAACCCTCATTCGTCCGGGGGGCATGGTTATATTATTGTCGCAGTAGACTACTTTACCAAATGGACCGAAGCAATGCCTACATTCAACAACACAGGATAAACAGCTATATTGTTTCTCTTTAATCATGTTATTGCACGGTTTGGGGTCCCAGAGGCTATAGTTATAGATCATGGGAAGCATTTTCGCAATCACATGATGACTAAATTGACTGGCAAGTTAGGATTTTCACATGATAATTCTACTCCTTATTATCCACAAACAAATGGACAAGTTGAGGCTATCAACAAGATTCTTAAATGTATGCTTCAATGAATGATAGGAGTTCGTAAGAGAAACTGGAATTTTATCTTGTACTCGGCCTTGTGGGCATACCGAACCTCGGTGAGAAACACAACTGGATTTACCCCTTTTCAACTGGTGTATGGTCTAGAAGCTATCTTTCCTATCCAATGCAAAATACCATCGTTAAAACTCACAATCAACTTGTTACCTGACACCTTAGAAGAAGAAGCATGTCTTTTTAACCTCATCCATCTTGATGAAACGCGTCGTGAAGCCCAATTGGCCAATGAAGCATATAAGAGACGTATAAAGGCGCAATACAACAAAAATTTCCAGCCTCGCATTTTCTGAGAGGGCGACTTGGTCCTTCTTTATGATCAAGAAGTTGATGTAATAGGTACAGGAAAATTTGAGCCATTATGGCATGGACCCTATATTTTCAAAAGAGTTCTTGCTAAGGGTTCCTATGAGTTAGTAGATTACGATGGAATTCCATTGGCGTAGCCCAGAAATGGGTTGCATCTGAAACGTTACTATTCTTAATCATGAGCGTAGTAAGTTTTTGTATTATATTGTATATATATGTTGTTAGTTTGCATTTACTATCTTAGTTTTTTTTTTTAGAGTTTTCTTGACGTTAGTAATCCACTTTACATTTCATCCCAGATTTCTAAATATTTGGAACCATTTTTTGGATATGTTGATGGTGCTAGTCGTAGTACGCAGAATCTATCCTCTACAGCATGAGCCATTTTCACTCCGAACGGCGAGTTAGTGAGTTTTCAAGGGGTTTTTATTGGTATATTGACAAAAAATATCGCTGAGTATAGCGCGTTGATCGAACTTCTCTCTGATTCCATCTCATTTGGTATTAACCGCATCATAATAAGGTTAGACTCACAACTTGTGGTATTACAAGTTACTAGTGTTTATACTGTTAGAAATCCAACACTGCATCGTTTGTTCTTAAGAGTTCGACTTTTGGAAAGACACTTCGATTTTATTCAATATCAACACATTTCTAGAAATTTGAAAACATTGACTAATTCTTTGGCTAATCAAGTTTTAGACAGACATTGCAACACATGTAAAGAAAACATTCACATAATTGAATAGGATTACACAAAAAACAGAGGAAAACACTAAAATCAAATAGAAAGATAGTTACAGGTTTTTACAAAATTTGTGCCCAAGGCACATTGCTCATATGACCTCAAAATGTATGCAATATGTCAAAATTAAACTAATGGTTCTCATGGTAACATGCTATAGATCTAGCTATCCTACGCAGTAACAGCATCCAGCAGTTAGGAACACCTATAGTGTGGCGCTGCAGTCGCATGGGTAACTCTTCAATCCAGAAATATGGAATCCCAAAGGTCAACCCCTCTATGTGCTGCCGAAGCTTAGTCAGAGTCTCAACCATGTCTAGATCCTAGAGGACTGCTCTCCCGACAACCCTCTTTGATGGCTCATCTACTCCATGGTATATTTCCTCCACCGGTTGAACTTGACCAACATCTGCATTACATCAAAACTTTATTTTATCCTTGGGAAAACATCAAAAATACAAAAACATTGTATAAACCTTAGGAAAATCAAAAACATGGTTGAACATTCTTACCTATTGCACCCCACTGAGCGCCTTCTGGTAAGGCTAAGTTTGGATCTCCTTTAAAATCAACACCTGCATATGCATACTCATCAATGGTGACAACTTGTCACCTAAACTAGGCGAAGAACACAGTCGAGAACACAATGGTAGATTTTCCTACATTCCTACCCATTAGTTCTACCCATCTTTGCATCCTCGGATCTTTAGATTAGACACACCCAGCGTCACATGCTGAGGCTGCATCAGTGGAATCCGCTCTAAGGAAAATGAAATGAGGATCGAACCATAACTAAATTTCTTCTTCCTTCCTCCCTTTGCTTTGGTTAGTTGTTCCTTTATTTGGGAAAGTACAACTTTAGACCAATTGAATATTTTTGGCTCCATGTACTCTAGCGCATACTACATATATGATTTATTTTCTACATGTAGTGTAACGATGCTGGAAATTTTTGCGATCATGAAAATAATGGTTCTCAAAGGAAAATCTAAAACGTCCCAGATTTTTATCTTCCCATATTTTCTTGGCTCTGCCCTTGGATAGCAATACTGCAAAACATAATCTCTCACAGTCTCTCCTCTAAGAGCAGACCCTGAGAGGGAAATAGGCAAGCCTCTCCTCGACAAACCTGTAAGAAAATATACATCCTCTACTGTAATAGGAACCACTTTGTTCAATATGTGAAATGCCTCAATAGCCGGATCCCATGCTCGAACTAGGAACTCCAAGAGTTCTATCTGTTGCCTCATCCCTAACAAGCAGAAGTACTTTAACAAGCCATAATCTCTTAGGGCTCTTACTGTACCTAGATCATTTAGGGAAACCATATTTTGTTCTTCATGATCTCTTTCTCTCCATGTAATCGTCATTATAGTTTGATGGAATCCTAAAACATAACCATAAGACTCATTAGACTCCTTTCAATGCAAAAAATTAGACAAATTTTGGGCATAGTGCAAGAAACAAAAATGGAGATTGCACCCGATGCAGCCTTGAACAAGGGAAAGTGTGTTGCATATGCAGCTAGTCTTCAGTTTTGGTGCTCTACAATGCACTTTTCGATGCTCAAGGGTGTGTTTCCCTTTTTGGAAGAAAAATTTACCCCAAGGGGCTCAAAACCCTAAAAATTTGCAGTGAGAGGAAATGAAATGATTACTGAAATAAATAGAGGTTTCATGGCACTAACCTAGATCAAACGGTGATAAAAACCGCCGACATAATCGATCGCAATCAAAAACTGAAGTTCGGGGGAAAAAATAGGTTCAAGACTCTAAAATGCAAATGGTAACTATTGAATGGTAAAAATGAATAGTAAAACTCTTTTTATTTAGTTATTTAATTGTTTGCACTGAATATTTATTGCTATGACTATGGTTTTATTATATTTTTATGATGAAACAGGTATTTCTAATCCATTTGATGTTGTTCTAAATAGGTTTTACAACTGATGAATAGATTAGTCATGCAAATTTATTTCAAGAATGATTTGACCACAAAGAATAATTTTTATCCTTATTTTTCAAGCTTCGTTAAAAATGAAAAAGGACTTGAAGCACACTTTTATCTCTTTTTTGAGCTTCGATAACAGTGAAAAAGGAACCCTTGCAGTCTTCTTTTAGCTCTTTTCAGACTTCGATAATGTGAAAATATTGCCGAGCACTTTCCTTTTCAAGCTGATAAAATTAAATCCGAGATATATTATTTACGAAAAAAGGAATACCTTGGTCAAACATGACTAAAGAGGTTCTCTCAGATATTATTTTACACTTTTTCGGATCTGAGTGACAAATTTACGAAAAAATTATTTATGGAGTTTTCTTTTCGTCCCCTTTTTCAAACTCTTTAAATATGAAAAAGGATCGAGTTATCACTGTCATTAGGCTCGTTAAAACATAAAATAGCGACATGCTTGTTGATCATGGAAATAATTGGGTTTCATTCATCGCTAGACTTATTAAATTATTAAATAGTGATACATATTTTACCCAAAGGGTTGAATTATAGATTAAGCATATGTTATCCTCCTCAATCTTGTTAAAAAATAAAGAGGTATTGGTCGAGAAATGACTAGGAAAAATTTGGGAAATTGAACAAAACTTTTTATGGTAGCAGGTTTCTCTTGAACATGACACTTCACTCCATCACCGTGATTGTTTGGGTTAGGTAATCTTCTTGACAGTTCATTCATACCTATGGTTAATCATACGTTCACTTCGGTTTTGGGTCAATGCTGCCAAATCATCTCAGTGTCATTGATATGCTCAAGAGAAGTCATCTAGTGAATACTCATCCTTCTACAATACTCATAAACCTTCATTCTCATGAAATTCATCCCTGAAAATTGCTATATCAAGTCATCTTTTGTCTCCAAAATTAGTAACTCCCATTTCGCAATAAAGTAGCTTCTTGTCGACGGAAAATAATCATCCAGGAAGTTCACTTAGAAACATCATATTCCAGTACCATGAGGCTTGTTACAGCATCAACAAGATCCTTGCTTCCAGATTTTTGACCGAAATATTTTGTTTGGCATTCGAAATCAAATCATCTATTCATGCCTTACGAAATGTACTGCGGTACCTTGAGAGTCATTGAAATCAATGGTGGTTCTCTTGCATTTGTTAGCAACTAACATCATTGGTTGGTAATCAAATGATGTCTTACCATACTCAACTACAAATCATATATTCGCATGGCTAGACTTGTACCTGAATGATCGACTGAAAGAGATAAGAAGACCCTGGATCTAGTGTTAGCCATTTGGGTTGCAATTTCAGGATTGTTGTACACATCATCTATACAGTGACCTTACATACGTATCGTCATCCAAACATGAGCCTATATCTGTAGGCATGTATGTATTGGGAAACATTCCAATGTAGATGACTCTCTGCATCATGTACATGTTATTAGATAGTTTATGTGCTCAGCATGGGAATGCCTTCCCTCAACTATTCATGATCAAGGGGATATATCATGATGTAATGTATTGGAAGATAGATGCAGGTCGCCACTCCGCTTCAGTTCCAACCCATCACAGTGTAAAGTATCTCATTCAAAAAATATTGTTATTATTATTCTAACTTCATGATTTAGGGGGAAATCTGTTATAGGTCAATTTGGGCATCATTCCCAATGACCTGGTTAAATTGGACATCATCCCCCGAACCAATGAATAGTTTCTATCAACCCCTATCATTTCAGTTGCTATATGCCCTAAGACAAAGAACAAAGACAAATCATCCATGACTTCCATTGCAAGGTTTCCAAGATTTGAAGTATATGTTATATCACCTATGAACTCACCAACGCAGTCTCTCAAGGGGCTAAGTGCATTGCATATGCAGTTACCTCCATTCAAGGGTGCTCTGTAAATCACTTCTCGTCACTCAAGGGTATGTTGGTCAATTGGGAGCAAAATTCTCATTGTTCCTAAATCTCCACTTGGCCAGTGCCTTCTAGAAGAGTGCATATGTGTCAAACTTCTAATCCATGTGTCCATTTGATACCTTTGAGTTTGGGAACATGCCTTGCCTATTATTAGAAATTCATTGATTGTAAAACTACCTTCAGCTCATCTATAAATTGAGCATAGATCCTAGTGCTTGGAAGGAAGAATTTGAGTAGAGAAATTCTGGTGGAATTTCAATTGAGGAATTGATTTGAGTGATATGCTGTTGGAGAGATGTTCATTGTGATGAGGCCTAGATGATGCTGGAGATGGTGACATCAAATAAATCGCTAGTTGTAACCTCCCCTTCTATCCAATAATAAATATTGTTGTTCACTTTCCCACATTTGGATTTGGATAAGCTTCTATCTTTCATATTATGAATTCTTATCTAATGTATATGGTTCATGTTTCATTGATTTAGCTGAATAAATTGAATAGGCATCTGTATATTTCTATCTCTTTGTTGTTTATTGTTCATTCTTGCAGGACATATTTTGGTGATCTAGCTTGGATTGGAAGTGCTTGGACTCCAAGTAAGTTTCTTGATATGTTCTGTGCGTCTATTCACTGTTAGGAAAAGTATTTGCAAAATCTTTAACCTGTTGTTCTAAATGCATAACACCACATTTAGGTAAGAATTTTTTATCTGTAATTCACAATTTTGCATAACAAGAGTAATAATACATAAATAATAACATATCAATAAAAATTATTCACAACCCAAAATATTTATTTAAAAAAAAACCATACTTAATGTTTTAAGTACATAACAATAAGTTATCATTTAAAAAAAAATACCAATCACATTGTAAACATTTTTTGGTATTTATTTGACTCCATTGGAAAGTCTTGGATTTTTTACCTTCACCTCCATCATACAGTCTAGGAATAAACCATACACCTATGAGAAAAATTAGAATCATAGCTTCTAGTTGTCATTAAGTATATTGTTGTTGTATAGAAGTCACATGCACCAAATCACTAAATAAAGTAAAACTCTAAATGCTTTTAGGTTTCTCTTCTTGAACCATTTTACCAAGTACTCCTCAAGTGGAGAAACATCACCAACCAAGTTAAAGCTCTAAATGGTTTTAGATCTTTCTTCTTGAGCCACTCGCCTAAGCACTCAATTGAGGAACCATTCCATAGATTTTGAAAGTTGGTCATATTTCTTTACATATTTTCATAATTGTCTTGCATAAGGGCATTAATCATTAAATGACCAATGTTTTCCTCTTCTCTCGTGTATAAATAATGATAACTCGGCCCACTCTTCTCTTTTTACGAAATTTTTAAGTCAAGACCCTATTTTTGAGAGAAGCCAAAAAAGAGCTTATTTTTTTTAAATCCTTTATTTTCTATACTTTTATTCACCAGCAAGCCTCCACTTGATCATATCTTGAAATCATCACTTTGTACCATTCATTATGTAAATTTTATATTAACTAATGAATGAGAAAATAGGGCTACTTGAAACAGGTAATTGAATTTACTCATTATGGTGTGATTATTGTTTATCAATAGGTGTTAATATAATATAAATGTGAGATATCCAAAATAGTTCATTTTCTTCCAAAATGTCAACATCTAATTATATATACAAATAAAAAATAATAGAATGTTATTTGATTGGAGGTTTAGTGTTATCAATTTTTAATATTTCTTATATAAGAAACATCTAATTAGGATTTAAGCACCCTTCTAACAAATATTTTTGATGACAAATATTAAATTATAAATGTTTTTAGTCACGTTTTTCATAGCAAAATCTATAAATGTATTGAATCACTGATTAAAAATATTATACATTTTTATTTTAATTAGATAAACAATATTTTTATGATAAAGGTATATACTTGCACAATCAAATCAATAAAAGTGGTTGATATATGCCAATAAACATATAAATCAATCAAAAAATAATTTAATAATAAAATTGCTTATAACAAAAGTTAAAACTATTAATTATATATTTAATGCTTTGCCTATTATTTATTAACCAAGAGGACAAAAGGGAAAATTCTCCACCAATGATTGACTTCCTATCCAGCTATCAAATTTTCTAATTCTTATATTTTTCTATTAATATTTTTAAGTTTCAGTTGTGTGAACTATATTGTATTAAAGTTTCCTCCTTATAACCTCTTTTCGATAATGAGTTCCCCAACCATTACTTGACTTTATATCTAAATCATAACCTATTTATTTTTATTAATGCAATTAAAAATCTATCACACCTAATGGCAAAGAAAAAAATTCCAATTACCATAATATTTGTTATGTTGTTGTTTATCATCACAACATTTGTTTCACGACAATAAGGTCCATGTTCATGCAACACCAAAGAGAGTGAATGGGGACTACCATCAACCATTTGACAGAAATGCATGGAAATAGTCGTCGTTTTAATGACAGATTGTGTAAAATAAAGAAGACTTAGATGCATCAAAATAACAAATGGTTTAGTAAATAGGGTATTTTCTTGAACATGTGTCTTACAAACAGTAAAGAGATAAAACTTTTGTTAGTTTAACCCCACTCATAATCATCAACAAAAAGCGTACATAGGGGCCAATATTTCTTACAGATCCAAAATTCTTATTTCTCAATTAAGGACTAATTCTCATCAACTCTATTATGAAACAAGGTGCTAGAAAATGCCAAAAAAAATGTGGGAGGTAAGGGTGTATTTTTTTTCTCTTCTGGAAAAGTGGAAATAGAAAAGCATTTCACTTTAGAATGTGAGGCCTTCAAAGATAGTAGGGAAAATTATGCAGGTATTTTGGCAGATAGCTCTTGGGATAATATATTCAGCGAAGATTTTTTCGAGAAGCTAGGAGAATTTATTGTAAGACTCTACAGGAAAAGGGTCGAATACAAGAACTAGATGGAGAATCAATATGTCCCATAGGATATTTTTAGCCTCGTGGACGTTAAAAATACTTTATTTCTTTCTTTATTTCTTTTCAAATAAAATAATTTATTATTAAATTTGCAGTAACTCCCAGGAGAAGATTGAGGGTTCAAATCACATTCATCCATCTTATTATCAAATGAAGCATATTTCTTTAGCTTTCAACCTCATCCATTGATTTAAACAAAAATAAAAAATTGCAGACTTACATCTATCCACCGTGAGTTGAAATAGATATGCCTATCAACATAGATATTTTTTCTTCGTCACTGATCTTCCAATAAAACTGGTCAACCAAGACACATAATTTTTTAATTTTGTTCATCATATCACATACATAGATCATCGTTTTGAATACCATCGCTATTGATCAATATACAATTGCATATGGACATTAATTTGTGTTGAAGGTCCACCAATGCCAACCTTTTCATTTTCCCATACTTGTTATGTTTGTCTACCCATCAGGTACTTCCATTGTTGGGAGGTCACTTGGATATTTCTATGCTTGAAATGGAAACGATGGTGGAAATAGTATATGCTACGACATGCCAAGAAAAAAAGAGGAATTTTCCTCTGTTAGATAGCATAGTCACGAAGGTCCAACGGCTATAAGCAATTACCTATTCAAATTTTTAAATTGAGTTTTGGAATAGTGTGCACAATAAACTAAATGGGTATAATGTTTTCTTCCATATGCACACACATTTTTTTCAAAGAAAAAAATATTTTTTTTATATTATGATCTGAAATTATGAAAGAATGAAATGAAGTACAGACATAAATAAAAACATAGAGTTATAACAAAAATAAAATAAAATTTATTAATAATGACGTATTGAATATTGTATACATGTAGAATGGAAACAAACTAGCTCAGGAAATGGTAGCTTATCTCTAAGAAGAGATGTGGCGGCTACATGTCTTTTGAACCGTGTTACAATGTGGCTCGGAGGCCCTGAATCATGTTACTATGAGGCCTAGAGGCATTTTATCATTGAGAAACAATGGGAAACCCTAAACATCCAAAAACCTAACCCTAGGAGATGAAACACAAAAAGTTTGTGGGCCCATTAGGTTTGGTTGGAACGACAACTTCTCAGGGTCGTAACTTTGGCATTTCATCAATACCATGTTTTGAATATCTCCAAGAAGAGACCAAAAGAAGATCAATTATATGGTCTCGCACTTTTTTGGTTTCACCCTCAAAATGACTCCGAAAATTAAGGACCCAAAAAGCTGTCAAAAATCATAAATTGTGCTTCAATTAAGGAAACTGAAAGAAACAATAGTGGGGTCCAAGTGGAATAGGTGAGTGACCACCAACATCTACATAAATCAGATTACAATAAAAAATCTGCATATCTAGATCAGATTACAATAGAAAAATCTCCATATATTTGGTTCAACTCACTGCTCATATAAACATTATATAAATATATAAAAATAAATTACTGGATCAATTTTTTTCTCATTGGTGTTCCTTTAAAATAATATTATTATGACGTAGAGTATAGGATTTCTTTTAGCTCTGCTGCATTGCTCTTTTTCTTTTGCTTGAGTTTCTTTGAATATATGCATTTTCAAGTTTTTAATGAATAGATTGTTAGGTAGATTTTAAAAATGTTAGCCTCACTCTCATGTGAGAAAAAACAGTTATAAATCCAAAAATAATTAAATTAATTAAATCATGAAAATTAGGAATTTATTCCTATTTTTCTAGATTGAGTTTGTTCCTCTCAATTAGGAGTCAGTTTAGGCCTAGAGATTCTCTCCATGTAACTAGGTTCCTAGATTGGTGTATGGTTGAGATTTTTCCTCAACCAAAGTGTCTAAGATAGACACACTATCTTGAGACACATTCTCCTCTTGTATTTGTATTTTTATTATACCATTTTTTTAATAATGAGAATGTGAGGAGTACAACAAGGCTATGGCATTTTCCACCATGTCTATTTTTCTATGTCTCTGGTATGTTTTTATGATTGTTAATTTTGGTTAAATTCTACAAACAAGATGAGCTTCCATCTCTTAGCTGATATTTGTATGCACAACCAAATAAGTTTGATCATTTTATGGTTTCCCTCCTCCTTATCACATGTATGGACCTCATCATGACTTCCTAACCCCCATCCAACATGATGTATCACGTCAATGTATTAATTCATTTCCCATACTAAGAAGATAGTTAATTAAGCAACACAATTTCAAAGCCTTCTATCCATCTTAGCTAAAGGAATATAAGATGTAATGGCCTCATGCAATTGGAAACCTATTGTGTTTTATAAAAAAATGGCTTATCCATTGTTTGGTCTCTCATGCCTTCAATAAGAACATGGGGCTTTTAAAGTCTCACCAGTTATTTCTCTTCTCTAAAATGTTATTGACATGAAAATTTATAATATTTATTGATCTCTTAGGTTTATGATAAGATGTAATATATTTTTGCAATTTAATCCTTTGAATTAATATCATTTTTTTTCTTAGTTAGCCAGTTACGGTTCTTCTTCTCAATGAAGACAAAAGAATGATCCCATCTCGTGTACTTCAATTTATTATAGTTATTATTCTTCTAATAATAATAATAATAATAATTTTAAATTTAACTTAAAATATATAATTATTATAATTATAAATATTATAAATTTAAATTATTAGGTATACTTGAATTTAAGTTGAGTGTTTCTTTTGTAAGTCGAAAACTTTCTATTAATTCATAAGAAGATTACATCATGATGGAATCATTTGATAGCATCCTACAACCTCACCCCTATAAGATTTGTTTGAAAAAAAAATGATAGTAACTAAACAAAACTAAAATAAAACATGTCAATAGCCCAACATATCCAAAATTAAGCAAAAAAAAAAAAACATCTGATGCACTTCATTACATATTTGCATTGTTGGGAGCTTGGGAAAAATTACCATCCTTACAAGGGTGATGAAAAACATCATGAACATGGGATTCCATATGGGCCATACATCCTTTAAAATTTTCCATCCGGTCTTGTAATCACTTCTGGTTGTGATGGAGAGAATATTGATGGTCCAGAATGTGCAATTGATTTTTTTGCATTTCATTGAGAAATATAACGACTTCATTATGATTATTATGGAATTATTGAGCCCGTTATTCAACTGTTGCTTGCACCAGAAAAATTTGGGCTTCCATGGAGTTGAAAGAGGGAGGTAAACCTACTCTCTTAGGTGATTCATCGAGAGGCTACTCCAACTCTCCTTCTTCAACTAGCATGCCCCCTTGAGGGTGATCTCCATGGTCTTGTTGGTCCCCACCACGTTGTTGTCTTCCTCTCTATCTCTACAAGGAAGACCTCCACAAGCAGCTTCTAAAGCACACAACAAAGAAACCCCCCATGGCACTACAAACAACACTTTCTCCCCACCCACGCAAAAGCTTTCAAACGAGAGGGTATGTAGCCACCTATTTCTATCTTGGTCTACCATAAAAGATGCCACACTGAGCTACAGATTCCTATAAGTGTAACCAAAGACTAAATTTTCTCTCGCCACCATTCTAGGCTTGCAACTGATAACAGAGAGGTGGAACAGAAATGTAGCCTCCACATGATTTTTCTTCCAAACCTTTCCAACACAATTCCTCTTGTGGTGTGACCCTCCCTTTAAGCCTTGGATATGGGTAGCTACTACCCACACCATCTTCCAACACATTGTTAAGAAAAGAGAACCACAATATCCCCGAAAGGAAAAATGTCGTGGTAGGGAAGAACATAAATGTTAGGTCCCTATATTAATAGTGTAGTCCCTTATTGTTGTTAGTGTAGCCCCCTTATTGTTATTTTTGTACCCCTGTAGTCCCCATATTTTTATTATTATGCCCCATAAAATCCCACTATTGTTATTGTTGTGCCCTTACATTATTATTGTTAGGTCATCTAGGATTATATTGTGACCCCATGGAATCCTATATATATAAAGGAGGTTTTGTCATTTGTATCATCCAAGAATTATTCATTTATGTAATGTAAAGGAGGTTTACCCCTCAAAGAGGCTTATTTCTGATGTGTTGACCTATCTTTTCTTCTATTTTGTGAGCTAGTTTCATAACATTTGGTATCATAGCTTTGGATTTTAGTGTTTCGCTGCTTCAAACGTGTCATCGTGGAATTTGTGCTATAATTTTTTTTTCCTACAAAGTTTCAAAAGCTAAAAAAAAACCATTTGCGAATAAATCCTCAGGAATTGCATGTAAAAATTTCAAATCTTGGTTTGCAATATTTTCAGAGATATGATCTGTGGAAGTTAGGGCTTTTGCAGGCTCCCGAATTTCATCTCAAACAGGTTACCTTTGGAAAATCATCATAACTCTCTCTCTGAGCATCTGATTGGAATTATGTAAAAAGTGGTTAAAATTACACGGACTTTAGTTTCGTTTTTATTGGTTTCAGAGCCGAAGAAGGAAATAGTGATATGTGGCACTCCATACAAGTTTGCTCTACTAAACTAATCCATAATTAGGTCATTGTGGGAGATTGGGCACAACTTTTTCTTTAAGAATCTAAATAATGTCCAACCTATGGCATTAGAAAGAAGATTAAGATGGATACTAAAGGACCGAAGATAAAATCTTGGGGATCCAAAATTATAGAGATACACCACTTTCAATATCGAGCTCCTCAAAAGTAAGAAAAAGGTGTGTATTTTGTTTTTTTTAATTCATAAGTCATGTTTGAAAAATTATTTTGAAGTGATTTGAGGTGCATATTGAAGCATAGATATAAGTATTAGGTTCTAAAATGGCCTCTAAAAATAATTCACACCCATTAAGCCCTCAGAAGGCTCTACTATGACTCATGAATAGGAAGAAGTGCAACATGATATATCAAAATTACAAGACCATGTGCAACAAATTTATCTCTCGCAAAGAGTAACAAAAAATGAAATGGAAGCTAAGATGGATGGTTTAAAGAAAGGCATGAAAGCTAAGATGGATGGTTTGAAGAAAGGCGTGGAAACTAAGATTATTTGAAGAATGACATGGAAGCTAATATGGATGTCATATAAGCTAAGATGGATGGCATTGATGAAAAATGAAAGGCAACATTGAAGACATGAAGAATGGTCTAAAAGTATACATGGAAGGTTTGAAGGAATGTTTGACAAATTTGATACAAGAAATGATTCCTAATGGTGAAAAGGTAGTAGAGGAAACTCATGATGAGAACAAAATAAATGTTAATCATGATTTCATAAACTCTAATGTTGGATTGAAGACCCACCATATTCCAAAGATCGATATGAGGAAGTTTGATGGCAAGGATCACATAACATGGATACTACAGATGGAGCAATATTTTGATCTCCATAATGTGAAAAACACACAAAAGGTACGCATTGCAACTTTATATTTAGAACAAAATACATTTTTATGGTAGTGATGGCTTTTCTCTCGTAAAAAAATCATCACTTGGTCAATTTTTACGAAGGAAATGATAGCACATTATGAGGATACAAAGAGAAATACCTTCTTTAGCCAATTAATAAATCTCATACAAAAGGTTTCAATGGTGGAGCACATTGAGGACTTCCAAAAATTGAATATAAGGGTAACTGATATTCCATAGGAACACAAGATTGATGTCTTCGTAGGGACTTTGAAGGATAACATCCAACATGAGGTTCACCTTTGGGAACTTGATTCATTAGAGAAGGCATTCAGTTTGGCAAGAAAAATTGAAAGTAAAATTATGGAGACAAGGAATCCTACCACTCACAACTATAAAGATGAAAGTGTTTCTACTCCTAGACTTCCACAACCTACAAGGTTGATACCACAATAATTGGAAGAAAAAAGAGAAAAAATGGCTTTGCTACAGTTGTGATAGAAAATACACTAAAGTTCATAAGTGTGCTGAGAAGAAATTATTTTACATAGATTGTGAAAATGAGGAAGAAAGTGAACAAGAAACTTCAAAATAAGAGGATATACACTGGGAACCAACCCTAGAGAAAGAAAAAATGAGTCTGACCATTTCCTGTAATGCATTGGCAAGAATTACCACTCCTCAAACTCTCAAGATAGAAGGACATATCAAGAAGAAAAATGTAATAGTGTTGATTGATTTGGGTATTAGCCACAATTTATCCATTGTAAGGTAGCAAATGAATTGAATTGCTTCCTATACCCAGCACCGGAGTGTCAAGTGATGGTTCCAAATGGAGGAAATATAAGTTTCTCTGGAAAGTACCATAATATCAAGCTAACCATGGGGTAATATGTATTGAATAGTCCAATTCTTTCCATTCCAATGGGAGGCTTTGATGTTGTACTAGGAGTACAATGGTTACAATCTTTGGGGACAAAAGCTTTTAATTTTCAAGAAATTTTCTTGAAATTTTTTTCAAAATGAAATGAAGTTGAATTACGGGGTATCACAGGGAAGACGAGAAATATAAGAAGCTCTAATGTCATGAAAAATCTTATGAAGAAATAACAACGTGGTGTAATTTCACAATTATACTCACTAGAAGTTTCGACATCAAAATCATCTATTTCTCCAGATCTCTAAAAAGTCTTGGACAATCATTCAAAGGTGTTTGAAACTCCCAAAGGAACCCCACCTATTCATGATAATAATCATGCTATTCATTTTATTCCAGGAAGTGTTCCTCCAAACATCAGGCCTTAAAGATATCCTTATGTCCAAAAGAGCGAAATTGAACGTATGATTGCAAAAATGTTAGAGGTTGGTATAATTCAACCTAGTTCAAGTTCTTTCTCTACTCCAATAGTGTTGGTGCACAAGAAGGATGGAACATGGCACATGTATCCGGATTATAGGGAGCTCAATAAGATCACTACTAAAGATAAATTTCCCATTCCTATGATCGATAAATTACATGGAGCAATTTATTTTACCAAGTTGGATCTCCATTCAGAATATCATCAAATTAGAATGAAGAGTGAAGATATTATGAAAACAACATTTCGAACTGATGAGGGTCATTACAATTTTTTGGTCATGCCTTTTGGCCTTACCAATGCACCTTCTACATTTCAAGGGTTAATGAATTCCATTTTCAAACCCTTCCTTAGAAAAATTGTGTTAGCATTTTTTGATGATATACTAATCTATAGCAGGTCTTAGAAGGATCATGTTCAGCATGTTGACAAGGTGATCAAACTATTGGAGGAGAAACAATTACATGCAAAACCCTCCAAATGTTTCTTTGGAGTACAAGAGGTATAATACCCGAGTCATATTGTATCTGAAGAGGGTGTTAAGGTAGACCCTAACAAAATTAAGTCCATTAAGGAATGGAAATTCCCCACAACGATAAATTAGTTGCAAGGATTTCTTGAGTTAACAGGATATTATCGCAAGTTTTTTAAGAATTATGGGAGAATAGCAACACCTCTAACAACATTATTGAAGAAATATGCATTTTCATGGACTCTTCAAACAACTAAGGCCTTTGAATATCTTAAAGAGAAAATGTGCCAAGCACCGGTCTTAGCTACGCCAGACTTCACAAAAACCTTTATTGTGGAATGTGATGCCTCAGGAAATGAAATTGGTGTTTTTTTAATGCAAGAAGGAAGACCCTTTGAAAGTCGTCCAATCAAAGGAAAGTATTTACAAAAATCTATTTATGAGAAGGAAATGTTGGAAATACTACATGCACTAAATAAATTATGACCTTACCTAATGGGAAGACACTTCAAGGTAAAAATTGATCATGATAATCTTAAATACTTTTTGGAACAAAGACTATCATCAAAAAAGAAGCAAAAATGGGTCACAAAGATGTTGGGTTATGACTTTGAATTCATCTACAAAAAAGTGAAGTTAAATGTTTTTGTAGATGCACTCTCAAGAAAGGATGAGGAGGTGGAGGCATTGCTTTGTGCCATTTCTATTATCCAACTAGATTGGATAACCGAAGAAAGGGAGGAATGGAGGAATGACAAATAACTGTGGACACTCATTCAAAAGTTGCAGCAAGATCACAATAAATCTGATACGTTTAGTTGGAAAAATGATTCCTTATGGTACAAAGGTCTCTTATATCTATGTAATAATTCCAAACTAAAACAAAATATTCTTTTGGAATTGAACACCTCTCCCTTAGGAGCACACTCGGGATTTTTAAAAATTACCACAGGCTGAAGAAAGATTTTTTTTGGGATGGCCTTCTAATATTCAAAATTTTGTGGCGAAATGTTTGGTTTTCCAGAAAAATAAAGTTGAGACAATTAAGACCTTGAGTCTACTATAGCCTCTATCCATTCAAATTCAATGTTAGGAGGAGGTTTCAATGGATTTTATCATAGGTTTACCTAAGTCCGAAGGAAAGAGTGTCATCATGGTGGTAGTTGATAGATTTACCAAGTATGCACACTTTTGTGCATTATCTCATCCATTTAAAGAAAGTACAGTTGCTACTGCATTTATGGAAACGATTCAAAAGCTACATGGAAACACAAATATTATTGTAAGCGAAATAGATCCCATTTTCACTGGAAATGTTTTGACGAAATTATTTTCTTATTTGGGTACTCAACTATCTCATAGATCATCTTATCATCCTTAATCCGATGAGAAAACTAAGATAGTGAACAAATTTTTCGAAGGATATATTTGTTGTTTTCTATCTGATAAACAAACACAATGGGTCAAGTGGTTACCTCTGGTTGAATGGTGGTATAACACTTCCTTCCATACCGTAGCAAAAATGACCCCACTTATGGCACTTTATGGATATCATCCATTGTCCATCACATCATCTTTAAGAGAAAATTCTAAGGTTCAAGTAGTGGAAGATCACATCGAGCATTGATCCGAATGGAAAATGGCATCAAACCATGGTATTCATCTACCCATGTTATCCATCCACACATGGAATTTACCCATGGTATTGTAAATGGCATCGACCCATGGTATTCATCCACCCATGATATTTATTCGCCCATGGTATTGTAAGTGACCCATGGTATGTATCCACACATGGTATTCATCCACACATGAGATTTACCCATGGTATTGTAAGTGGTATCTACCCATGGTATTGGCCCATGGTATCCACCTATGGTATTCTATCTCAAAAAAAAGCTATAAATAACAAGCCTCACTTTGTAAAAAGATAGATTTTCCGCCACAATGTAGCTTCTACAGTTATTCTCTATTTTAATAAAACAAGTTTCTTTGTGGTTTTATTTTATTTGTGTTCTCTCTTTTTTTCTGGCTTTCTAGTTTTGCAGATCTTGTCAAATCCATTTCAAATTTTTAGATCTTGGGGGCCTCCTCCCAAGATAAGAATCAGTGGTATCAGAGCCAGGTTACACCTTCATGGGAATGAGGGTTTGAAACATATTTCAATTTCAATGTTTTGCAGCAATCTTCAACAAAATCCATGAATTTTTTTGGGTGGCGAGTTTTTAGATCAGATCTGAAAATTTTGGTGAAAATTTTACAAAAAAAAAGACCAGATCTGGATTCCTTGCAAAAAAATACTCAAACTCAAAAAACAAATCAGCCAAATTGGAGTTTGGATGAGGAATATATCGTTGATTCAAAAGCAACAATGTTGAAGCAATTTTTCTGACGACAATTCATGGACGTCGGCTCTCCTGTCATTTTTTGCAATTTTCAGTATAAAATTTGAGAAGAATGTATATAGATCTGAGTTCCTCTTGAAAAATCACCCAAGTTCAAAAAACAAATCGGTCGAATCAGAGTCCGGATGTGGGAGTTATCGTTAATTTAAAATCAACTATTTTTTCAGAAATTTTGTGACGGCGAGACAGTTCTAGCGCGAATCTGAGAGTCTAGAGTCTCCAGATAGTGGTTTCAAACATATGAAAAGATGCAGAATGATCATTCCATTTCCAAAAATAGGTTATAATAAATATTCTGAGTTATATTGACCGAGTTATGCTCATTTTAAATCTGGAGCAGCATTCAGAGTGGGTTCCCTTTGGAGACGTGCCCTCCCACCCCGCTTTAGTAGGCACCTGCTTCACATTCATCAGTTTCATCATAGCAGCGTTTGGCATGGGTTATTTGGAGACGTGCCCTCCCACCCCAAGCTATGTAGGCACCTGCTACTTCATGAACAATCAACATCACAATTATGGGTCAATCGCACAAAAAAAATTTCATCGAAGTCCATTTGCTAGGTCGCACACTGTTAGTCACACAGCTGGTCACAAGCATTACAAGGTATATCTATCCTCGGATCTTTGTTTGTCATGGTTTTGGTTCATCCACAAACCCACACTTCATCGAAGTCCATTTTCTAGGCCACACACTGTCAATATCACAATTGGTCACAAGCACTACAGGGTATCTCTATCCTCGGATCTTCGTTCATCACGGTTATGGGTTAATTACACAAAACCCTTCTCTTCAGTGGCTCTTCATATTCAACAAAGACTTCTCAGGAGGGAACTTCACACAATGGGGACCATTGCTTCTTAAGGAGGGAGGAATGATCCGAATGGAAAATGCCATCAACCTATAGTATTTATCTACCCATGTTATCCATCCACCCATGGAATTTACCCATGGTATTGTAAATGGCATCGGCCCATGGTATTCATCCACACATGATATTTATTCGTCCATGTATTGTAAGTGACCCATGGTATGTATCCACACATGATATTCATCCACACATGAGATTTACCCATGGTATTGTAAGTGGTATCTACCCATGGTATTGGCCCATGGTATCCACCTATGGTATTCTATCTCAAAAAAAGGTTATAAATAACAAGCCTCACTTTGTAAAAGGATAGATTGTCTGCCACAATGTAGCTTCTACAGTTATTCTCTGTTTTAATAAAACAAGTTTCTTTGTGGTTTTATTTCATTTGTGTTCTCTCTTTTTTTCTGGCTTTCTAGTTTTGCAGATTTTGTTAGATCCATTTCAAGTTTTTAGATCTTGGGGGCCTCCTCCCAAGTTACGGATCAAGCATAAAAAACAAGTTCTCCAACTCTTAAAGGATAACCTAAATTTGGTACAAAATTGAATGAAACAATAGGTAGATCAACATCATAGCGAGAGAAGTTTTGATGTAGGAGTCTAGGTATTTTTACAGCTACAACCATATAAAAAAAATGTTTGTCAAGCAAGCTAAGAAAGATAATAAATTATCGCCAAAGTATTATAGTCCTCACAAGGCGTTGCAAAAGATTGGTACTATGGCATACAAATTGGAGCTTCCTGCTTCTTCCCGAGTGCACCCAGTTTTCCATGTTTCATGCTTAAAGAAGGTTATATGTGACAAATTTCCAGTTCAAACAATATTGCCAAAACTTGATGAGGAAGGAAAAATCATATTGGAACTTGAAGCAGTCACAGAAATAAGAACTCGAAAGCTACGAAATCGATCAATTTCAAAGTACCTCGTGAAGTGGAAGAACTTACCCACCGAAGATTCCACATGGGAGGATGAGAATTTTATACAAAATCATCCAGAACTACTCAAGCATTTAGGACAACACTTTTTTGAAGGAGAGGGGCATGTTAGGTCCTTACATCACTAGTGTAGTTCCTTATTGTTGTTAGTGTAGCCCCCTTATTGTTATTGTTGTACCCCTATAGTCCCCATATTGTTATTATTGTGCCCCATAAAATCCCACTATTGTTATTGTTGTGCCCTAACATTATTATTGTTAGGTTGGCTATGATTATATTGTGATCCCAAGGACTCCTATATATAGAAAGGAAGCTTTTTCATTTGTATCATCCAATAATTGTTCATTTATGTAATGTAAAGGAGGTTTCCTCCTCGAAGAGGTTGATTTCTAAGGCATTGATCTACCTTTTCTTCTATTTTGTGAGATGGTTTCATAACAATAAACGCCAAGAACGCTCACACTTGTAATATGGTGCCAGTTCAAATGGTCTTAACCAACATTTAAAACATGCCCCTAGAGTATTTTTCACAAAAATTGCTATGGACCAAGTGAAAAACAGAGTTACCTGTGACAAATTGTCAATAGCTAGCCCAGTATCTCCTCTATTACTTCGCACTAGCAACCTTCATAGTTCCTCTTTGAATCCTCCTACACCACAAACGAATCTCACTAAGATATTGAAATCCCAAGCATGAGTTGATCCTGAGTCCTAAATTTTCACCTGAGAAGTAGGTAAGGCCAAACTTCACCATCCTCACACAGTTGAAACTCGAATGAGGTCACACACCAACCAATGTATATGCTAGTCTCTCTAGAGAGGCCACCCATAAATCCGGTGTAGACAACTCCTTCTGCAGGGCCAATTTCCATCCCTTAGAGCCTAGAAATACTCACCATTACCACTGTCACAAGTATTAAAACTCATATGCTCTCGAGAATGTTATACATCGTGCCTTCAGGCTCTGCTTGCTCAACATGTTTCAATGTCATCACTACCACGTGGGGGGGTAATAATTACCCCTTTCCTAGGGATCTTCCATGTTCGTCACCCCAAAGGGAAAGTTGGGTATTTTGTTTTTTAAAGATAAGTTTACTTTTCTATTTAGTATAAGTATAATAAGAATGTAGATCTTATAAATTAATCACTTTAATAATAATTACATAATTCCATTTAAATTTTAATTGAAAAATATAGTTATTGTGTCTAGAAGCACATTCTACATCCCATGGTAAAATTGTGATTTCATGGGTTCCGAGGGTGATGTGTGATTTCATTGCTCAACTTGGAGTTGAGAGGTGTTCTTATATATATATATATATATATATATATATATATATATATACATCTTTTTCAATTCACAAGTGAAAATATAAGAATTTTTAACTTTATTATGTTACTTTACATAAATATAGAAATATTTTATATAGGTTGAAAGTGAAACATTTTTATTGCATCTTATTCATATTAGGTTGACTATAGATGTTTTACAATGCTATAATTAAATCTAACTATCTATATTTAATTTTGTTTTTTTATTTTGTATAGGGTGAAAGTGAAATATTTTTATTGCATCTTATTCATATTAGGTTGATTATTGATGTTTTACAATGCGATTATTAAATCTAGCTATGTATATTTTTTTTGTTTTTTATTATAACCATTTTTTAAAGTGGAAAGAATTACACATCTTCCAATACAATATAATATAATATAATATAATATAATATAATATAATGATTTATATTTTCCCATATATATATATATATATAACTTCAATCCACTTTTTACTAAGAAATAAATCTTTGTATATACATTTCTTGAAATAAACCTATACAAAATTAAATTTTCATGTCCCAACAAAGAAATTATGACTAAAATCAATCCTTTCACAAAGAGAGGTTTGTGATCACTAGTTTCATGACCAACTTAGGAATACCCAAAGGAATATGAGGTGAGAAAACCTGGAACTAATTGAGATGTATTTAATGATAACTTCAATTAGTGTCGAAGAGGCTTTTCAAAGCATTAAATCCATTTATGTATTAAAAAATCTAATCTAAGATTTAGAAATGTAATTTAAATAATAAAACCTTACATATGTTGTGAGTTCTTTCTCTCTCTCTAGATCTATCTCGACCAGAATTTGCTAAGTCTAGATAGATCAAATCTCTTGAAATGTAAATCTTTTTCAAAATTTGCATTTTAAATGAGATTTTCATCTCAAAAAATTTGATCACTCTCCAAACTTGATAGATTCATAGTTAAAATAGATTTGTACTAGTTATAACATGATTTATCTTAATTTTGATATAGAAAAAAAATTGCAATAATTATTATCATAAATGTAATATATATGAGAAAACAAAAACTATAAATATTATAGATTTTTATTATTATTTATAGTAATTTAGGTTCGTAGGATTCAATTTGTTTTTTAAAAACATTTTTTATTTATTATAAATTGAGGTTTTTTTTTTTAAATACAAGTTAATATGGTAAAAAAAAGGAGATTTATAATTTCATTTTTTTTAAGTGATATCATTTTTAAAATTATATAAATGTGAAGTTATTAAATAAATCTTAGTCTAATTAATAAACTAAATGACTTTTCTTTTAGGTATTTGTTTTTGGTTAATTTTTCTAAAATTTTGTAGAAATTTCTAAGAATTATAAGTTTAAGTTGTTTAATATGCAAAGTTATAGTGTCTTATGAGTTTTTCATGGTGTTGAATCCATTTAAATAATTAAAACTGCATTTTAAACAACAAAAAATCACAATCTAACTAAAAATTATATTTTGAAATTCTGACAAAAAAAATATTTCATCTATTAATTAAACTACACATTAAAAAAAAAAATAATAATAATAAATTAAGAAAAATATTTCTAATAAATTAATTAAAAAAATTCAAAATAATATTAATCATCAAAATTATAAAAATCATATTTGAAAATCTATTATGAAAATATTATTTTATTTTGAACATTTGCAATTACCATATTTAGGTTATCCCTAAAGTTATTAAAATATCTGGGCTCTTTGTGGCTTTATTAAAGACCATCATCCTGTTTTGGTATGAAACGCAATGTTATGCGACTAATTAGCATTTGATCTCAAATGTTGTAAGATTGGGATAAGGAATATATGGAAACATTTTATGCGACAATATGTCAAAGAGTAAAAATGGTTCACGAAAAACGTTTGGGTTTTATATAGGCTGAAAAAACTTATGGACAATAACTTTATATGCATCTAAAAATGTGAAAAAAAAATAATTTATGGTAGAGTATATAAATTCGGTGTTTTTAAGTTTAATTTTAATTATAAAATATAATAGACTACAACAAACATTATAGAATAGTGCAAGCGACAAGTCTCTATAATGTTGGATTTGGCTGGGTGATGATATGCTTGTTTTTTTTTTCAACTGAAAATCACAACTTTAGTAAGATGGTAAAAAGTTACATGTGTATAGATAAATGTTACATGTGTAAATGTTAAACAAAAAAAAATAGTCTATAATATATATATATATAATTGTAATTGTACGAATTATAGCTCATAAAAAGGAGGATGTTGGGTGTGTCTAATAGTCTTATCTAATAATTCGATGGCTTACCATTCTCCTTAGAAAGGAGGTTCATATCAACATTTCATTCCTTGTAAATGTGGTAGTATGAAATGAAATCAAAGAATTGTTTTAAACAAAATATTTTATAAGTAAAAGAGACAAAGTGTGGGAGTGACATCCCTAGACAATATTAAACCAATTGATAACATTGAGAGAATCTCCAAAGACTTGGAGAGAAGAATTCCTTTTCCAAGGCCCAACATAGAGGAATTTCAAGAAATAGTAGCTATGCAAAGTTGTTCATTCCTCTGCCTATACCAACTTTTGATTTATTGATGATTGATGAGATAAAGGATGAATCCACCACCGAAGACCCCATTTGAGTCTAAAGCCCTATCAAAATATGACCACAGAATGTTGGATTTATTTCTTCAGTAGTAATAACCTGTGGGGCTTGTGATGTGAATTTAGAAGGAAAGAGGGAGTAGATAGATGCAATTTCTAATGCAATAATGGACAAAGCTAATGACAAGTCTCGGAAGGTTGTTTTGTTCTTGGCGAGCCATATACCCTAGCAAAAAAGAGGTGGAATGTTCCTCTGTTTCTCATCATGGCTCAAACCCTACCATGATTTCGAGGCCTCCCCAAAATATATAACTCTCTATTCCAACCCACATCCAAGAGCTTGTTTCATTTTTTCCACAATGCTTGAAGAGAAAGGGCAAGTGATGATTTTTTAAATATTTATAAAGAGTTTTGATTTTTTTTTCTTAATTTAGTTACAGGGAATATTAACATAAATGTCACATTCTTCTTTTCATGATAGAGTCATCAATCAACATCACCATACTAGTATTAAATTTTGAGCTAATTGAAAATTAAAACTAAGTATATATTTAATAACAAAATTTCTTTTCATTTTAATGACACCAACCTACATCTATTTCAAACTAGGATCTATAGATAGATCAAATTTCTTAATGTGAGATTTATTAATCATTTAATTCTAAGCCATATATTAATTTGTTCATATTAATTGCTAAAATAATCACACACATTAATAATTTTAATTCCTCTTGGTATTAATGCATTGAGGTTTTGAAGTTAGTGTATCTACATGCAGTTATTTATTTTTTATATAAGTCTTTTTTTTTTTAATGTAACATTATGTTGTTATGGACAACATCCCCATACTGGATTATAAAGAACTTCACTAGTACTCTCATTTTTTCCAAGAGAAAAAACTTATATATTCATTATGTAGAGCATTGTTGTCAATACCACTATGGGGTCATTAAGAGAGTCATTCCTTTTTTCAACCTTGTGAATTTTTTCCATCCAGCATACTTTCTTCTTTCATATATTTTTCTTTTTGTCAAAAATAGAAAAACTTATAAATAAAAAAAATCTACAATTATGATCCTAATAGAAGAGAAATGAAAAAGACTAGGATGAAAGAAGTGATTTCAAGGTGAAACTTCAAAGACACTATTGAATTCATGTATTCCTATATATCCTAAGGAAGCTCAAGAGCTTCTTTGGAAAGGGCATCGACCTCCTCGTTTAATTCTCACAAGATGTGATTGTAGTAAATCTACTCAAAAGTAGAGGTTAATTGTGGAATTTTCAGAAGAATTAAACCTAATTAATATTTGAATTTTGTGAAGAATTGAATCTAAGGAAATAATTTGAACAGTAGCCTTTCTAGTGCCCTAGTAAATCACCAACTTGAATTCTCAAGAGCTTGGAGCATGGAAATATTTTTCATCTTGGAAATCTTGAGAAGAAATCAAAGCCTTGTAAAATTTACTTGTTATTAAATCTACTCCCAAGAGAATATCTACAAGAAATGAAATGAAACAGAAGATTTGCAATTTTTACTTTGTTGTTGGATCCACTCCCAAGGAAATATCTACAAGAAAGGAAATGAGCTATATGGAAGTAGATACCACTCCAACACCACAAATTGATGGGTGTGATGGGTGTCCTTGGCTAGCTCCATTGAGAAAGCCCCATAGAATATCATAATCAAGCTTTAGGCACAGAGTCTAGACAAATCTATGTTCAATCAAATCCTCCCTACTATCATTGTAATAATAATGTCATTATTAAATTTAATTGATAAATATATTTAAAAATGTGGAATTAAAAATTTCAATAAAAACAATAATTTTAACAATTTAAATTTACAAATACAATAAATATTTTATCACTAAATTCAAATATGCTCTATTCCTTGGTGACTTGGTGCTTAGTGTGTCTGATATGGTGGTTTATGCCGTAGCCATTTAAAACCATTATTTATAGGCATTTGTTATTCCTGATCGGGGTGATATATTAGGGACTAGGAAGATTCGCCAAGGTTGCTAATTTTTGTCTGTGAGGTATTGGTTAAATAGTGATGAGGCGGGTTGTTATAGCACTCATAACAGGTTCAATTCCCTTCCCCAATCGAGGTGATGTATTGGACATGTCATGAAGATGGAAGAAAAAAAAGAAAAGAAAAAAAAGTGAAAAAAATGAAAAATGAAAAGTACTACCAAACTTACAAAAAAAAAATAATAAATCTAAAAATATCAAAAACATAAAATGTTTAACTTTTTTCATTTTACAAAACCCACTTTATTTTACAATTTTAAGAAAACATAATTTCATGTATAAATTTTACATTGAGAGATTGTGATAAATCATTTAGCATACTCTTACTTTTTATCCAAAGTTTGACTTATTATAATTTTATGCATAATGTAATTTATAGAAAACATAGCTTTAATTTCAAGATTGTAGTTTTTTTGTTATTTCATAAATAAATTTAGTCCTTAAAAAAATTTGGTTACAAATTAAACAACTTAAACTTAAATGTATTTAAAAATCTCTACCAAATTTTAATTAAAATTAAATATAAAAATACTTTAAAAAAATATCATTTCATCCATAAATTAAAATAATTAAAATAAGCTATACTTATTTCTTTTCAAAATAACTTTAATTTTTTTTCATATATATATATAATTAACGTCTTATACAATCTTTTTTCCATAATCAAATAAATATGTTTAAAAGAAACATGTGGTCACCCAGCGTAAAGACAAGCAAAAGAATCAAACTCCTCCACGTCAAGACAAACCTGTATAAAGCAAATTCACTATTATTCGAGTTCCTAAATGAGGATAAGACTAAGGGACGACCACATAATTATTGTTGGACATGTGAGACCCACTTCTCGTTAAAGCCCGTCCATATTTCACAAAACTTCGCTTATCAAGTGTTTGCCTTTTATCCCATCTGTGATCAGATTTCATCAAGGTATTGTCGTGGAAGAGATAAAAGTGGAATAAAATTTGGTCTGTCTGATGATTTTTCTAAAATCCAAATCCATCATACATAAATAAAAACAACAGGTTGTTTGAGACAAATCGTTTTCGTACATTTATCTTATTCCGAATGACATGGTAACATTGCGGGTATTTCAGAGGCTCAAATTGGACCCTTATGGGTTCGGGGTTTTTAAACATTAAAGTTTTTTTTTCTTCTTCACAAAGAAAAAAACATTGGTATCCATTATTTATGAAAAGCCTAGTACATAAATAAATAAATAAATAAAGACCTAAATGAGACTCAAATGGCTCAACTAAAGATTTTTACGGGTTTAGATTTTAAACATTAAAGTTTTTTGTTTTTTATTTCTCAAAAAAATAATATGGTATTCATATTACTATGAAAAATCAGAATATAAAAAGCTAAATATAACTAATGTAACCCTCATTTGCTCTTTAGAGAGTTTCTAAACAGTGCTAACAACTTATAAACATGTTTTTATTCTCCAATAAGTATCAACACATTATCTCGACCTCCTTAAATAGATTAAAAAATGCTCTTATATAAGAGTTCATCTCAAGGCATAAACAACAACAACAAAAAGACAAAAAACAAAGAAACGATCTAGCTTATATGTTGAGATCCCTCTTCCAGCCTATCGCCATTGTGGAAAACATTGAAATGGAAAGACCCCAACACCACAACAAGTCCCCTTTTGGATAGAGAATCCACAACCTCATTTAATTCTCTGTATATATGTTTAAAAGAGATGTTTGTAAAAGACCTCCTCATACTCTCAATGTGGAACATCGAATTCGTCAGATTGAGAGCACTAAGATTTTTCCTTCGATTAGAATATTCAATGATAACCATTGCATCACCAAGAATCATCATTTGCTTTAGATTCAGTCTTCTAGCAAATTAAATAAGGCCCCCACAATGCAATTACTTCAACACATGTATTGGAGCCCTCTCCGCCATACTAGAAAAAATGAAAATGATGATATGGGTTCAACATTAAGACTGCTCCACAGCCACAACGACCTTGTTGAGTTGCACCATTAAAGTACCCTATCAGGTAAACCATATATTGATTATAGTCTCGATTCCTACAAGGTTTATCTTTCTTCAAATCTGGACATATTCTCCATAAAGTGCACTTGTCTTATTTGCGATCCTACCAATGTCAAGAGGGTGATTATCAAAAATCACACCATTTCTTGCTCTCCATATTCCCCGTATATTAAACTAGGGTAGGGATATGTAATTCTTGTGCCCATGCAACCGCCATTTGAAACAATATTCTATAGAAGAGAAATATTGTCTATATTGCAACTTGAAAACCTATAACACCCTGCGCAAAATTACAGCAACAAATGGGCATTGCAGAAATATATGAAGGACACTTTCGTTTGCCTCCCTGCACAACTTACGGCAACTCAGGCTGCAAATCCCACATTTACATATATTGCCCCATCTTAAAATACAGTTCTTCCAAGCCAACCAACCAGAAAGAATAAGCTTTGTTGGAATATTCCAACTCCATATTGTCTTGAACCAACATTTTCCCAAATTGGCATGAAGATCATGAGAAATGGAGTATACCTCGGACACCACAAAATTACCATCTTGCATCAGATCCTCATTGTCCCATATAGAAATCCCCACCATTTTGAGTTCATAAATTTACTTGTTCCATCTATCAACAATAGAGTCCCTTAGACTAATCGCATTAGTCGATTTCCATAATAGACATAAGCACCTCATATCAAAACCCTGTATGAACTATGATAAAAAGAAAAAACCATATTAATATTTTAAAGATGACAATTGCCGAATAAAACAACTTCTCATTAAAAAAAAATTGTAAGTTACAAAATATTGAATATATAAATACTTATCTAACCCTAACAAAAATACTTATTTTTTTATAATAATAAAAAATACATGTCCATGATAAAAACATCATAAATCATGAACATCTCTAAACAAACACAAAATAGCATTGTATATAATTTTGTTAATATTTTAGTTATCTTATTTTTCTAAGTGGATTAGATTAGTACTAGGAATTAATATTAATTAGATCGTATGCACCAAATGTCATATCATTAAGTTTATTGCTTTTTAAATCTAATATATCGTATTTTATTGTTTTTTTCTAAAGATTGATGTTGTTATTTGATTTCAAATATTTATTAAAACATTTTTTTTGAATGGAAAGACTTTAAAATATTGGTTAAATGTTGAAAATGGAAACAAAAAAAAAACTTGATTTAATTTTCCCTTGAATTAAATTAGGAGAAAATTGTCATTCCACATCACAAGACAACAAGAATGAGTTAATTAAGTTAGTTTCACTTAGTTGGCTTAGTTAATTCAAATTGAAGGTCTAACTTGAGTCATGTAGAGTAGTTCCTAAATTTTAGGAGCCTAGATTTAGTTTAATTTGAGTTATGAGGAGTGGTTCCTAAATTTTAGGAGCCTGGGTTGAATTTAATTTGAGTTGTAATAATTTAATTCAGTTAAAATGAGTTAAAGTCGGCTAAACTAGTTCTAACTATTGGAGGAACTAGTGGGAGGTCTAGTAGTGGGGTGTCTACTTCGTGATCAATCAGTTAACTGATAAATCAACCATAATTAACTCATGTGTGAATGAAATATGAGTTACCAAGTTGAGATTGGAGTTCAAGGGAAGTGTACTATCAGTTGTATAATTATCCAAGTTGTACAGGTGGTGCATGCAGTCAGAGAAGGACCTACAGGGATTGCGCAATTCAGTATGGACATTTCCCTAATTAATATGGGGATAATTCCTTGAGAAACGGCGCGAGGAAATATGAGCTTGGTAAGCAATAAAATTAGCTAAGTATTGGCCAGAGTCAGCTTGTGAGGTAGTGATATAGATTATACTTATGCAGAGATTTTTCATGCTTGAACAAGCAATGTATTTCTTCTCTATTTTCCTATTAATGCAATACATATAGGAAGGGGTTTTAAGCAGTGGTTTTCCCCTAGATATATCCTCGTGTTATTTGTGTTAATTGATTCATGTCGCATGTTTTTTATATTGATTCTCAATCGTGAATTATTTTCGCATATGAGTAGAGTAAATTTGAGTCTTATGTTTTAGAACATTACATGAGCAGTATTGAATCTAAAATTAATTTCTACATGGTATCAGAGATAGATTCACAGTAGAGAAGAGAATTTGAATTTATCTTTGCTGGAGGAATGAGTTTGTAGATCTATTCTTTAGAGTTATTAGGATGGTGTTCTATCGTCTAAGGGTTGAGTATGCCCTTGAGGGTAGCTTGAATTATATTACTTGGAAGGACCGCATGGAAGCGGCCATGGAAGATAATGGGCTTAAGGAATTCATTGATAATGATGTCCTGAAACCAACACTATTTGATGCCCACGATATAGCAGATTGGAAGAAGAGTGTAGTCAAGGCAAGGATGATCATATTGGAGGGAGTACGAGACCATATTGTCTCTAATATCCATGAGAAAGAAACTCCATATGAAATGTGGCAAACATTGACATAATTGTTTCAAAAACGTAGTGACCACAGGAAGCTGGAAGTCAAAGATAAGCTTCGAAATATCAAAATGTAGAAGGGTGACATATTACCACAGTACCTGGGCAGGTTCACACAACGTTGTGATGAAATTGGGAGTGTTGGTGTTACAGTTTTAGAAGATGATCTGGTAAACCTAGCACTTCTAGGTATTCCCAAGAGCTAGCACAAATACCAAGATTCAGTCAATGGGAGGGAGAAGCTACCAAACTAGGAAAGATTATGGTCAGATTTGGTACAGGAAGAGTTCAGGAGGAACACGAGAGACAAGACCTCATCCAAGGTTGAGGATGAGGAGCATTGTGCCTTGGCTAGAAAGGAAAAGAAAGGGAAAGGGAAGAAATCCCAATCCAAATGAGATTATGGTCAGGCAAGAAAGAAGAAAGACTTGTCGAAGATTAAATATTTTCATTGTCATGAGCTGGGACACTATGCCATGAAGTGTCTGCACAAGAAGGCCGAAAATAATCCCTCAGGAAGAGCGGGAGGTGAATCTTTAGCTTTACAATTCGGGTTGGATTTCACCCTCATTTCATGCATGGTGACATCAGTGATGAGTAGCGTGTGGTATCTAGATATTGGAGCCCCATTCCATATGACGGGAAAAAAATAATTTTTCAGTGACTTGGAGGAGAAGGACCTCTAGATGCACATCGAGATGGGAGATGATGGAAAGTATATCATGACTAGGATCAATACAGTTACTTTTCAAAGGGATTTTGGTTCTCCTCTCACATTAAAATATGTCATGTATGTTCCAGGTCTGAAGAAGAATTTAGTTTAAGTTTCTGTGTTGGAATATCATGGCTATGATGTGATATTTATCAAAGGAAAGGATTTCCTTCATCACATCGCCACGGGAATGAAGCGAATCGGGGTTCGAGTGAATAACCTCTACAAATTGGATGTAGAATATTATGCTTCCTTGAGCATGAAAGTAGAGAAGGTGTAGAGCCGAGACATCTGTGAATTATGGCATAGGAGACTTGGTCATTTGCACCATGGAGCTTTGAAGATCATGCGGAAAATTTATATAAGACTTCCCAAGGGTGCACTAGAGCAGTGAGATACATGCAAAGGGTGTACATTGGGGATGATTTGAATATGGGAAAACTAGTTTTTATATGCTATCTACGTCATCAGTATTAAATAATTGCATTTAAGGATCGTCTCAAATTAGAAAGTTATGAGAGGGTTTATGTGTCAAGTTTTGTGTGTCTTTTATGAGAAATTCATGAAGTAAATTAGTTGTTAAAACAAATTTTCAACAAGTAAATTGTATAGAAATGATACACAACAAACACATTACTCAATAGCTGATAATGGAGTTCACCCCTCCTGGGCTACATCTCCATGGACCCACTTCAATGGCTTGGCCCTCTTTGGATTAATGGTCAATTATCTAATTACATGCACCTACAATGCTCCGATGGTTTTGCAACCTTATCCATTGGATTCATAAGACTCAAAAACCTCTAGGTAGCCTCTTCTACTCTACAAATGGTCTTCAAGTGATCCAGACATGGCCTCCTCTCCTAGTGGCCCTAGTCTTCTTTAATCTTCAAATTGAAAAAAAAAAAAAAAAAACACTTACAGAAGTGCTCCTCTGCCTCTGAAACCTATGCCATCATTCTCATAGCATCCAAATCATCTAGGATTGACTCTTTCTAAGCCTAATTTGGTCGAATAATTCTCCAGTTATGGTTTACTCAATTTTGGCCTAGGAAACCCCTCCAAATCTAGAGAAACTTCAGTTAAGCCCAACAAAACTGGAGCTAGCGCAGAATTTGGCGGCTTCTGCCAACTTAATTCATGATTAAAGGTCAAATTTATTATTGGTTAAGCAAAATTCTTGGAGGTTTAATGCGCTAAGCGCGTTTTAACAAAGTCCACAATTACAAAATGGATCAGCACATAATGCAATGGCAAGGGGTTAATTAACCCTGTTTAAAAACTAATTCCATGCCATTAGCGTTGGTCTCTGCCATGGTCATAACCACATGCATGTATGCAATGGGGCTGGCCCCCATATCATTTCGCCACAACCTTAGTTTAAACTCAAATATGTGCCGAGACATATGTTAATTAAGATCCATTGTGTAGCCTAGTTGGTAACGCTTGTGTGTAGTGTGGGCGAGGTCACGGGGTCGACCCCGACCTCCACCCTGCCTCCGAAACTAATTTTTCTCCACCACATAATTATGAAATTTGACCATACTTCACCACATTTCTGCCTTTGGGAGGGGGCACGTGGCGGCCTCTCGACTAGCCATGTGTCCTCATCCCATTGGTTCCTCAAAAACCAACCAGAAACTTCCATGTGCCCAAAAATTCAGGCCACTCACAAATTGACACTTGTCAACACACTATTGGCCGATGGAAAACCATAACTTTGACCGCTTTGACCCCATTTGACCCTCTCTTTTTTTAAATCCGCCTATCTAGCAAAGTGAACAACAGGCTCTAACTTTCACATACATAATCAGTTTTCGATGAAACAAAGTGTGTCTAATTCCTGGCGATGAGACCTATCCGGTCATTCTAGTTTTGAGAGATTATGAACACTTTGAATTTTTAGCAATTTTTTGCCCCCAATTCAATTTTTGATCACTTATTCCCACTGACAGGCTTTTGGACCCACAAAAGTTGGTTATATGATGAGATATGAATACTATTCTCTTTTCCAAGTTCTATCAACTTGATTCTTCTTGGAAAAATCTCCATGACAACCACTTGGGTTCAGTGACATGCCTTGCCTTGCAAATGGCTTGACACTTCAACCAATGTTCACCTTTTGTTGTTGATCTAATCCAACACTTGTTGGCTACTTGTTGATTGATTAAACACCTTTTTGTACCAAAGTTATCCCTTGGTGCTTGAAATGTTGACTGATGGCCTTCCCACTGAGAATCATGTTCCTCCTTTGCACACACATGCATTCGATGCAAGCTTCTCCTTGGAAACAACTTTTCCAATTTAAGCCCATCTAACTGAACTACAACAACGAGTTCCAATATCAGTAATCACAATAAATAAAATGACCATTCTTTTTACCTCCATGGTTCCAAATTCCAAATCTGGAAGAATGCATTTGCCATCTCTTTCGCTTCTTGGCGTCAACAGATCAAATGGTCTACAATGGTTGTTGTTTTGACTGCAAACTTTTTGGCATCTTGTCCCTATTTCTGCTTTTTGATTCCATCATCCTCCAGTATTGACATGCTACTAATGCCATGATTTGAGAATGAAGTCTAATCATGAGCCTCTCACTCAAGGGTGGACCTTCCAAAATCCTGGGACATCTTGTCATAGGAAAAATCATTAATCTTGAAAAACACATAATGGAAGAAACATAACTTGATGACCTATTCCTTTTTCTCCTTCAAAACAAAAAATTTCACATCCTGTGAACATCACCATGTACTCTTACATCTTGGTGTACAAACCATCAACCAAATACAAGTCGAAAAAACATGCCTATTCAAACAACTGACTCTCAAGTCAAACAAAAGCATGTACAACCACTTGACGATTCTTCTCCCAAAACAACAATAATTTCACATCTCATGAAACAATTCGTCAACATCTCCCTTTCATCTTTGGAGACAAATCAACTCTTCCAAGTTGATTATGACATACATTTAACAATCAATCGACCAACACAAGTCGATCACTCATGCATGTGCAAATGGTCAACACTTCTCAAGTTGACAACACACATATTAACAAAGCAATCAACCAACACAATTCAATCGTTCATGCATGTTCAAGCACAATGAAACTATAAAAAAATTCTAATGTTCACACACACAAACTCTCATGCATGTATACAATTCTCAACTCTCTCACAAGTACAATCACAAGTACACAAATCCCATTTTTATATACAAGTACTTAACGAGTTGAAATGATCAATTTTGCTGCATCCAAGTGAGTCAACATAAATCTACTTTCAAACACCTTCCTGGCATAAACATGCAACATGAATTCTAGAGAAAATAAATGCATTCAATCATCAAAATAAATGCAAGGCCTTAATTGGTTAAGAAATCTAACCATCTCTTTCCAAACTACTTAAATGGCGCTTCTTTTAGCTGCACTTCATCATGTGAATCATCCTGACCCACATCAATTATGGAATCCTCTTTTCCATTCTTGTCAATCTCTCTCTCCACATTCTTCAAATGTCATGGATTACTTGTTGGATACAAAGTCCAACACTTGTCTACAAGATGACCCCGCTTATGAAAATGAGTAAAAAATAATTGCATCTTCTTTTCAACATGGTTTGCATTGTCCAATGGACCTTTGGCTTTCTGTCTCCTTTGTTTTGAAAGTTTCATGTGCATGGTTATCTTCTTCCAACACCTCGAAACAATATGGTTATTCAAACCAAAAAAGGAACATGTAAATTTTCTCCAAATCTTATGTGAGGATTTACCATGTTTATCATAATCAAAATCAACTTGATTAAAGGAATATTTATACCTTGCACATTCACCTTTATCGCCTTCTTGAGGAGGTGAATTTGATGAGGTGGTTCCTCTCTTCAGAATACCAAAAATGGATTCAATGGTTTTAGAGCTTTCAACATCCTCTTTTTTTTCATTTCCATTAGTTGCATGCTTATGAGCATCTTCTTGCAAAGTGGGTATAAAAATTTTGCATTCCTCATGAACACAAACTTCACAAGCTTGAGGTAATGAACATGTAATGAAATTCATTCTTGGAACACCTTCATGTGCCTACTTGGATTTAGAGCATTTTCCATCATGTTTTCCATAACCAAGACCCAAATACCTAGGCCTTTCCTCAACAACAATTGGCTCAACTATGCCTTGTGCATGTTTTCCAATCGTTTATCTTCATAGCCCATATTCATCAATAATTTGGACCCTATTCCTCTAGTGTGTCTTTAAAAAACACCAAAACATTCATCTTTAGAAGAAATTGAAGATAAACTTGAATTAAATAGCTCTTTTCCATGCACATACTTGGCTAGAGTTTCATTTGCAATATGGAGCTGAGTTTCCATCTCACGCATCTTTTCAAGAAGCTCTTGCTTCTTCTTCTTCATGGAAATAAAGTGCTCTTGAAGTATAGTGTTCTCCTTCATATCTTCAACCAGCTCTTACACCATATCTCTCATGATGTAGATCTTCTGCAACATATCTTTATCAAAGAGTCTTGCTAAGGAATATGGATTAGAAACAGTGCTCGATGAAGCTTCCATCACACTTGTAATGCATAAAAAACTTATTTGCTATGATTTTAGAGTTGGGTACTCAATCTTGAATTTCTCTTCAGGAGATACACATAAACTTGCACACAGTTAAATTTTCCTTGCACAAATACAAAACGAATAGCTAATTCTCTAGCTAACATTGGCAAACCATCTCAGGGCTAAAATGAGCTAAATTGTGCTCTGATACCAACTTGATATGAATATGGGAAAATTAGTTTTGTTGTGCTAGCTCCCTCATCATTATTAAGTAATTGTGTTTAAGGATCGTCTCAAATTAGCAAGTTATGAGAGGGTTTATGTGTCAAGTTTTTTGTGTCTTTTATGAGAAATTCATTAAGAAAATTAGTTGTTAAAACACATGTTCATCAAAAAAATTGCAGAGAAACAATACACAACAAACACATTACTCAGTAGCTGATAACAGAGTTCACCCCTCCTGGGCTAGATATCCATGGACCTGCTTCAATGGCTTGGACCTCTTTGGATTAATGGTCAATTATTTGATTACATGGACTTATAGTGTTCCAATGGTTTTTCAACCTTCTCCGTTGGATTCAGAAGACTCAAAAACCTCTAGGTAGCCTCTTCTATCTCTGCAAATGGTCTTCAGGTGATCTAGACACGACCTCCTCTCATGGTGGCCCTGGTCTTATTTAATATTAAAAGTGAAAGAAAAAAAACTTACAAAAGTGCTCCTTTGCCTCTTCAACCTGCACCATCATGCTCATAGCATCCAAATCATCTATGATTGACTCTTTCTGAGCCTAATTTGGTCAAATAATGCTCCAGTTATGGTTTCCTCAATTTTGGCCTAAGAAACCCCTCCAAATTTGGAGAAACTCCATTTAAGCTCGAGAAAACTGGAGCTAGCGCCAAATTTGGTGGCCTATGCCAACTTAATCCATGATTAAAGGTCAGATTTATTAGTGGTCAAGCGCAATTAGTGTAGGTTTAATGCGCTAAGCGCGTTTTAACATAATCCACAATTACAAAATGAATTAGCGCATAATGAAATGGTTAGGGGTTAATTAACACTATTTAAAAACTAGTTCTGTGCCATTAGCATTGGCCTCTACCACATTCATAGTTGCACGGTTGTATGCAATGGGGTTGGCCCCCATATCCTTCTGCCACAACCTTAGTTTAAACTCAAATATGTGCCAAGACACATGTTAATTAAGATCCATTGTGTAGCCTAGTTGGTAAGGCTTATGAGTAGCGTGGGGGAGGTCGTGAGGTTGACCCCGACCTTCACCCTTCCTCTGAAACTAATTTATCTCCACCACATAATTATGAAATTCGACCATACTTAACCACATTTATGCCATTGGGAGGGGGCACGTGGTAACCTCTGGGCTAGCCAAGTGTCCTCATCCCATTGGTTCCTCAAAAACCAACCAGAAACTACCATGTGCATAGAAATTTGGGCCACTCACAAATTCACACTTGTCAGCATGCTATTGGCGGGTGGAAAACCATAAATTTGACCCCTTTGACCCTGTTTGACCCTTTTTTTTTAAATTCTCCTGTTTGGCAAAGCGAACATCAGGCTCTAACTTTCACATACAGAGTCGGTTTTCGATGAAACGATGTGCACCAGATTCTTCGAGATGAGACCTATCTGGTCATTCTGATTTGGAGCAATTCTGAGCACTTTGAATTTTTAGCAAATTTTTGCCCCCATTCAGTTTCTGATTAGGGGAAGTACACCAAAGACACCTTTCATGATAAGGACAATAGGGCGCAAGAAATCCTCGAAAGAGTTCACTCGGATGTTTGTGGACCTTTCTCGATAGCCTCCATGACCAAGCACGGGTATTATGTTATATTTGTAGATGATTTCTCACGTAAGTGCTGTATTTTCTTCATGTAGAAGAAAGACCCAACATTCTACAAATTTTGTGAATTTAAAGAACTTGTTGAGAAAGATATTGGCAGGAAAGTGAAGGCTATCAAGAGATATAATGGTAGTGAATATGTGTCGAATGAGTTTAATAATGTTTGTGAAAAATAAGGCATTCGACGAGAGAATAACACCCCATAACCCACAACAGAATGGGGTTTTTGAAAGGAATAACATTAGTATTATGGGAGTTTCATGGGCGATGTTTCATGATTATGGCCTACCATTTCACTTGTGGGTTGAGGCATGCAACACAACAGTATATGTGAAGAACAGGGGTCCTCATCGAGTTCTCGGGATGAGTACACCAAAAGAAGTTTTTTTCAGGGAAGAAACCAAATGTGTCACACTTCAGGATCTTTGGCTCATCAATTTATTATCATGCTTCCAAGGAGGCAAGGAAAAAGTTAGAGACGATAGCTAAGTTGGGCATATTTGTGGGGTACACTGATACAACTCACAAATATCAGGTGTACCTTCCATCTCGTAGGATGATATTTGTTCGTAGATATGTGAAGTTCAATGAAGAAAAATCCATCAGATGTTCCCTTGAGAGGGAGCTTCAGTTGCATGTAGATGAGGATCTTTTCGCTCCAAAGGAAGAACCTCGGGATGTTGTGGAGCATCCACAAACAGAGGAGAAGAGAGTGGAAGCACCCACTCATGCAGAGACATCCAGAGATGGAAGGAAGTGCACTAAAGAACATGACAAATTTTTGCATGATTTTATAGATAATGTGGTAGCACCCACATCACAACACGGGTAGAGGAGGCCACCAGGTTGGTAAACTGGGTACATGGCTTTAATGAGTGAACTAGTTGAGACAAAACCATCCTCATTCGAGGAAGTAATACATAAGCTAGTATGGGTTGATGCCATGGTATAGGGATATGATTCCATAGTTAGAAACAATGTTTTGGAAGTGGTACAAAGACCAAAGAACAAGTAAGTGGTAGGTTCAAGGTAGATCTACAAGGTGAAGCAAGCAACATACAGAAGCATCGAGAAACACAAGGCCATATTTGTGGCCAAGGGGTTCTCTTAGGTGGAGGAAATTGATTACGAGGAGAAATTTGATCTAGTAGCAAGGTATTCTTCTATCAGATCAACTCTAGCACTTGTAGTGCAGATGGGAAGGAAGATCCATTAGATGGATTTGAGGATAGAATTCTTCAATGGAGTGATTGAGGAGGAGGTGTGCATTGAACATCTAGAAGGATTTTATACCTTTGACAGAGAGTCGAATGTGTGCGGACTCAAGCGAATGTTGTATGGATTGAAACAAGCACCCCATGCTTGGTACACTAGGATCGACAGTTATTTCACTAGGTTGGGCTTCACCAAAAGTGAAGCGAGTGAAAACCTTTACCATATTATTGTTGAAGGTAAATGGTTGATTATAGTATTATATTTCGAGGATTTTTTTGTAACCAGTGATGAGAATTTGAAAAAATATTGCAAAGAGGATCTTGCAAGAGAATTCAATATGAAGGACATGGGACTCATGCATTATTTCCTCGGTTTGGAAGTATGACAAGGAGATAGTGAATTGTTTCTCTCTCGGGACAAGTATGCCAATGAGGTACTGAAGAAGTTTCATATGGAGAGTAGAAAACCCATGGACATTCCTCTAGTAAGAAGTTGGAGGAAAGAGGATGCCACTTCAAGTGATGAGGTGGAGGCCACTATTTACAGGAAGCTTCTGGGTTCATTTGGTGAACACACGACCAGACATGTGTTATGCAGTTAACCAGCTTAGTCAAGCAATGGTTAATCCAACCAAACTGTACTGGAAGGCATACAAACATGTGTTGAGATACCTTAGAGGCACTACTCAGTATGGTATTTGGTACAGACGGACAGAGAGAGTGAAGCTTCAAGGCTTCACAGATGCATATTGGGCGGGTAGTCCATCAGATCAAAAGAGAAATTCAGGAGGAGTCTTCAGTATTGGGTCAGAAACAATTTCTTGGTATAGCAAGAAGCAGAGATTAGCTGCACTCATCTCAACAGAAGTAGAGTACATGGTTGCTAATCAAGCATCTTATGAAGCTATTTGGATGAGAAAGATTCTTGTTGGGTTATTTGGTCAGAGGATGGATCCTACTGTGATTTATTGTGACAATCATAGTAGTATCAAACTCTATGAAAATCTAGTTTTTCATGATCAATCCAAGCATATAGGAATCTGATATCACCATCTACGATATTGTGTGCAGAGCCATATTATGTTGTTGGAATACATTCCTACAGAGGAAAAATATTTAAGTTCCATAGAGCTAGGATTGGGGTATCTGATAATCTCTTTCTTGTTGACAAGGGGTGTTGAAATTGAAAACATGAAAATCCTTATTTAATTTTCCCTTGAATTAAATTGGGAGAAAATTGTAATTCCACATCACAAGACAACAAGAATGAGTTAACTAGGTTAGTTTCACTTAGTTGGCTCATTCGAGTTAAGCGCATAACTTGAGTCATGTAGAGAGGTTCCTAAATTTTAGGAGTGTAGGTTGAGTTTAATTTGAGTTGTAATAATTTAATTCGGTTAAATTGAGTTAAAGTCATCTAAACTAGTTCTAACTATTGGGGGAACTAGTGGGAGGTCTATTAGTGGGGTGTGTACTCAGTGATCAAAAAGTTAACTGATAAATAAACGATAATTAAATCATGCATGAAATACAAGTTACCCAGTTGAGATTGGAGTTCAAGGGTAGTGTATTATCAATTGTATAATTATCCAAGTTGTAAAGGTGGTGCATAAAGTCAGAGAAGGACCTATAGGGATCGCGCAGTTTAGGATGGGGATTTTCCTAATTAATAGAGGGCTAGTTCCTTGAGAAACAATGCAAGGAAATAGGAGCTTGGAAGGCAACAGAATTGGCTAAGTATTAACCAGAGTCAACTTGTGAGGTAGTGATATGGATTACTTGTGCAGAGATTGTTCAGGCGTGAACAAGCATTGTATTTATTCTCTATTTTCTGATTAATGCAATACAGATAGGAAGGGGTTTTGAGAAGTGGCTTTACCCTAGATATATCCTCTTGATATGTGTGTTAATTTATTCATGTCACATGTTTTTTATATTGCTTCTCAATCGTGAATTTATTTCCGCAGATGAGTAGAGTAGATTTGAGTCTTATGTTTTAGAACATCACATGAGAAGTATTGAATCTAAAATTAATTTCTACATTAAATTTTATGGTTAGTTAATTACATAATCTAAATATTTTACATCTTTTATTATTTATGATATTTTTTTATTAATTTTACTTAAATTTAACAAGATTTTTTTTTTTCCTTTAAATTAATTTTTTGTTGGCTAGAGAGAATTACATATTGTGTATATTTTTGTATTCCTTTGATATACCATTGGGGAAACTAGACAATTGGTGATATTGGAAGCCTCTTGTGAAAAATAGCAATGAGTAACATATGGTCTAAAAATTGAATCATATAGTATAAAATCTAAAACAAAATCAAGACTTGTCAACATAAATGTATATAGTAGAAGTTAACCAAAGACTAACATTTAGACACCAAAAAATATCAACAAAAGCCAGAGTAACAACCTTCATAGGCAGATACCAACTAAGAAACCAAATTCTAAAATAGCCCATATCATTCATAGAATGAAGAGGAGGTGGAGATGTTAATAGGCACTGGATGCATAGGACTGTCAAGAGTATCTAATCCTTTGCTATGCAAGATGATTGTCTTTATCTTTTCCAAGCACATGTCCATGTCTTTGAATTGTAGTTGGAGCTTATCCATCTTCAATAAAATCTCATATTTTGCATCTCTCTAGGAAGAATTTACCCAATAGAAACTTAAGATTCGAATAGAGGTCAATCATGTGTAGATTTTTTTTTTTTGACCTCTCATATTATTACAGTTCATTTTTTCACATCTAATCAAATGGCCTAAAAACTAGATCAATCAACATCCTTTAACACTTTACATTCATCCCCTGCAAATCCTATAATGTATTCTCTCCAAAAATTCCAAGAATTCTGGGTCAAACAATTTAAAAACCTAAATTTTGGACCCATTGCACTTTCCCTTCATGCAACCTGTATTGTCGCAAGTTGTACACATAGCAACTGAAATGACCAACGCATGTTGCCTTTGTTGCAAGAGCGATGGCTTCTAGAATTTGGTAAAAATTAAAAATAATTTCGAATCTTCTCTTTCCAAAAGCTTCCCAAGTGGTTTTAATTATTTATTGTTATATAAAGATCTCAAACTCATACACTTGAGGTCTAATTTCTTATCCCTAGAATTTATCCTCCCTCATATGTGGATCTAATTCCTAGATTGGTAAATCCCTAACCACCTCATTTACCTTATAAATTAAGTGCCTCCCATGCAGTTTGGGTTGGATTTACAGAGGCGTGGACTAGTTCAAAGACTTAGGAAAAACCACTGCAATCAAAACAAAACTTAGAGCAAGGCTGATTAGGTGCTCAATCTTAAGCTCAAAAATGGAAGTTCTTAGAATTGATCAGAACCTAAATAATCGCGAAGAGATCGTCGCCAGGAATTCGGCGTAATTGGCTTCATCGAAAGCCGAATCCGTATGAGGAATATAGAGCTTGTTGTTCATTTTCCTAAACAACTAAATTTTTTGTAGAAAAGGACAGAATGGTGACATGTCAGTCTAGGAGGAATATATATATATATATATATATATATATATATTCTGGGAATATTCCTTCAGTTTGCCCAATCACATTGTGACAAGTGTCACAACAGGATTCGCTGGAAAGTTGGGAAGGTGAACTTTTTTTTATCCTAAGGTTGAAATAATTTTATATGGAGGTGCATTTTTTTTATTGTATGGTCGAAATAGTCCAACCAGAGGCAGACATGTGGTGCAGCCAGGGGCCGCCACGTGCCCCATCTAGTGGACTGAGGTATGGGAGAAATATTAATGTCAAATGTCATTTATTTCGTATGGAAATATTATTTTCAAAGTACGGGTGGAGATCAGGGCTTGACCCCACAACATCCCCCACACAATGCACCCACATTACCACTATACCACAACTTTGGATCTTAACACTATATGCCGACGAAATATATTTATTTTATTCCCATTTCACCATTGGGTGGAGGAGGGGGTTATCCCCCTCACAATGTGAATTAAGGTGGAAGACCAGGAGCAGAGGGCTTATTGTAATTGTGGAGGTTAAGCACTAATGCAGGTTTTAATTAACCCTTAAACGAGTTTTAATATGCGCTAATTTGGATTTGGGTTAAGAGCACATTTAGCACTAAACAAATGGTTTAACAATAATTAAAATCCTACTTATTCTAAGTAATATGAGTTTAATTCGGCAGTGGAGATGGTGGAGTCTGCCAAATTTAGCATTTCCTCCAAAATTAGCGGAGTTAACTGGAGATGCTCCAATTTTGGTGGAGTTTCCTAGGCCATAATTGAGGAGGCCATAAATTTTGCAAAGTTCGACCAAATTGGGCTCAAGAAGAGTTTATCATAGATGATTTGGACATTTTGAGCATGTTGGAGTAGGTTTCAGGATCAGAAGAGGATTGTAAACAACGTTTTTTTTTTCCATTTTGAGCTAATAAAGGGGCCCAAGCCATGGAAGTTGGACCAAGGAGTTGTAGCCCGGGAGGGGTGAATTCCTTCATCAAAAAAAAATGTTAATGTATCATTTGATGGTTTGATGTACATTTTATTGTTTTTGTTCAGCATTATGTTTTAATGTTATTATGCTCATGAATTTAACATAAAACTCAATACATTTACCTGTTTAAAACTCAAAAACACCTCAATAAACCTGTGCACATGAAGCAAATGATCAACAATTTATTTATAATTCTAAAGATGAAATTAGTACAACAAAACTAACATTAAAATTCAGATCAAGGTGGTATCAGGGCAAAGGTTGAAAGGTTATTTTCTTGATTTTCTTGAGTTTGTGTAAGTAGGGTTTTAAGGGTTGAAAATTTGTGATTCTTACAAGGTTAAATTTACAGAGAGGAGAAGGGAAACTGTTGGTTGCTAGTCCTAAGGTTAGTACCAGAAGAAGGAGAGCCACAAGACCACCATTTCACCCCAAATTTTCACTCACAGTTGCACTTGAAGCACCTCAAGTTTTATCTCTAGCTGCGATTGAGGAGATACAAGTTGCACTAGAAGCTAAGCTTGAATCCATAGCCATCATGTCAAGTTTTGGAGAGACTGAAGGTATTTCAGAAGAGGAATTATACAAGAAGCCTTATATGAACTAAATGAAAGGGTTAGGATCCTCTTTGAAGAGAGGAGCACCAAGATGGTTGAAGGGAATTCTAAGTCTCCACATGGAGAGGGAACCTCAGAAAGAAAAAATGATGAAGAGAAGGATTCAAAGGGCGGTGGAGAAAAGCCTCCTCCATCTCCACCATCTTCATCATCCTCCTCATCTTCACCATTATCATCATCTTCCATGTCAAATTTAAACTTCCAATGTATAATGGCGAAGTGAATGCAGAGAAGCTGGATAATTGGATTCGTCAATTGGAGGTTTATTGCAGACTTCATAACCTTCAAGAAGATGACATAAAGATTCAATTGGCTTCCTTGAGGATGGAGGGATCAACACTTGTAAGGTGGGAATAAATGACTCAAGAAGAGATTAAAACCCACGGTAAGATATCAATGTCTTGGTCAAGTTTTATTCCTGCCATTAAAAGGTAGTTTTATCCTCTAGCTTACATGCAAAAAGCCATTATGGACTGGAAAAATTTTAGACAATTGAAAGGGAAAAGTGTGCAATATTATACTCATGAATTTTGGAGAAGAGCTATTTTTTTTGGTATTAATTTGTATTCTAAAGAAACTTTGTTAAAGTGTATTAGGGGTTTGCACAGTTACCTTAGGCACACTATTATCATGTTCAGTCCCACAAAATTAGATGAGGTTTGCGTTCAATCCACACATCTAGAAGCAAGAGGGAAATATAGTGTAGATGAGAAAATTGATAGTCTCCTTGAGTATGAGGGTAAAGGAAAGGGCAAGTTTAATGCAAGAGGAAAGAGAAATAGCTCCATCAAAAGAGAGATAGAAACTCACATGTAAACATTGTTCGAAGAATGGCCATGATGAAGAACATCGTTGGCAACTTCATCCAAAGTTGAAGCCAAATAAACTGAAAGCCAAAGAGAAGGGGAAAATTGTTACAATCATTGAACATGACTTAGGTTCATATTCACGCGATGAAACCAAGATTACATCAATGGGTTTGAAAGGTAAGAACATAGCAAACACTATTTCTTCAAGTTTTTCCAATGTAACTCAAGATGAAGTTACAAGAATTGAGCTCTTTCATATTAGAGTCGTTTCTAAACATACCAAGATAGACACATTATTTGATAGTGGTTCTCAAGCTAATTTGATTTCCGAAGACTTAGTTAAGGAGATAAATCTTAAAATTGTTATACATCCAAGACCTTATCCTTTAGGGTGGATAGGAAATAATGAAAACTTGCAGGTAACAAGGAAGTGAATTATAAGGTTTGCAATCAATTCAAACTTTCTTGACGAAGCTGAACTTGATGTCATACCACTTGAGATTTCAGGTATTTTTTTGGGAAGTCCTTATATTTATGATAGGAAAGCAGTATTTCATCGCCATGAGAATAAGTATCACTTATTTAAAGATGGAATTGAATACATAGTTAGAGTGCATAAGAAGAAGACAAGTTTGTCTCTTATACATGCAGGAGAAATGAAGAGAATAATGAATGCAAGTCAAAATTTTACTTTGTTAATGATAAAGCATAGAGATTTTTTGAATGAGGCCTTTCTAAAAGATGCATCGAAAGAAAAAGTTGATTTCATTGAAGTTTCTTATACTTGTCCTGAGATGTTTCAAGACTCTAACAGTTTTCTTTTGAAAGGAGGTAAACAAGATGTGAAAGATTTGCAGCCGTCGACATTAGTGTTGAGTAGTGTTGGAAACAAGATGTCGATGCAAGAGAGAGAAAAAGTCAAAGAGAAAGCGCCAAATAAATTTGACAAAGAATGTATAAGTTCCACAAGTGCTTGCTTTTGGTTTCCAAAAGGTACATGGCAATGGCGAAAATACTTGGTCAAAATTCAATGCAAGTACAAAGCAAGATCAGCTAAGAATTTCCATGACGATAGTGTTCGAGGTGAGACAATTTTCAAGTTTCCTTTGATTGACGACCGAGGTGGGAAAAAGTTTGTTTCTGCAAGAACATCTTGTTGCTCTGAAAATTCATGGAAATTGCAGCATGACAATGTCTACAACAGCGAGAGAGGGTCTGAAGAGTCAAGGAAAAAGGATAAGTTTTTGTGAAAATCTCAAGTTGATGAAAATAGGAAAATTCCAGTGTATTTAGACTAGAAGGGTGAGGGAATTGTACCCTCATCCACGTTCAGTAATCAAAGAGATTTTGGGGTCCAAAAGGCTTCTAGTGGGGAGGAATGATCAGGTGCTCTTTATTAAGCTGTTAGGTCCATATATTACTAGTATAGTCCCTTATTTTTGTTAGTGTAACCCCCTTATTGTTATTGTTGTACCCCTGTAACCCCCATATTGTTATTATTGTGCCCTTACATTATTCTTGTTAGGTCGGCTAGGATTACATTGTGGCCCCATGGAATCCTATATATAGAAAGGAGGCTTTGTCATTTGTATCATCCAAGAGTTGTTCATTTATGTAATGTATTGGAGGTTCCCCCCTCGAAGTGGCTATTTATAAGGCGTTGATCTCACTTTTCTTCTATTTTTGGAGCTGGTTTCACAACATTTGGTATCAGAGCTTTGGATTCTAGGGTTTCACTACTCCAAACAAGTCATCATGGCATTTTTGCTATAAATTTTTTTTTCTATTAAGGTTCAGAAGATGAAATTTTTATAGGGAAAAGAAGACATCCTAAGGACATCGTCGCAAAATTTCAGATCTTGGTTCACAATATTTTGGGAGATATGATATATGCAAGTTAGGGATATTTGTAGGTTCATGAATTTAACCCAAACAGGTCATCATGGAATTTTCGCTATAACTTTGTTTTTACGAAGTTTCAGAAGCTGAAATTTTCATAGAGCTAAGCTGAAATCTTGAGGAATTCCGTGGAAAAATTTCAGAGCCAGATTCGTAATATTTTCGGAGATATTGTCTGTGGAAGTTAGGGATTTTTCAGGCTCCCGAATTTCATCTCAAAGAGGTGACCGTGGGAAAATTGTCATAACTCTCTCTCTGAGCATTGGATTGGAATTTTGTAATAAGTGGTCGCAAGTAAACGGACTGTAGTTTCTTCTACATCAGTTTTATAGCTGAAAGAGGACATAGTGACACATAGAAATTTGTACAAGTTCCCTCTACTGAACTAGTCCATAATTAGGTCATCATAGGAGATTGGGCATAACTTTGTCTTCAAGAATCCAAATCAGGTCAGACCTATGGCATTCGAAAGAAGATTCACAGGGCTACTTCAAGGCCAAATTTCAAATATTGAAGATCCAAAATCATAGAGATAATTCAGTTTCAATATCGAGCTCCTCAAAATCAAGAAAAAGGTGTGTATTTTTTTGCAAATTGCATAAGTCTTGTTTGAAAAATAAATTTTAAGTGATTCCAAAGGCCTATTGAGCATAGATATCAGTATTGGGTTCTAAAATGCCTCCTAAAAATAATTCAACACCTATTAAGCCCTCAGAGTACTCTACTATGACTCTTGAAGATGAAGAATTGCAACATGATCTATTGAAATTACAAGAGCAAGTGCACCAAAATTCGCTCTCGCAAAGAGAAACAATAAATGAAATGGACGTTTTGAAGAAAAGCGTGGAAGCTAAGATGAATGGTTTGAAGAAAGGCATGGAAGCTACGATGGATGGTTTGAATAATGGTATGGAAGAAAAAATGGATGGTATGGAAGAAAAAATGAAAGGTTTGAAGGAATACATGGAAGGTTTGTCAAAGTTGATACAAGAAATGATTCCTAATGGCGAAAAGATAGTAGAGGAAACTCATGATGAGAAAAAAATAAATGTTAATCATGATTTCATAAACTCTAATGTTGGATTAAAGAACCACCATATTCCAAAAATGGATATGAGGAAGTTTGATGGAAAGGATCCTGTAACATGGATACTACAGATGGAGCAATATTTTGATCTCCATAATGTGCAAAACACACAAAAGGTACGCATTGCAACTTTACATTTAGAACAAAATACATTTGTATGGCATCGATGGCTTTGCTCCCGTAAAAAAATTGTCACTTGGTCAATTTTTATGGAGGAAATGATAGCACATTATGAGGATACAAAGAGCAACACCTTCTTTACCCAATTGATAAATCTCAAACAAAGGGGTTTAGTGGGGCAGCACATTGAGGACTTCCAAAAATTGAATATAAGGGTAACTGATCTTATAGAGGAACACAGGATTGATGTCTTCATAGGGAATATAAAGGATAACATCCATCATGAAGTTCGCGTTTGGGAACCAGATTCATTAGAGAAGGCATTCAAGTTGGCAAGAAAAATTGAACGTAAAATTATGGCAACAAGGAAGCCTACCACTCACATCTATAAAGATGGAAGTGTTGCTACTCCTAGACTTCCACAACCTACAAGGTTGACACCAAAACAATTGGAAGAAAAAAGAGAAAAATGGCTTTGCTACAGTCGTGATAGAAAATACACTAAATTTCATAAGTGTGTTGAGAAGAAATTATTTTACATAGATTGTGAAGAGGAGGAAGAAAATGAACAAGAGACTTCAAAAGAAGAGGATATACACCAGGAAGAAACCCTAGAAGAAGAAGAAATTCGTCTGACCATATCATGTAATGCATTGGCGGGAATTACCACTCCTCAAACTCTCAAGATAGAAGGACATATCAAGAAGAAAAAGGTAATAGTGTTGATTGATTCAGGTAGTACCCATAATTTTATTCATTGTAAGGTAGCCAAGGAATTGAATTTCTTCCTATACCTAGCATCATAATGTCAAGTGATGGTTACAAATGGAGGAACTATAAATTTCTCTGGAAAATGCCATAATATAAAGCTATCCATGGGGGAATATGTATTGAATAGTCCAATTCTTTCCATCCCAATGGGAGGTACTGATGTTGTACTAGGAGTACAATGGTTACAATATTTGGGGACGATAGCTTTTAATTTTCAAGAACTTTTCTTGAAAAAAATTTTAGAAGGAAAGGAAATCAAATTACGGGGTATCACAGGGAAGCTAGGAAAGATAATAAGCTCTAATGTCATTACAAAGCTTCCGAAGAAATAACAACAAGGCGTAATTGCACAATTATGCTCACTAGAAGTTCCAACATCAAAATCATCTATTTCTTCAGATCTCCAAAAAGTCTTGGACAATCATTCCAATGTGTTTGATACTCCCAAAGGACTCCCACCTATTATTGATCACGATCATGCTATTCATTTGATTCCAGGAAATGTTCCTGCAAACATCTGGCCTTACAGATATCCTTATGTTCAAAAGAGTGAAATTGAACGTATGATTGCAGAAATGTTAGAGGCCGGTATAATTCAACCTAGTCAAAGTTCTTTCTCTGCTCTAGTAGTATTGGTGCACAAGAAAGATGGATCATGGCGCATGTGTCTGGATTATAGGGAGCTCAATAAGCTCACTATTAAAGATAAATTTCCCATTCCTGTGATTGATTAATTATTGGATGAATTACATGAAGAAATTTATTTTACCAAGTTGGATCTTCGTTCAGGATATCACCAAATTAGAATGAAGACTGAAGATATTCCAAAAACAACATTTCGAACTCATGAGGGTCATTATGATTTTTTGGTCATGCCTTTTGGCCTTACCAATGCACCTTTTACATTTCAAGGGTTGATGAATTCCATTTTCAAACCCTTCCTTAGAAAATTTGTGCTAGTATTTTTTGATGATATACTAATCTACAGCAGGTCTTGGAAGGATCATGTTCAACATGTTCACAGGGTGCTCAAACTATTGGAGGAGAAACAATTATATTCAAAAAAATCCAAATGTTTCTTTGGAGTAAAAGAGGTGGAATATCTGGGTCATATTGTATCTCACGAGGGTGTTAAGGTAGACCCTAACAAAATTAAATCCATTAAGGAATGGAAAGTCCCCACAACCATAAATTAGTTGCACGGATTTCTAGGGTTAACAAGGTATTATCGCAAGTTTGTTAAGAATTATGGGAGAATAGCAGCACCTCTAACAACATTATTGAAGAAAGATGCATTTTCATGGACTCCTGAAGCAACTAAGGCCTTTGAACATCTTAAAGAGGCAATGTGCCTAGCACCGGTCTTAGCTATGCCAAACTTCACAAAAACCTTTATTGTGGAATGTGATGCCTCGGGAAATGGAATTGGTGTTGTTTTAATGCAAGAAGAAAGACCCATTGCTTTTGAAAGTCGTTCAATCAAAGGAAAGTATTTAGAAAAGGCTATTTATTAGAAGGAAATGTTGGCAATACTAAATGCACTAAAGAAATGGAGACGTTACCTAATGGGAAGACACTTCAAGGTAAAAACTGATCATGATAGTCTTAAACACTTTTTGGAACAAAGACTATCTTCAAAATAGCAGCAAAAATGGGTCACAAATATGTTGGGTTATGACTTTGAAATCATCTAGAAAAAAGGGAAGCTAAATGTTGTTGCAGATGCACTCTCAAGAAAGGATGAAGAGGTGGAAGCATTGCTTTGTGCCATTTCTATTATCCAACCAGATTGGATAACCGAAGCAAGGGATGAATGGAAGAAGGACGAAGAAGTGTGGACAGTCATTCAAAAGTTGAAGCAAGATCCTAGTGCATGTGATACATTTAGTTCGAAAAATGATTCCTTATGGTACAAAGATCGCTTATATATTTCCAAAAATTCCCAACTAAAACAAAATATTCTTTTGGAATTGCACAATTCTCCTTTAGGAGGACACTCTGGATTTTTAAAAACATACCACAAGGTGAAGAATTTTTTTTATTTTTTTTGGGATGGCCTGAAATCTGATATTCAAAAGTTTGTGGCGGAATGTTTGGTTTGCTAGCAAAATAAAGTTGAGACAGTTAAGACCCCGGGTCTTCTACAACCTTTATCCATTCCAAGTCAACATTGGGAGGAGATTTCAATGGATTTTATCATAGGTTTACCTAAGTCCGAAGGAAGGAGTGTCATCATGGTGGTAGTTGATAGACTTACCAAGTATGCACACTTTTGTGCATTATCTCATCCATTTAAAGCAAGTACAGTTTCTACCGCATTTATGGAAATAATTCAAAAGCTACATGGAAACCTGAAGATTATTGTAAGTGACAGAGATCCCATTTTTACAAGAAATTTTTGGACGGAATTATTTTCTTGTTTGGGTACTCAACTAACTCATAGCTAATCTTATCATCCTCAATCCGATGGTCAAACAAAGATAGTGAGTAAATTTTTGGAAGGATATCTTCGTTGTTTTGTATCTTATAAGCAAGCACAATGGGTCAAGTGGTTACCTCTCACTGAATGGTGGTATAACACTTCCTTCCATACTGCAGTAAAAACGACCCCATTTATGGCACTTTATGGATATCATCCACCGTCCATCACATCTTCTTTAAGGGGAAATTCTAGGGTTCAAGTAGTGGAGGATCACATCGAGCATCAACAAGAAGTTCTCAAACTCTTAAAGGATAACCTAAATTTGGCACAAAATCGAATGAAACAACAGGTAGATCAACATCGCAGTGAGAAAATTTTTGATGTGGGAGACTGCGTATTTTTACGGCTACAACCATAAAAACAAATGTCCCTCAAGCAAGCTAAGAAGGATCATAAATTATTGCCAAAGTACTATGGTCCTTACAAGGTGTTGCAAAAGATTGGTACTATGGCATACAAATTTGAGCTTCCTGCTTCTTCGCGAGTGCATCCAAACATGTTTCATGTCAGTGGCATATAGGGACAAGAACTTCCGCTTCAAACATATTTATTTTTAACTTGATGAGGAAGGAAAAACCATATTGGAACTTGAAGCAGTCATGGAAACAAGAAATCGACAGCTATGAAATCTATCAATCTCAGAGTATCTCATCAAATGGAAGAACTTACCCACTGAAAATTCTAAATGGGAGGATGAGAATTTTATACAAAAGCACCCGGAGCTACTCAAGCACTGAGGACAACACTTTTTTGAAGGAGAGGAGCATGTTAAGTCCTTATATTACTAGTATAGTCCCTTATTATTGTTAGTGTAACCCCCTTATTGTTATTGTTGTACCCCTGTAACCCCCATATTGTTATTATTGTGCCCTTACATTATTATTGTTACGTCGGCTAGGATTAAATTGTGGCCCCACTAGGATTACATTATGGCCCCATGGAATCCTATATATAGAGAAGAGGTTTTTTCATTTGTATCATCCAAGAATTGTTCATTTATGTAATGTATTGGAGTTTTCCCCCTCGAAGTTTCTATTTCTAAGGCATTGATCTCTCTTTTCTTCTATTTTTGGAGTTGGTTTCACAACATAAGCTAAAAATTGGAAGTGCTCAGAATCGATCAGAACATGAATGAATGTGAAGATATCGTTGCCAAGAATCCGACGCAATTAATTTAATCGAAAACTGACTCTGTATGAGGGAGATAGAGCATGTTGTTCCTTTTCCTAAACAGCTAATTTTTTTGCAGAAAAGGATAGAATTGTGACATAGCAATCTAGTCAGCAAAAAAAAAAAAATATTATGGTAATATTCCTTCAGTCTGCCCAATCACATTGTGACAAGTGTCACTACAGGATTCGCTGGAAAGTTAGGAAGGTGAATTTCTTTTTATCCTAAGGTAGAAATAATTTTATATGGAGGTGCATTTTTTTTAATTATATGGTCGGAAATAGTCCAACCAGAGGCGGAAATGTGGTGTAGCCAGGGGCCGCCACGTGCCCCCTCTGGTGGACTAAGGTATGGACGAAAGATTAATGTCAAATGTCATTTATTTCGTATGGAAATATTATTATCAGAGGACGGGCGGAGGTCAGGGCTCGACCTCGCGAACTCCCCCACCCAATGCGCCCACGTTACCACTATACCACAACTTTAGAACATAACACTATATGTCGACAAAATATATTTATTCGAATATCAGCCCCCTCACGATGTGACTTAAGGCAGAATACCATGAGTGGAGGGCTTATTGTAATTACAGAGGTTAAGTGCTAATGCAGGTTTTGATTAACCCTTAAACGGGTTTTAATACGCGTTAATCCGAATTTGGGTTAAGATCGCGTTTAGCGCTAAAAAAAATGTTTAAAAATAATTAAACTCCCACTTATACTAAGTAATCTGAGTTTAATTTGGTGGTGGATATGGCGAAGTTTTCCAAATTCGGCGTTGCCTCCAAAATTAGCGGAGTTAACTGGAGTTGCTCCAGTTTTCGTGGAGTTTCCTATGCTAGAATTGAGGAGGCCATAACTTTTGCAAAATTTGACCAAATTGGGCTCAAGAAGAGTCTATCCTAGATGATTTGGACATTTTGAGCATGTTGGAGTAGGTTTCATGAGTAGTAGAGGATTGTAAACAACAATTTTTTCCATTTTGAGCTAATACAGAGGCCCAAGCCATTGAAGTTGGACCAAGGAGATGTAGCCCAGGAGGGGTGAACTCCTTCATCAAATTTTTTTGTTAATGGATCATTTGGTGGTTTGCTATACATTTTATTATTGTTGTTAAATATTATGTTCTAATGTTTTTTTTTGTTGTTGTAAATTTGGAAGAACTATTCACATTAAGTAGAGGAAAATATCATACAAAAAAGCCTCTTTGGCAGCAGATCAGAGTCCAACACATACACAGGGTCAATCTCACACTCAGGGAGATGGAAACAAGGGAAAAGAGCTGAGTGGGGAGACAAGAAACACTTTATGACCAAAAGAAAAAACTGGAATTTTTCTAAAGCTGGAAAAAAGATCAGTAGATCTCGCATGCTGAGTGACCTTCATATAGACAAAAACCAGAAAATACCAGGAGAAGACGAGAGAGTTAAGGACCCGAGGGGGGCTACACCTCTTCTTCCTCATTGAGATAGTCATCCACGTTTATTGGGCGATCTGGTGTTCCTTCCTCAAGGTCGAAAAGATTGTAGCGAGATGGGCCCGCATCCTGCAGATTCCCCTTGGCCAAGACCTCCTCTTTGATTCTGGGGTTTGGATGCTGGTGGTTGGCAGAACTGCATTTCAGTAGGTCATAGTGCGAGGAGAAACTATCAGCAAATCAAAGGTGGTGAACCGTTTTCAAGTAGGCTTCGAATTTATCCAACAATGCGTCCATCTTCTTTTCCAGCCGCTTGGTAACACTGTTCTGGTCCTGGAGCGCCATAGCTAACAAATTCTTGGTGTGCCATTATAGATCAATGGCACGGGTATAAAGGTTCTTGTGGCTCTAGGTTAAGGCGGGGTCAGGGATCCAATGGAGAGCTCTGTCAATCGTCTCCGAGGGGGTGGACCTGCGGCGAGCCGAAGCTTCTGCGTCCAACCCAGCCATAATTTCCTGCACCGGATCAGAGGTGTTCTCCGTGAAGATACGAGCCGTGTTGCACGCCAAAGTTTCTGCCCTCGTAATTGGGGGACGGGAGGGATTATCCCAGTAGGATTTGCGAATGTGGCGGGGCTGGGGAGGAAGGTGGCGAAGTCAGGGAGCCATGGGTGACAGCTTACATAGAGAGAGGGAGGGGTATAGTCGAAGCTGAGAGATGCAACTACTTCTCGGGGTGAAAGGGGAGCTGACAATGTGGGAGTTAATGAGGATTGAAGGTGAGGTGAGGGGAATTTAAGGAGGCATTCCAAGGGAAATGAGGAGCGAGCGAATAATTGTTGCACATGCAGTCATGGGTGATGGAGGTAGGCTTGGAGTAATTGTAATGCATGGGAGCGTACCGGGGTGAGCTTACTAAGGACCAGCTAACACCAATATCATCCATGAGAGGGGGTGTTGTGTACATTGTCATAATGAGTGAAAGGATCTGGCGGTTCTGACAAGACCCGCGCCTTTTGAAGGTTAGTTTCATTTATGAGCGTACAATCAGTTTTAACCGTTGGAGAGTCGATGGTAGTCCAATCCCGGGAGACAAGTCTTGCTGAGGTCTTTACGCCTTGGTTAGCAAGGTATTCAGCCAACTTTTTAGCTTCCCTTTTGACCGCAGTGAAAGAGATGCTTCTCGCTTCACCTATGACATCTTTGATTCTGTGTAAGATTATGTTAATACGCTAGCATTCGGAGACCTTAGCAACGCTACGCCCCTGCTGCAACTTCCTGCAATCTTGGGTAGCTACATTGGAGTCGCCCTCAACAAGTAGGGGCCAGTAGTTGTTTTTCTTGGCAATTACTATACCATTTGCTAGCGCGTGGAGCTCTGCAACATTATTCGTGGTATGCCCCAGATTGCCGTAGTAAATCCAAAGGATGGAACCCTTAGGGTTACGGAACACACCGCCGAAACCCGCCATTCCTGGGTTGTTCTTGGACGCTCCATCATAATTGAGCTTGGTGTAGGAATGGTCAGGAGGTTGCCAAATGGACAGAGGCAAGGGAATGATAGACTTGGCAGGGGTGATGGAGCAGGAAGGGGGGGGGAGTTTTAAATTATGTTTTAATGTTATTATGCTCATGAATTTAACATAAAACTCAATACAGTTACCTATTTAGCACTCACAAACACCTCAAGAAACCTATGCACATGAAGCAAATGATCAACAATTTATTTGTAATTATGAAGATGAAATTAGCAGAGAAAAACTAACATCTAGATTCAGATCAAAGGCATAAAAATGTAAATTTTTGCATCTTATAGGAAACAGTGCATCTAGTATATGGGCTAAGTGTGACCCATCATAATTAATGAACTGGAAAAATGCAATGCGTCACTCTTAATACATAATAAAGCTACAATAATTTCAAAAAAAGTGTGAATCGACGCACTTACAGAGAGAGAGAAGTGCGTTGGGTTGCTCTATCTCAGAAGAAAAAATGTGATGGGGCTAATTCCACTTAAAAAACGCAAATAAAACCATACCAAGATCATAATTATACTTTCCTACGAAATATAACCATCTGAACAAATCGAATTGAGTCATTTTCAAAGGTTTTAAAATACTAAGAAAAGGAAACCACTAAAGGAACATCTTGTTCCCCGATGGAGTTGCCAAGTTGTTTAATGGATAATCCTCTTCTACAGACAGAAGTGAACTCCCTAGACCTAGTGGCTTGATCTAGAAACAACAAAGACAAAAGGAATTATGTTTTCATTAGAGAGTTTAGAATATGGAAGAAAGACTTACGTGGAATCCAACACAATTTCCCCTCTTCTCCTTATTTGTAAGCTTCAACTCCAACTCCAAATGATAAAAGTGGAACTTGCAAAACAACTACAACAAGAAAAAGAACCAAAATATACGAATAATATATACTAACATCTCTAAATAATGGCATTGTTCTACATATAACATAGTTACCGATCAAACGAGAAAATTACTAATTACCCATTTTTTTGAGGTAGCAAAAAAAGCACCTGATTTTGAAAAGTGGTGATGCAGAATAACCTCTTATTTTTTAGCATACTTTTGGCACTTTAAATTTTTTTATGTAACATTTTCTTTTAAATGTTACTGATTTTCATGTTGATTTTGAAAAGTGGTGATGCAGCATCAACACATTTTTTTTAGAGGGATTATTTTGACACTTTAATTTTTTTATTTATCAAGTATGAACATTTGTTTTAAAATGTTAGTGATTTTTATTCTAATTTTGAAAGTGTTAATGCAACATCAACCCTTTTGGTTCAGAGGGTTTATTTTTTACACTTTAAATATTCTAATGTATTATTAAGTGTGGATAAATTTTTTTAAATGTTGGTGATTTTCAAGTAGTAATAAAACATAAAAAATTAAACATGACAAAATAAGAATCATATATAAAAATATATATATATTAAAAAAAAACCAAAAACAAAAACAATTTTTTTAAAAGTTAAAAAAATGGCATTAAAAATTTGATAAAATAATAAAATTTAAAATAATAAAAACTATATAATTTAAATTTAAAAAAAAATACAAAAATACAAAAATTTAAAATAATTAGAATTAAAAAAAAAAAAAAAAAAAAAAAAAAAAAAAAACTAAAATTAAAATTGAAAAAGACATTTTAAAATAATAATAAAAAACAATTAAAATAAATAAATAAACAATTAAAATAAATTAATTATTTATTTATTTTTAAAAATAAAAATTAAAAAATATTAGTTTGCCCCGGGTGGCCATGTGGCCTGGTTGTCGAGAGGGCGGGGAGCTACACAGCTCTCTGCCTACCTAGCGGGTAGGCCCAATGGGCACCAAGGGGCGGGTGGGGAGCCGGGCACTAGGGGCGGGACAATTTTATTTATTTATTTTAATTTAATATTTTAATAAATTGTTTATTTTTTATTTTTTTAAATTTAAATTTAAATTTATTTATTTTTAATTTTTTATTTCTTATCATTTTTTAATAAATTATAATTTTTTTGTTTTTCTAAAATGGTTTTTTTTTTTTGTTTTTTTGGAGCACTTATTTCCCTTCTCTTTGACCATAAAAACAAGATTTTGAAGAATCAAACTTAGATTCTTTCTCCTTTCTTAAGGTCTGATAAACAACATTGGTCTCAATGGCCGGTAACCACCACCACCACCACCATCATCATCATCAAACGAGTTTGTTTTTAAATCATTATTTTTAGTTTTTTTTAATTATTAGTTTTATTTTTTTTTAATAGATTTTTTTAAAATTATTATTCTCAATATTTTTAATTTTTTTAATGTTTTTTTGAATAATTTTTAATTTGTTTTTTTATTTCTTCATTTTATTTTATGGTTTTTTTTTCAATTCATTTTTCTTAATGTGTTATTTTATAAGTTTAATTTTTTTAAATGTTTTTTTTTAATTGTTTTTATTGTGTGTTTTTTATGATTTTTTACTTTTCTTTTAGTGTGTTTTTATTTATTTATTTATTTATCTCTTCAATATTATTTATTTTTGATGTTCTTCTTTTCTTTTCTTTTTTGGCAATTTTTTAAATTCTTTTCTTAAATTATGTTTTTTTTTTAATATTTTGTTTTTTTTTTAATATATTTTTTTGTTTTTTGTTTTTGTTTTTTGTAATTTTGATTTGTTTTTTTTATAGATTTATAATGTTTGATTTTTTTATTTGCCTTTTTTATATTGTATTCTTTTGGGTCATGTTTTTTTTTAAATGTTAAAATATATATTTTTATTTACTTATTATTATTTTTTTGTGTTTTTTTATTTTTTTGTATTTTTTTCAATATTTTCATATTCTCAATATATTTTATTGGATATATATGTCAAAATAAAAACTATGTAGAAGTAATAAGTCTAGGAGAACAATTTTTTTTTTATTTTTTTTTTATGGTGCATTTGCTTAGGGGACAATTTTGTTTTTGCATAATATTTTATATTTTTATTAGTTTCGATTTATTAAATTCAAAATAAATATACTTTTAATATTAAATTATATTAAAACGGATGGTAACCACCATCATCATCATCATCATCATATATGAAAATAAAATTAAAATATATATATTTCTCAATAATGAAATATAGTTTTTAAAAAACAAATTGCAAATTTCAAAATCTTAAAATTATTTAAAAATAAAATATTTACACAAATTTCAAAAAAAAAATGTTTTAATGAGAGAGTATCAAAATCTCCAAAATCACATATAAATACATTTGTTTTGTAAAGTTGTTCAATCTATATAAAAAATATTTCGATGATAATCACATCTAATCAAACTTTGTCGACGGGTTTTGAACCAGCTAGTGTGGTTCATCATCAGGACAACAAAGATTTTTTATATAAATTGTGGATCACAGAAGCCAAATTCCTAAAGTTGTTCAATTGTCATAACTGAAGTATTTCATATCCAATGATTTCAATACATTATATAAAAAAAAACATTATATTTAATAAGTTGTTATTAATATGATAAACTTAAAATAAAAAAAATTAATATAAATTAAATGGTAATAATTTTAAAATAATATTAACACCATGGCTGAAAATTGTTGGATTTTTAAGGATTTTCATAGAGGTGATATTTTATCTGTAATGTCATCCTTGGAATTTAAAGCTTTTCAGAGACATGATATTTTATCTTTAATACCATGTCTAAAAACATTGGAATTTTAAGGCTTTTGATATTTTATCTTTAATGCCATATGTATCATTGGAATTTTAAGGTTTTTCATAGTCATGATATTTTATCTTTAACGTTACTATTAAAAGATGTTGACAATTTACCTCGAAAAAAATGCGTTATTCCAACATTAACACTTTTTGTTTTCAAGGTGTTTTTCGCACACAAAAAATTGGTGATGTTATTCTAGCATCAACACTTTTCATTTTCAGGATGTTTTTTGGTCATAAAAAAATGATGATGTTATTCCAGCATCAACACTTTTTTTTTCAGGGTGTTTTCTGCACAAAAAAAAATTAGCTTTTACTTCCATTTTTAAAAAATGTTGAAAATATACCCCGACAAAAAAAAAAAAAAAAAGAACAAGTTATTCCAGAATAACACTTTTTGTTTTTGGGTTGTTTTTTCATGTTTTTATTTATTTTTATTTTTTTATGTTTTTTGGTTAGATTTATCGTTTTGAGGTAACAGTTCTCATTTTATCAATAAATTTGTTATATGCACAAATTAGACGTAAGTATAGGATAACAAATCACTTTTTGTATTAATGAATGTAGGAGAAGATGCCACCCTTTACAAATCTTGACCTTGTAGATGTCTCCCAACTATCTTGTCCTTCCTTTACCACAAAGAAATCCTTCAATCACAAATCCCTTCAATAAAAAATCAAGTGCATGGATGGATAATGGATCCTTAGGCACAAAGCAGCAACATGAGGGCATAACTAAGAATCTCCAAAATCCAACCCATACTCCATTGGATTAAGTAAATTTATAGGGTAAATGAGGTGGTTTGGGATTTACCAATTTAGGATTTATATCCACATATGTGGTAGGATAAATTATAGGGATAAAAAATAAGACCTCAAGTATAGTATTTTGAGATCTTGATCTAATAATAAATAATTAAAACCATTCGGGAGGCTTCTAGAAAGAGAAGATTCAAAATTATTTTTAATGTTTATTTAATTCTAGAGGCTATCGCACTTGTGGCAAAGGCAACATGCACTGGTAAGTGCAATTGTTGTGTGTACAAATTGCAAAATTTCAAGTTGCATGAAGGGAAAGTGTGATGGGTCCAAAAATTGGGTTTTTAAGTTGTTTGACCCAAATGAAGAGAAGATGTTCTAGGATTTGGAGGGGCTGAATGCAGAGTGTTAAAGGATGTTGATTGATATGGTTTTCAAGCCATTTGATTAGATGTGACAAAATGACATGTAACAGACTCTCCTTCTTCATGCTTTTGAATCCTCCCTCTAGAAATCATCCTAGTATCTTCTTGAGTGCATTTACCAACGAGCTCATCAAATGTAAGGTGTTTATTATTGTTGCTCATAGTAGTAATGAAGGTTTACCAAATAGGAGGAAGACTTTGGAGAGTGAACATAACCAAATCTATATAAGATATAGGCCCACCAGTATTATGCAATTGATCCCTTAGTTGGAATACCCCCATGACATAGGATTGCACAGATTCCCCATTGTTCATATTTAATTCCTTGAGTTTATTCTTCAAGGAGAGGATGTGATTCAAAATGTTGACCTCATACATCCTAACTAACTTATCACAGATGTCCTTCTTTAATTTTCCAAAATAAATAAGCAAATGATCTTATAAGGAATCAATAATAATTTTCTTGGATTTGATCTCACCTTTCTTGTACTTTGATTTGGTAGCAGCAAGAGCATTCTCTAAAGGCTCAGAAACTTTTCCTTCTACATATTCCAGGACATCATTTTCATCCAATATCACTCCCAACCTGATCTTCCAAGTAGCAAAATTTTATTATTCACCCAGCTTCTTAGAATCCTTGAAGTAAGAGGTAGACATATTGACCAAATCAAATAGGCTCCTTTAACTTCTTCCAAAGATGATTGCTACAAAGATGATTGATTTCTTGTCTCCTTGGGCTTGTCTTCACCTTGGCCTTGAAACCATGTTAATTTCTCATTATTCTATGATTTTACAATTACTTAGCCCAATATTTTCTTCAATTAGAAATAAAATTTAATCTTCCAATAACTAATAAAAATTATAGATAGACCAGTAATTACGATTTAAAATAGAAGACAATCAAGAGAAATAACAAGAGACACAATATTTGGTCAAATACCAGGGAAAAAAAACCCAAAAGGGGGAAAACCCTTTCAAATTATTCTTCTATTAAATTGTCATCAAATATTCATTAGAGAGATTACAATAATTCAATTCATCAATCAAGAGTCAAATTCAAACCTTTAACCCCTCGATCGGGGTGCGATGATGGTGGATGTCTCGCACGCAAACCAAGAGAATGCGAGTAAGACAACAGGGCAAGGGGAGTGTGCGGGTTACCCAACGCCACCACACCTTGCGAACATTTATGGCTGGGTTAGGCAATGAGTGGGCCAGTTGGGACGCCGCAAGGGAATGTATCGGCAGGGGTTATGTGGGATGGGGCATGCAATGCATGCAAAAACATTCACGTGGTAGTGGGAGAGTAAGGAAGAAAGGAAGGGGGGTAATCAAGCTACAAAACTAGCGGAACTGGCAACACAGAACAGTTGAGAGCACCAGGTCGACAGCAAGGTGTAGATCATGGTATGTAGTGCAGACCCTCTTTTTTCTTGAAATGGACGTCATGGAGCAAAAAAATATGAGAAATTGCCTGTACCTTTGGGTACTAATGCATGGTGTTAAAGGAATAGGAGTGGGGAACCTGTCAATCCTCCTATGCTTGCTGCCACCATTCTGTGTCTCAGATATCCCGTAGGGGACATTGGGTATCCCAGAAAATTGGTAATGCCAACCTCTGAGCTCCTGCCTGCTGAGAATTTCCGCAATTGGCGGGTTTGGGTGAGAGAGTCAGGGGATCCCTTGTAGGGGGGCATTGGGTTGTTGGGGAAGTTGACAACATCAAACTTGGAGCTTCTGTATTTGGAAAAACTCCACAACTGGGGGGGTTCGGGGGGGAAGTTTGGGTAGTCGAGGGCTGGTAAAGTGGTTCCAGAAAAGGGTTTGCTAGAAGTCCGGGTGAAGGGGAGCCATAAATTTTTTTCAAGAGGTAGAGGCAGGGTCATGATTTTCAGTTTAAAACAATTGAATGAGAGGGTAAATTGAGAGGGTTGAGACTGGGGGGTCACCTTGAGGTGGCGAATTTCCATCCAAGCAAGGGTCTGGAAACTCATTGCATCGGGAGTCAGGTAGAGTGTCAGGTTGTTTGTCCATGGAGAGGTCAACTAATGGAGGCACTGGTTGACGACCTCAAGGCACCAATCGAGAAACCATGGGGTATCAACCTTGTCCATGGTGAAGCCTAGGAAATTGGGAATGGTGTGGCATATTGCAAAAATCAAAAGCAAGGTACATGATGTACAAGGGAAAGTAATCCTAAAATGGTTTATGAATTTGAATTCCCTTCAGGTCCGAGTAATTTTCTCGCTCCTCTATATCCCGCTCTACTGAAGCTAACCTCAGAGAGGGTACTGTAGGACTTGAAACAACTGATAGATTCATAGGTTATAAGGATGAAGTTGGAGGCAACAGAGGTCCAGAAGGGACATCGTGGCGATGGTGAATAAAACAAGGGAAAAAGGAAGGCGTCAACCTCTACCAGCAAGCTACCAAAAAAGAGAGGTAGGCAAACAAGGGAGGAAAACATGTAGAACCTGTTGCATGCATATAGTGAATGTTCACCAGCTGAGGTGAAGGCAGAAATTTCAAAAGGGGGAATCGAACTGAAGGCACAAGCAAGTCATGGTGTCCTTGAAAATTCCTATCATTTTTTTTAATGATGTCGGATAGCATTTACATTTACAGTAGTCAGACTAGCTTTATAGTAGATATTGTAGCTCTGAAATCTTGGTTGGACATGCTCAAAATATTTCAGTTTTGGATGGCCTATGATGTTGATCGGTGGCCAATAGACCTAGTTTCCTATGGGCAGGTTGAGGTCACCGGTAACATATTTTGTAACCCTCTTTACATATGATTATTAAAGGAGTACTGCCAAGTTTACAAAAAAAAATATTCAAACCTTTGACTATCCAACAAAACCAACTAATCAATATCCAAATGATGAGACCAATAGCCAAATATGAAATTCTGGTCAAAGGCAATAACATCAGCAGTAGCCCCAAATGGTCAATGGTCAATGGTTAACTTGCCTCCAAAATAACTTCATCAACTTCCCAAAAATGTGGCCTTGAATGTTGGTCAAAATGAAGTCAAAACAATCCTCCAAAATCAATCAAAGTCAAAGTATGTTGAAACCATAGTTGCAAAATTGCATTCAACCAAGGTCAAAGTGCCCAGAAAATTTCGTCCTCCTTGCTCGAGAATTCATCCTCCATGACAGATCCAAAATCTAAAGTCAAACCAAGCCACAATGCTCCCAAACACCAAAAAAGGTCAATTTTGGTCAAAGACATATTTCGGCCCAATCTGAAATTTTCTCTCTCCTACTCGCACATGTGAAAGAAGACCTACAATTTCATACTTGTACAAGCCTCCAAGAGAAGAATAAGA